>CM076575.1:1809711513-1810061154 GCA_034641835.2 Pinus albicaulis
ATTTATAAGTAGAGGGTTCGAAGACCAAAGAGCCTCCTTCATCTATAAGCAGAGGGCGATGGAAAAAACTTGGTTTTAAGAGTTGCAACTGACTGTAAGACAGATTTGTTTTTAATAGACAGTGAGACAGTGACTAGGGTTTTCTGAAGAAAAGTGATGATTGCAGGCAGAGGTTAAGACAAAGGTTGAAATAAAATCATACATTTCGCCAAGTAAAGGGCCTCATTCATTCATAAGCAGAGGGCCAGGGCAGTGACTGATTTCAGGGTTTAACTGGTCAAGAGATAAATGGTAAAAGTAGTAGAAGACAGTCTAAAGTTTCCAAACAGAGCAAGCATGCAAAAAACAAATGGGAAGAATCAATACTATAACTATCAAAGAGGATGGCTTATCTTTAAAAAAAGTTGCTTTCAAAGACAGTCTGGAACCCAAATAAGATAGCCTTGCTGATGATTGAGATATGGGTCATAGCACAAGACAATGATGATGATTGTATTTCAAAGGTTATGGCATGAGGCTCAAAGCTCTAAAGCAGCATTCAAAGCCAACAGAGCATGTCACCATTTCCAAAGAAAGGCATTTTCCTTAAAAAGGGGTCAAAGTCAGAAGAGGAGCTTAAAAGGCACCTAACAATTTGGATCAACCTCACAGTGAGCATTATCACCTTTAAAAGCAGCAGAAACAAAAGGTATCAACCAAGTTTTAAGAAACAGGTCATCTCCTTGCAAATGACAAAAGATGCCTCATCGATCATGGATGTATTTTTGATCGGTTTTTCCATGTTGAAATATCATAAAGGGTCAGCAGTGGCAGATTGTCTGGTTTAGAAAGAAAAGTGAAAATACAGAAGAAGAGTCTTGGAAATTCCTAAACAAAGCCTTTTTCATCTAAACCAAGGTCCTCACTATGTTCTTTGTTCAAGTGTCCAACTTCGTTTGTTTTGTCAAAATATTGGTGCAAAGGGTCGTTAAAATATTCTCAAGGTTTCAAATAACCTCACCAAACGAGTGTGAAAGAGAGCTTGGCTCTTTTCACTTTCAAAGGGTTTAAGGGTTGTTACATATCTCTTTTTTGCATTGCCAAAACGTGAGAAAACTCCCCTTGCTATTCACCTGACCAAAAAAGAGATGTTTGAGCAAAAATCACAGTTTTTTTAGGCTTTTAAGCCCGCGTGGCACACCTGGAAAAGTGTGCGGCGCGCTCAGAGGTGAAAACACAAATGCACATAACTGTGGTGTGGCACACCTGTAGGTGCGTGTGGCGCACCTGTAGCCTTGGGTCCTGTCGGCCCGATAGGTAACCCAACACCAGCTCCTACGTGGCGCTCTTTCACACAAACATGCCACGCACCTTTCAACAGTTCTAATGCATCCAAATCACTTTTAAAAGCTGCTCCAAGCTCTCTAAAAATCCTGCCACCATTTTTCAAGGTATTTCTGCTGCCTCCCTTAATGTTTTTCAAAAAACTGTTCAGTGATGCAAAAGGGTTAAAAATCACAGTTTAAACCACGGTTTCGAGCTTTGTATGAAAACAAAATTTGTTGTGTTTCCAGTGGCTAGAGATGAAACATCGAAAGTTTGTGAGTTTTATTGATATAGAAAAGCCCATTAAACTGCCCTCAAAGAATGATGAGAGATGAAGGCCCTGTTTTAAAGGTGGAAGCTTAGCATTTGAAAAATGAAACATTGGTCCTAATTTCAACCACTGTGATCCTACATGTATCACTTAGTCAGTATTCAAATTCCGCCTCAGTGTGATGAAGAATAAGGTCATGGTTGCCCTTTAACAATAAACAGACCTTAGTGAGAAAACAGTGTAAATCAGTTGGAGGTGTTTTTGTCAAACTTTGTGTAAGGGACAGTAGAGTCTAAAGGGAGCAGTGTTAGATTGATTGAGGAGGGGTTTGTTGTTGTTTAAATGCTACAGGGTTCTTTATGACCACATGAAAAAACAAAATAAACTCTTTCACCTATTACACAGTAACCTTGGACTGTGTATTGCCTTTTTGACTGATTGTCTTCATGTTGTTAAATCTATTGGTGAAGTGGCCTAAAAAGGAGACAACAGTGTGTTGAACTAAGAAGATTTTGGTTTTTGCCTTTGTCTAAAATACAAGGTTATACTGTTGTCCTCAAAATACCAAAAGGCAAGGTGACCTTACCACAAAACACAGAAAACATCACTTTGACTGTGTATCTTTATTGACTGTGATTTTGTTCTTGAAGATTACTTGTTGAGTTGCATGCCACGTGGAAAGGTATTTTTTTTAAGGGACAGGAGTCTTATATCAGAGGAGACATTTTCGACAACACTCAAAACCATTGTTGCCTTATCAAATAGTGAGTTGACAGGCTGAGACTGAGTTTGGTTTGAAGAAGGCATTTCAAAAACTTTGAGGCAGTTTGGTGTTTCAAGAGCACATCTAGATCAAGATTCCTCCTAGGCAAGATAGCAGGAGTGGGTTTCACAAGAGATATGAACCAATTTCCACCGAAGAGGTCAAATGCACACTCATCTATCTTATTCAATTTTCATGAGGTGGGATGCTTGGATTTTTTCCAAAGGGTACAAGAAGTAAAAAGTTTCTCTCCTCTAATACATTTGTGCGCCTTGAGGTTCAAAGACAAACATTTTCAATTGACAGACCTTCATTTCAACAGGGATCTAGAGCTGCAAAGGAAAATGATGAGGCATCACAAGAAGTTAAATCAGTTTGCCCGTCGCAAGTTAAAGACTGCCCAAGAAAAGCTAAAGGAGGCTAAAGGGAAGCGCCTGACGCGGAAAGTGAAAAAAGACACATCAGGACTTCATATTTTGGCTTCTTCTTCAGAAAATATTTCTAAGAACCCTTGAGGGTCATACACACCGATTTTATGTAAATTCTGACATACTTTGGTTTTTTGGCATTTTTGAGTTTTTGGTCAAAACTCATGAAATTCGCCATTTCATTTTGGGGATTCATCAAAGGCGGAGAATGGTATCATTGGATGCCATAATTTTAGTAGCATACTCTCAGCAATTTTCAGGACATTTGGAGATCATTTGCTTCCCCGAAATGGCAAAAAATTCTCGCTTTTTGCACACTCTGCCCGGTCTATCAGCAGACTGTAATTTTTGGTTTTTTACACACAGGTTCCGTTTTGGAAGACTTCTAAGCATAATATTTTGAAAATTCAAGTTTTTCCAAAATTAGACACTCAGCGCTTTCCAACGAGCTATCATGAGCCTCGTTTCAACATCGGGAAGGCTGCCAAATGTTGCCGGCAAGTCAGGGGACCTTTTGCTGATGTAAATTTTGAATATTTTTGTAATTTTTGAACCTTTAAAAACTGATATTTCGTCATGTGTGTTTAGCTATTTTTCCACATGAGAAGTACGAAAAAGTCAATTATTTTCCGTTTTTTAGCATTTTTTAGATATTTTATGAGATATTTTGTGCCATGGGCTTTGCAAAGCCTCAAGGACAAGTTTAGATATTTTGATTAGGCCAATATGATAGCAAGTTGAACCATGAGGTTTTCCTCACTTTGGCCTATATATTCCAAAGGCTTTCATTGTAAAACAAGGCTGAAATTCAGAAGAGAAGCAATATATGGTCATATAAGCTTTGGAACAAATACTTGTCTTATGCTTTTGGATTGCCTCTTGGATGCTCTTGGATGAATGAAGAAGGATTGTTGTTGGATTCCATGACTTGGTAGAATGGTATAGTGTCTCTTGCTTTGTTGTTGTGTTCTAGTTTTCATTCATGAATACATGTTTCTTGCTTGCTATAGATCAGTAGAGAACAAATTTGAGATATGCCCTTGGAGGCACCTCAAACTTCCTGTTTCTTCATAGCTTTCATTTTTTCCTCTTCCTTAGTTACATTAAAGAATTCTTAACTGCTCTTTAATAACTTGAGGATATTGTTGCTTGTTTCATTCATAGTTCTATGCATGCTAAGTATGATTTACGGTACGCCATGCTTACCTATGGCTAGTCATAGTTCCATCCATGAAATTTTCTGATCGATTAGATAACTAGCCACAGAACCAAGGATGCTTAGTTTTGGATTTGTGCATTGTGCCCTTTGCCTAAAACTATGAAAATCTTGTTGTTCAAAGTGCCGAATAATTTGAAGTACTATTTTTAGGCGTTCCGGCATAGTAAGTTAAGTTGTTTTTCTGTCTTAAGTGTTTTCCCAAAATCTACCTGGCGACTCTACTAGCCTCCAGTAGGCCTTACTATTTTACTAAGACTCTAGGCTACTATTTGATTGACTTATCCCACCGCTCACTAACATAATGGCGATCACAGTGGGACTCTGAGTACATGAAATTCTAGAAAACTCTTATAGAATCTTTAGTACTTCAACACTAAACTCAGACCAGCAGCCTATAGAATCCTTTAGAGTAAACTCATTGTTTCACCACACTAGCAAAGAGATGAAACAGGTTTAGAATACTTTAATAAACCATAGGCTGCACATAAAACTACTCAGAAAAATCCCAAAAAAAACTCCCTTATATTGGTTTTTGTCAGTACTGGTGGTGGACCATACAAATATACCTCAAAACAACTAAAAATCCACCTGGCGACTCCACTAGCCTCCAGTAGGCTTTACTATTTTACTAAGACTCTAGGCTACTATTTGATTGACTTATCCCACTGCTCAATAACATAATGGCGATCACTGTGGGACTCTGAGTAATAAACAAACTTAGATTCCCTAAACCTTCCAGTAGCCTTAAGAATACTATCTGATTGACTTATCCCACCGCTCACTAACATAGTGGCGATCACGATGGGACCATCCAAGTTAGTGACAATCTAAGTACTCCTTAGTAACTCCTGAAGTCTCAGTCAAGCTTAGAAAACTTAAGTGTTGTTTGAAGAGTAGAAGCTAGCTCTTTCACCATCTTAGAAAAATGATGATTTAGTTATAGGACACTCTTCCAAACCTTAGGATTACATAAAAAACTCATAAAATCCCCCAAAAACTCCCTTAGATTGGTTTTTGTCAGTACTGGTGGCGGACCATACACATATACCTCAAAACAACCAAGTTCCACCTGGCGACACCACTAGCCTCCAGTAGGCCTTACTATTTTACTGAACTCTAGGTTACTATCCGATCGACCTATCCCATCTCTCACTAACATAGAGGGAGATGGTGGAACACTGAGTACATGACAGTTTAGCAAAATCTTATAGACTATTTAGTCCTTTAGATACTTAAACAAGCAAGCAGTCCATAAGATCAGTTAGAGTAAACTCTATTTTTTATCGCCACCCTAGCAAAGTGATGAAACAAGTTTAGAATACTTTAGCAAACCTTATAGGCTATACAAAAACTCAGAAAACCCCAAAACATTCCCAGATTGCCTTTTCCCTAGTTATTGGTGGTGGACCATAGCTACATCTTTACAAAAACAACCAAGTTCCACCTGGCGACTCCACAACTCCCAATACACTTAAAGACCCCACTAGAGGAAGAACCTAAAACATGACCAGTCATCCTAGAAATAAAAAGCACTCAGACCTTAGTTGGATTCAAGAAATTATTGTCTTTATCTATAAGTATGTTTTATCCTATTTTGAGCCTGATCGGGAATACACCGATGAGATCTACATTGATCATTGGAAAGATCTCAAACCTAAAAAAGCTAAGCCTCAAATTTTAGACCATGAGTAGACTTGTACACCTGTGCTTACCCCAGATTCACCTATGGAAAACCTAGAAAAACATGAGCCTCATGCTACCTTTCCCACTCTGGCTGAAACCTCAAATAGTCACGAACCTCTTTTTACACTACCTATATCCACAAAGGTCCTAGAAAGATACAAGCCTCTAGTTTTACCTCCCATCTTTCAAGCCCTTCCTCCAAATCTTCAAAATAAATTACCCAGATTTGATAGAGAAAGCTCCAAAGTCACCGCTAAAGAGCACGCCCAGAAACTTGAGGATTTACTTGACCTTTATGACATAGAAGAAGATGATGTGTGTATTAGAATGTTTGCCTTATCATTACAAGGAAAAATTAAGAGTTGGTTTAAAGACCTTCCCGCTGCAAGCATTACCAATTTTCATCAGTTCACTCAAATCTTCCTAGATAGATGGGTGGTCATGGGTAATAAAGTTCTCATCATAAAGGAATACAATCAATTAAAAAGACAACAAGGGGAGACAATAAAAAAAATTTCAGCCAGGTTCAATAAAGTATACCCTGCAATGCCTGCTAATCTAAAGCCACCCCTCGGATGTGCTCTCTTGCACTACCCAGATTATTTTGACCCAGAGATGGTTTTCTAGATAAGAAACAAAGATCCTTTGACCCTAGAATAAATGCAAAGGATAACAGTTGATGTAGAATTCAACATACTCAATAGGGAGGCACAGCTAAGAATAACAGAGAAAGACAAAGCAAATCAAGAGAGACTAATATCTTCAGAGGAAAAGTTGAAAAAATTGGTATGTATGTTTCGCAAACTAGAGCATCTACTTGACAGGAAAAGAGAAAAACAAAAAGTTAAGGTTAACACTTCTTATTCAAACCAACCTACACTTCTTTCTCAGGATGAACACACTCGACTATTACAAGACAAGAGTTATAAACAAAATGTGCCTAATGGGAAAGTTGCAAATAAAAACATAGAGGAATGCTTTAAAGAAACTATCAGCCATTTTGAAATCACAGATCCTGAAAGGGAAGAAGAATCAAAACCTTTAGGTTCTCTACCCTTATGCTTTAAATCATTCCAGACCTTGAAATAAAATTTTCATCCTAAAGATCTCTCAGCAATTATTCAGGAAAACCCTGCTCAAGTTAACTCTCACCTAAATCAAGAAGAGTTGATTGAAGAGGAATTCAAATCTAAGATAGGCGATAAATCAAAACCTGTAGGGTCTCTACCTTTATGTTGGGAGTCAATTGAGTTCATAAAAGCAAACTGGCCCCCTAAGAATCTATCAGAGGAAACTCTTGAATCCCATGTTTACTATCCTCAACATCACAAAGAATTGGTTGAGGATGAAAACAAGCAAGAAATGAAAGAGAACCCACAGGATCTCTCTAAGGACATGAGTGATGATTCATCATCTCTCATAGGTGAAGCCCAAAAAGACGTTCATCTTTCAAATCAGATTTCCCAAGGGAAAGAGGATTATTGTAGAGAAATGGAAATGCCTCCCTTTTTAACTGAAGAAGAAATAGATCAACTTATAAACATTCAGACATCCTCTAAAACTTCACATAACTACAACTTTTCTAATATTTATCCTGTTAATCTTGCATATCATAAGTCAAAAAATAGATTTGTAAAACAATTTGAAGAAAAACAATCTGATAGTCCAATATGCATGGTTGATGACATGAATTATAATGATGGTTTTCCAAGGTTTGATCAATATTTTGATAATGACGATGATTTCCAAACAGAATCTAACTTTGCAGAAAACTCAGTTTTTGATTTTTGGGAGGAAGCTCAGTTTCATAAACTTGAGAAAAGTGAGTAGCCATTACAAGTCATCTATGACACTGATGAGGAGATCCTTGAGATTTTATAAGTAAGTGAAGAGTCTCAGACTCTTTGCTCTACTTCACTTCATTCCATCAGAGATAACATTCACATAATTGGAAATCAACAGTTTTTCAGCTTTGATGATGAGGTTGGGGAGGATGATGAAATTCCCGAGCATGTTGTAAATGAGAAGCCTTTTCCTGAAATAGTTGAAGAAATCATTTTGAACATGGAATCTTCCTTAACTCCAGATTTGCAGCTACCAAGTTCCATTGAGTTAAAAATTGTAGATGAAGAAATAGAGGCTGATAAACACATGAGAGTTGTCACACTATCCTTTCAAGATAATTTATTGTCAAAGTGTATCCTTTCCCATCAACCTGATGACCTTCACAGAGTTTCCAGTCCACTTAGTCAGAACACATCAGCTTGAAAAGAAAACTACAATGCAATACATGATGAGTCTGACAGTTTGAGTGATCATATGCAAGGGGAAGAGTTGCTTTACTAGGGAAGTCCCAAATATAGTCAAGTGGAAGAAAGAGTAGTCTTGAATGAAGCCTATATCTCAAATCCTCTAGATCATGTATTATTCCACGATCCATTTTTTTGTTTTCCTTGAGAAGTCTAAAAGAGTAGTGGGTTCTATCATGAACAAGTTGTTACCAAGCATAAAAAAAAATTTAAGCACTACTGTCCGAAAACAAGCCAAATGGGAGTGGTCTTTTCATTACTTCAGCATCATGAAAGAACTAAACCAGAATCACCCATGTAATCATCTACTTGACTGGTTGCATTGGAAAATAGAGTTCACCAAACAAATGTCTATTGTGTATAGATTAAAGTAGGATATATAGACATCATTGGAAAATAAGCTCAGCCTTGTGAGCATCTTTTCAGTTCTACATTGTTTGAAGAAAAAGTGAAAAAAGAAGAAAATACAAAAAACAGTAAAAAGTAGAAAAAGAGGGCAGTTTCTAATAGCAATGATAAAGCCCCATGTTCCAAAAAATAGTCTTTCGGAAAGCGCGCAAGTCTAAATGCCGCTACTAGTACTCAAATGTCTTATTCAGCTATCTAGACTAATCATAGTTGAACATGTTTAAATTTATTTGCTGATAAGTTAGTGAGTGAAAAAGATGGTCAACATTGTGTAAGATTGTCTTATCACAGAGAGGAGATTAGGAAAAGATACTGGTTCCAGATGCCTAAAACAGAACCAAAGAGGGAAGCAGGGATGAAAACAAATTATACATCTTAGCCCTGTTTTTCCTAGTTTCAATTTTTGCAAAATAATATTTGTGTGCAGCTTGTCTTTCATGCCTCAAATACATGACAAATAAGAATGTCTAACCCTGATTTGATCATTTTTGAATTTCATGTTTTAGATTAGAGAAAAAATCCTGTCAAACGGCTTAATCTTGACAGTTGATCTAGTTTAGGTAGAGTAATGAAGGAGTTCATTAGTTTAATCTGAACTCCTGGTAGATATAAGTATAGAGTTAGATAGGTTCATTTTGCAAAAAAAGAAAAATATGCATTGTCAAAAGGCTGCTAGTTCAAATGCGCCAAAAAGGAGAAAAAATGTTAGGAAAGATAGTGGGGTAGGTAGAAATATCTTTGATGTTGATCATGTTGTCTCTTTTCAGAATTAGCATCAAGGAAGAGTGAAAATTTGCACCAATGTGTAAGGCACTGGTCTTCATAAGCCAAATATCTGAAATTCTAGACACCTCCTGAAAAGGAGCTGCCCTCCCCAAATGGAGCCACTGTTAGTCATCAGTATTTTTCACTTGTTGGTGATGACTAGTTTTAGCAGGCAAGTTTTCCAACAGTCGATCTAAAAAATTTTCAAATTTTCCAGCTGGGAAAACACCTATAAAACTTTTTTACCCTCCTACCTTTCAGTCCGCCCATGACAAGATGAAACCTCATTATCAAATCGTACCTAGCCTCAATCATACTAATCTACCCATCAGCTCTAAAGAGGAAAATTAAATCTGTTCAGAAAGTTCCTCCCCTAAGTTAGGAAGTGGCGCTTTAAGGCATTTCACCCTTGGAAAATTATCAAAGAGCCAAAAACCTCCATCTGCTATATACTAGTCATAACAGACCTCCCACTCTACTAATAAAATGGGTCACAACCCTAAGTCGCGCCACTAATACACCCTTAAGTCTCCACAATACATAGACCATAAGCCAAGCTGATTGTAGGTGTTTTTACAGTGATTTGTGGATCTTTCAAAGACAGAAACATACTAGCATCTCAGAAGACAATTTTGAGCTCCACATGAGAAGACAGCTGCTTCTCAAAGTGATCTTGAGCCTGAGATACAATTACAAAGCAAAGGGTTTTTCATCAAGCTTTTGTGACCTCATTCAAAGCCTGAAAGGACAGTGAAAGGATAAACAACACTGTCAAGAGGTTGTTGATATGACATGACTAAGAACCTACTTCATTTATAAACAGAGGGTTTGAAGACCAAAGCGCCTCCTTCATCTATAAGCAGAGGGAGATGGACAAAACTTGGTTTTAAGAGTTGCAACTCACTGTAAGACAGATTTGTTTTTAATAGACAATGAGACAGTGACTAGGGTTTTTTGAAGCAAAGTGATGATTGCAGGCAGAGGTTAAGACAAAGGTTGAAATAACATCATACATTTCGTCAAGTAAAGGGCCTCCTTCATTCATAAGCAGAGGGCCATGACAGTCACTGATTTCAGGGTTTAACTGGTCAAGAGATAAATGGTAAAAGTAGTAGAAGACAGTCTAAAGTTTCCAAATAGAGCAAGCATGTAAAAAAAAAAGGGGAAGCATCAGTACTATAACTATCAAACAGGATGGCTTATCTCTTAAAAAAGTTGCTTTCAAAGACAGTCTGGAACCCAAATAAGATAGCCTTGTTGATGATTAAGAGATGGGTCATAGCACAATACAATGATGATGATTGTATTTCAAAAGGTTATGGCATGAGGCTCAAAGCTCTAAATCAGCATTCAAAGCCAACAGGGCATGTCACCATTTCCAAAGAAAGGCATTTTCCTTAAAAAGGGGTCAAAGTCAGAAGAGGAGCTTAAAAGGCACCTAACAGTTTGGATCAGCCTCACAGTGAGCATTATCACCTTTAAAAGCAGCAGAAACAAGAGGTATCAACCAAGTTTTAAGAAACAAGTCATCTCCTTGCAAATGACAAAAGATGCCTCATCGATCATGGATGTATTTTTGATCGGTTTTTCCATGTTGAAATATCATTAAAGGGTCAGGAGTGGCAGATTGTTTGGTTTAGAAAGCACAGTGAAAATAGAGAAGAAGAGTTTTGGAAAGTCCTAAACAAAGCCTTTTTCATCTAAACTAGGGTCCTCACTATGTTCTTTGTTCAAGTGTCCAACTTCGTTTGTTTTGTCAAAATATTGGTGCAAAGGGTCGTTAAAAGATTCTCAAGGTTTCAAATAACCTCACCAAACGAGTGTGAAAGAGAGCTTGGCTCTTTTCACTTTCAAAGGGTTTAAGGGTTGTTTCATATCTCTTTTTTGCATTGCCAAATGCTAGAAAACTCCCCTTGCTGTTCACTCGACCAAAAAAGAGATGTTTAAGAAAAAATCACAGGTTTTTTAGGCTTTTAAGCCCGCGCGGCGCACCTGGAAAAGTGCACGGCGCGCTTAGAGGCGAAAACACAAAGGCACATAACTGAGGCGCGACGCGCCTATAGGTGCGCGCGGCGTGCCTGTAGCCTTGGGTCCTGTCGGCCCGACAGGTGACCCAACACCAGCTCCTACGTGGTGCTCTTTCACACAAACATGCCACGCACCTTTCAACGGTTCTAACACCTCCAAATCACTTTTAAAAGCTGCTCCAAGCTCTCTAAAATTCCTACCACCGTTTTTCAAGGTATTTCTACTGCCTCCCTTAAGGTTTTTCAAAAAAATGTTCAGTGATGCAAAAGGGTTAAAAATCAAAGTTTAAACCACGGTTTTGAGCTTTGTATGAAAACGAAATTTGCTGTGTTTCCAGTGGCTAGAGATGAAACATCGGAAGTTTGTGAGTTTTACTGATATAGAAAAGCCCATTATAATGCCCTCAAAGAATGATGAGAGATGAAGGCCTTGTTTTAAAGGTGGAAGCTTAGCATTTGAAAAATGAAGCATTGATCCTAATTTCAGCCACTGTGATCATACATGTATCACTTAGCCAGTATTCAAAATCTGCCTCGGTGTGATGAAGAATAAGGTCATGGTTGACCTTTGACCATAAAGGGAGCAGTGTTCTGATTGAGGAGGGGTTTGTTGCTGTTTAAATGCTACAGGGTTCTTTATGACCACATGAAAAAAAAATAAACTCTGTCACCTATTACATAGTAACCTTGGACTGTGTATTTCCTTTTTGATTGATTGTCTTCATGTTGTTAAATCTACTGGTGAAGTGGCCTACAAAGGAGACAGAAGTGTGTTGAACTAAGAAGATTGTGGTTTTTTCCTTTGTCTGAAATACAAGGTTATACTGTTGTCCTCAAAATACCAAAAGGCAAGGTGACCTTACCACAAAACACAGAAAACATCTCTTTGACTGTGTATCTTTATTCACTGTGATTTTGTTCTTGAAGATTACTTGTTGAGTTGCATGCCAAGTGGAAAGGTATTGTTTTGAAGGGACATGAGTCTTATATCAGAGGAGACATTTTCCACAACACTCAAAACCATTGTTGCCTTATCAAACAGTGAGTTGACAGGCTAAGACAGAGTTTGGTTTGAAGAAGGCATTTCAAAAACTTTGAGGAAGTTTGGTGTTTCAAGAGCGCATCTAGATCAAGATGCCTCCTAGGAAAGATAGCAGGAGTGATTTGCATAAGATATATGAACCAATTTCCACCAAAGAGGTCAAATGCACACCCATCTATCTTATTCAATTTTCATGAGGTGGGATGCTTGGATTTTTGCCAAAGGGTACAAGAAGTAAAAATTTTCTCTCCTCTAACACATTTGTGCGCCTTGAGGTTCAAAGACAAACATTTTCAATTGTCAGGCCTTAATTTCAACAGGGTTCTAGAGCTGCAAAAGAAAATGACGAGGCATCACAAGAAGTTAAATTAGTTTGCCCGTCGCAAGTTAAAGACTGCCCAAGAAAAGCTAAAGGAGGCTAAAGGGAAGCGCCCAACACGGAAAGTGAAAAAAGACACATCAGGACTTCATATTTTGGCTTCTTCTTTAGAACATATTGCTAAGAACCCTTGAGGGTCATACACACCAATTTTGGGCAAATTCTGACATACTTTGGTTTTTTGGCATTTTTGAGTTTTTGGTCAAAACTCATGAAATTCGCCATTTCAATTTGGGGATTATTCAAAGGAGGAGAATGGTATCATTGGATGCCATAATTTCAGGAGCATACTCTCAGCAATTTTCAGGACATTTGGAGATTATTTTCTTCCCCGAAATGGTGAAAAATGCTCGTTTTTTGCACACTCTGCCCGGTATATGTTAGGTCCCTATATCACTAGTATAGTCCCTTATTATTGTTAGTGTAACCCCCTTATTTTTATTATTGTACCCTTGTAACCCCCATTTTTTTATTATTGTGCCCTTAAATTATTATTGTTAGGTCGGCTAGCATTACATTTTGGTCCACTAGGATTACATTATGGCCCCATGGACTCCTATATATAGAAAGGAGGTTTTGTAAATTGTATCATCCAAGAATTGTGCATTTATGTAATGTATTGGAGGTTGCCCCCTTGAAGTGGCTTATTTTTAAGGCGTTGATATCTCTTTTCTTCTATTTTTGAAGCTGGTTACACAACATTTGGTATCAGAGCTTTGGATTCTAGGGTTTCGCTGCTCCAAACAGGTCATCGTGGCATTTGCGCTATAATTTTTTTTCTACGAAGTTTCAGAAGCTGAAAGTTTTAGGGTGCAAATTAAAAATCCTGTGGAAGCTTGTCTAAAAATTTCATAGCTTGGTTCGCAATATTTTAGGACATATCATCTGTGGAAGTTAGGTATTTTTTCAGGCTCCTAAACAGGTCATCGTGGCATTGTCTCTATAAAAATCTTTTTACGAAGGTTCAGAGTCTGAAATTCATATGGTGCGAAGCTGAAAGCTTGAGGAAATTCGTCAAAAAATTTCAGAGCTTGGTTCGCAATAGTTTTGGAGATATGATCTGTGGAAGGTAGTGCTTTTTCAGGCTCCTGAATTTCATCTCAAAGAGGTGATCGTGGGAAAAGTTCAATAACTCTCTCTCTGGGCATCGGATTGGAGTGCCGTAAAATGTGTTCATAAGTACACGGATGTTAGTTTCTTGGCTAGCAATTTCAGAGACAAAGGACTAAACAGTGACACGTGGAAAGTCATACAAGTTCGCACTACTGAACCAGTCCATAATTAGGTCATTGTGGGAGATTGGACACAACTTTGTCTTGGAGAATTCAAATCAGGTCAGACATGTGGCATTCGAAAGATAATTCAGAGGGATATATCAATACCGAAATTTAGATATTGAAGTGCTACAATCACATAAATAATCCATTTTCAATATCGAGCTCCTCAAAAGCAAGAAAAAGGTGTGTATTTTTTTTCCAAATTGCATAAGTCTTGTTGAAGAATCAAGTTAAATTGATCCCAAGGGAATATTTTAGAATAGATATCAGTATTTGATTCTAAAATGGCCCCTAAAAATAATTCAACACCCATCAAGCCTTTAGAAGGCTCTACTATGACTCATGAAGATGAAGAATGGCAACATGACATATCAAAATTACAAGAGCAAATTTCGCTCTCGCAAAGAACAACAAAAAATGAAATGGAAGTTTTGAATAAAGGCGTGGAAACTAAGATGGATGACATGAAAGACAACATGGAAAACATGAAGAATGATCTAAAAGCATGCATGGAAGGCTTGATGACAAGTTTAAAACCAGAAATGATTCCTAATGGCGAAAATATAGTAGAAGAACCTCATGATGAGAACAAAATAAATGTTAATTGTGATTTCATAAACTCTAATGTTGGCGGGAAGAACCACCATATTCCAAAAATGGATATGAGGAAGTTTGATGGAAAGGATCCTGTAACATGGATACTACAGATGGGGCAATATTTTGATCTCCATAACGTGCAAAACACACAAAAGGTACGCATTGCAACTTTACATTTAGAACAAAATACATTTGTATGGTATCGATGGCTTTGCTCCCGTAAAAAAATTTTCACTTGGTCAATTTTTACGGAGGAAATGATAGCACATTAAGAGGATACAAAGAGCAACACCTTCTTTAGCCAATTGATAAATCTCAAACAAAAGGGTTTAGTGGGGCAGCACATTGAGGACTTCCAAAAATTGAATATAAGGGTAACTGATATTCCAGAGGAACACATGATTGATCTCTTCATAGGCACTTTAAAGGATAACATCCAACATGAAGTTCGCGTTCTGGAACCTGATTCATTGGAGAAGGCATTCAGGTTGGCAAGAAAATTTGAATGTAAAGTTATGGCGACAAGGAAGCCTACCACTCAATTCTATAAAGAAGGAAGTGTTGCTACATCTAGATTTCCACAACCTACAAGGTTGACACCACAACAATTGGAAGAAAAAAGAGAAAAAGGGCTTTGCTATAGTTGTGATAGAAAATACACCAAAGGTCATAAGTGTGCTGAAAAGAAATTATTTTACATATATTGTGAAGAAGAAGAAGAAAATGAACAAGAAGACGATACACACCAGGAACCGCCATAGAAGAGGAAGAAATGAATCCGACCATATCATGTAATGCACTGGCAGGAATTACCACTCCTCAAACTCTCAAGATAGCAGGACATATCAAGAAGAAAAAGGTAATAGTGTTGATTGATTCAGGTAGCACCCATAATTTTATTCATTGTAACGTAGCCAAGGAATTAAATTGTTTCCTATACCCAGCACCAGAATGCCAAGTGATGGTTTCAAATGGAGGAACTATAAATTGCTCTGGGAAATGCCATAATATCAAGCTAACCATTGGGGAATATGTATTGACTAGTCCAATGCTTTCCATTCCTATGGGAGGTGCTGATGTTGTACTAGGAGTAGAATGGTTACAATCTTTGGGGACGGTAGCTTTTAATTTTCAAGAACTTTTCTTGAAATTTTTTTCAGAAGGAAAGAAAGTCGAATTACGGGGTATTGAAGGGAAGCCAGGAAGGATAATAAGCTCTAATGTCATGAAAAAGCTTCTAAAGAAAGAACAACGAGGCGTAATTGCACAATTATGCTCTCTAGAAGTTCCGACATCAAAATGATCTATTTCTGTAGATCTCCAACAAGTCGTGGACAATCATTCCAAGGTGTTTGAAACTCCCAAAGGACTCCCACCTATTCGTGATCATGATCATGCTATTCATTTGATTCCAGGAAGTGTTCCTCCAAACATCAGGCCTTATAGATATCCTTACTTCCAAAAGAGCGAAATTGAACGTATGATTGCAGAAATGTTAGAGGCGGGTATAATTCAACCTACTCAAAGTTCTTTCTCTGCTCCTGTAGTATTGGTACACAAGAAGGATGGATCATGGCGAATGTGTCGGGATTATAGGGAGCTCAATAAGCTCACCATTAAAGATAAATTTCCCATTCCTGTGATTGATGAATTATTGGATGAATTACATGGAGCAATTTATTTTACTAAGTTGGATCTTCGTTCAGGATATCATCAAATTAGAATGAAGACTGAAGATATTCCGAAAACAGCATTTCGAACTCATGAGGGTCATTATGAATTTTTGGTCATGCCTTTTGGCTTTACCAATGCACCTTCTACATTTCAAGGGTTGATGAATTCCATTTTCAAACCCTTCCTTAGAAAATTTGTGCTAGTATTTTTTGATGATATACTAATCTACAAGAGGTCTTGGAAGGATCATGTTGAACATGTTGACAGGGTGCTCAAACTATTGCAGGAGAAACAATTATATGCAAAAAAATCCAAATGTTTCTTTGGAGTACAAGAGGTGGAATATCCGGGTCATATTGTATCTCACGAGGGTGTTAAAGTAGACCCTAACAAAATTAAAGCCATTAAGGAATGGAAAGTTCCCACAACCATAAAGCAGTTGCGAGGATTTCTCGGGTTAACAGGGTATTATCGCAAGTTTGTTAAGAATTATGGGAGAATAGCAGCACCTGTAACAACATTATTGAAGAAAGATGCATTTTCATGGACTCCTGAAGCAACTAAGGCCTTTGAACATCTTAAAGAGGCAATGTGTCTAGCACCGGTCTTAGCTACGCCAGACTTCACGAAAACCTTTATTATGGAATGTAATGCCTCAGGAAATGGAATTGGTGCGGTTTTAATGCAAGAAGGAAGACCCATTGCTTTTGAAAGTCGTCCAATCAAAGGAAAGTATTTACAGAAACCTATTTATGAGAAGGAAATGTTAGCAATACTGCATGCACTAAAGAAATGGCGAACTTACCTAATGGGAAGACACTTCAAGGTAAAAACGGATCATGATAGTCTTAAACACTTTTTGGAACAAATACTATCGTCAGAAGAGCAGAAAAAATGGGTCACAAAGATGTTGGGTTGTGACTTTGAAATAATCTACAAAAAAGGAAAGCTTAATGTTGTTGCAGATGCACTCTCAAGAAAGGATGAAGAGGTGGAAGCATTGCTTTGTGCCATTTCTATTATCCAACCAGATTGGATAACTGAAGCAAGAGATGAATGGAAGAAGGACAAAGATGTATGGACACTCATCCAAAATTTGCAGAAAGATCCTAGTACATCTGATACATTTAGTTGGAAAAATGATTCCTTATGGTACAAAGATCGCTTATATCTTTGTAAGAATTCCCAACTGAAACAAAATATTCTTCTGGAATTGCACACTTGTCCTTTAGGAGGACACTCAGGATTTTTAAAAACTTACCACAGGGTGAAGAAAGATTTTTTTTGGGATGGCCTTAAATCTGATATTCAAAAGTTTGTGGCGGAATGTTTGGTTTGCCAGCAGAATAAAGTGGAGACAATTAAGACCCCGGACTTCTACAACCTTTATCCATTCCAAGTCAACGTTGGGAGGAGATTTCAATGGATTTTATCACAGGTTTACCGAAGTCCGAAGGCAAGAATGTCATCATGGTGGTAGTTGATAGACTTACCAAGTATGCACACTTTTGTGCATTATCTCATCCATTTAAAGCAAGTACAGTTGCTACTACATTTGTGGACAGAATTCAAAAGCTACATGAAAGCCCAAGGGTTATTGTGAGCGACAGAGATCCCATTTTTACGGGAAACTTTTGGACGGAGTTATTTTCTTGTTTGGGTACTCAATTAGCTCATAGCTCATCTTATCATCCTCAATCTGATGGTCAAACAGAGATAGTAAATAAATGTTTGGAAGGATATCTTCGTTGTTTTGTATCCGATAAACAAACACAATGGGTCAAGTGGTTACCTCTCGCTGAATGGTGGTATAACACTTCCTTCCATACTGCAGCAAAAATGACCCTATTTATGGCACTTTATGGATATCATCCACCATCCATCACATCATATTTAAGAGAAAATTCGAAGGTTCAAGCAGTGGAAGATCACATCGAGCATCAAGAAGAAGTTCTCCAACTCTTAAAGGATAACCTGAATTTGGCACAAAATCGAATGAAACAACAGGCAGATCAACATCGCAGCGAGAGAAGTTTTGATGTAGGAGATTGGGTATTTTTACTGCTACAACCATACAAACAAATGTCCCTCAAGCAAGCTAAGAAGGATAATAAATTATCACCAAAGTACTATGGTCCTTACAAGGTGTTGCAAAATATTGGTACTATGGCATACAAATTGGAGCTTCTCGCTTCTTCGCGAGTACATCCAGTTTTCCATGTTTCATGCTTAAAGAAGGTTATAGGTGAAAATCTTCCAGTTCAAACAATATTGCCAGAACTTGATGAGGAAGGAAAAATCATATTGGAACCCGAAGCGGTCATGGAAACAAGAACTTGACAGCTACGGAATCGATCAATTTCAGAGTATCTCATCAAGTGGAAGAACTTACCCACTGAAGATTCTACATGGGAGGATGAGAATTTTATACAGAAGCACCCAGAGTTACTCAAGCGTTGAGGACAACACTTTTTTGAAGGAGAGGGGCATGTTAGGTCCCTATATTACTAGTATAGTCCCTTATTTTTGTTAGTGTAACCCCTTATTGTTATTATTGTACCCTTGTAACCCCCATTTTGTTATTATTGTGCCCTTAAATTATTATTGTTAGGTCGGCTAGGATTACATTGTGGCCCACTAGGATTACATTATGGCCCCATGGACTCCTATATATAGAAAGGAGGTTTTGTAAATTGTATCATCCAAGAATTGTGCATTTATGTAATGTATTGGAGGTTTCCCCCTTGAATTGGATTATTTTTAAGGCGTTGATATATGTTTTCTTCTATTTTTGAAGCTGGTTACACAACAATCTATCAGCAGACTGTAATTTTTGGTTTTTTACAAATAGGTTCAGTTTTGGAAAACTTCCAGGCATCATATTGGAAAAATTTATGTTTTTCCAGAAAGTAGACACTCATAGCTTTCCAACAAGCTATCATGAGCCTCGTTTCGACATCGGGAAGGCTGCCAAATGTTGCCGGCAAGTCAGGGGACCTTTTGTTGATGTAAATTTTGAATATTTTTGTAATTTTTGAACCTTTAAAAACTGATATTTCCTCATGTGCGTTTAGCTATTTTTGCACATGAGAAGTAAGGAAAAGTCAATTATTTTCCCTTTTTTAGCATTTTTTAGATATTTTATGAGATATTTTGTGCCTTGGGCTTCGCAAAGCCTCAAGGACAAGTTTAGATATTTTGATTAGGCCAATAGGATAGCAAGTTGAACCATGAGGTTTTCCTCACTTTGGCCTATATATTCCAAAGGATTTCATAGTAAAACAAGGCTGAACTTGAGAAGAGAAGCAATATATGGTCATATAAACTTTGGAAGAAATACTTGTCTTTCCTGTTTCCTGTTTCTTCATATCTTTCATGTTTTCCTCTTCCTTAGTTACATTAAAGAATTCTTAACTGCTCTTTAATAACTTGAGGATATTGTTGCTAGTTTCATTCATATTTCTATGCATGCTAAGTATGGTTTACGGTACGCCCTGCTTACCTATGGTTAGTTATAGTTCCATCCATGAAATTTCTCTTTGACTGATTAGATTACCATTTTGTTTGAACCAAGGAGGCCTAGTTTCGATCTAGCCCTTTGCCTAAAAATATGCAAATATTGTTGTTAAAAGTGCCCAATAACTTGAAGTACTGTGTTTACGCATTTCGGCATAGTATGTTAAGTTGTTTGTTCGTATTAAGTGTTTTCCCCAAAGTCTGATAACTATTTCCCAAAGTTAGAGGGTCTTATACTTCTATGCATGGCTTGAATGTTTATTTCTATGTATTAATTAGCTTATAGTTACATTTTGCGTGATTAATGGTTTGCCCTACCATGTTTATGTTATCTATTGAACTAGTTATGCTTGAAACTCTTTGTTGTTCACAAACTTGATGTCCATTTACTCCATTTTTCCCAAAGATCCTTTCTACCTTGAATCAAATCCCCCCTTCAACAACCTTGTATCACTGTCTGATAGATTTCTTCACCTTTTCGACCCCGTAGCCCAGTTGATCTAACATATTTTTACTTATCTTATATCTTTGATCAGTTTCATCCCTCACAACTTAAAAAACCAAAACCAAAAACATACTCCATAACTAGCCTAAAATTAGAACACAATAAGCAAACATAGAGATATCCCTTACACACATAGAGAGAGCCCTCTCTGAGTCCAGGAAGGCTAGGTCCTCAAGCTCCAAAGCTTGGTTTGATGTTACACTGTCATTCGTCTTGCCAATCAGCCAAATCACGGGACCCTAACATAATGGCGATCATGGTGGGACTCTAAGTAGATGACAATCTAGCAAACTCTTATAGACTCTTTGGTCCTTCAACACTAAACTCAGACCATCAGCCTATAGAATCCTTTAGAGTAAACTCCTTATTTCACCACCCTAGCAAAGAGATGAAATAGGTTTAGAATACTTTAATAAACCATAGGCTGCACAAAAAAATACTCAGAAAAATCCCAAAAAAACTGCCTTAGATTAGTTTTGGTCAGTACTCATGGTGTACCATACACAGATACCTCAAAACAACTAAAAATCCACCTGGGAATCTGAGTAATAAACAAGCTTAGATTCCCTAAACATTCTAGTAGCCTTAAGAATACTATCTGATTGACTTACCCCACTGCTCACTAACATAGTGGCGATCAAAATGGGACCATCCAAGTTAGTGACAATCTAAGTACTCCTTAGTAACTCCCAAAGTCTCAATCAAGCTTAGAAAAATTAAGTGTTGTTTGAAGAGTAGAAGCTAGCTCTTTCACCATCTTAGCAAAATGATGATTCAGTTATAGGACACTCTTCCAAACCTTAGGATTACATAAAAAACTCTTAAAAACCCCAAAAAACTCCCTTAGATTGGTTTTTGTCAGTACTGGTGGCGGACCATACACATATACCTCAAAACAAACAAGTTCCACCTGGCGACTCCACTAGCCTCCAGTAGGCCTTACAATTTTACCGAACTCTAGGTTACTATCCGATCGACCTATCCCATCGCTCACTAACATAGCGGGAGATGGTGGGACACTGAGTACATGACAGTTTAGCAAACTCTTATAGACTATTTAGTCCTTTAGATACTTAAACAAGCAAGCAGTCCATAAGATCAGTTAGGGTAAACTCTTTTTTTTATCGCCACCCTGGCAAAGTGATGAAACAAGTTTAGAATACTTTAGCAAACCTTATAGGCTATACAAAAACTAAGAAAACCCCAAAACATTCCCAGATTAGCTTTTCCCTAGTTATTGGTGGTGGACCATAGCTACATCTTTACAAAAACAATGAAGTTCCACCTGGCGACTCCACAACTCCCAATAGACTTAAAGACTCCAATGGAGGAAGAACCTAAAACATGACCAGTCATCCTAGAAATAAAAATAACTCAGGCCTTAGTTGGATTCAAGAAATTATTGTCTTTATCTATAAGTATGTTATATCCTATTTTGAGCCTGATCGGGAATACACCGATGAGATCTACATTGATCATTGGAAAGATCTCAAACCTCAAAAAGCTAAGCCTCAAATTTAAGACCATGAGCAGGCTTGTACACTTGTGCTTACCCCAGATTCACCTATGGAAAACCTAGCAAAACATGAGCCTCATGCTACCTTTCCCACTCTAGCTGAAACCTCAAATAGTCACGAACCTCTTTTTACACTACCTATATCCACAAAGGTCCCAAAAAGATACAAGCCTCAGGTTTTACCTCCCATCTTTCAAGCCCTTCCTGCAAATCTTCAAAATAAATTACCCAGATTTGATGGAGAAAGCTCCAAAGTCACCGCTAAAGAGCACGCCCAAAAACTTGAGGATTTACTTGACCTTTATGACATAGAAGAAGATGATGTGTGTATTATAATGTTTGCCTTATTATTACAAGGAAAAATTAAGAGTTGGTTTAAAGACCTTCCCGCTGCAAGCATTACCAATTTTCATCAGTTCACTCAAAGATTCCTAGATAGGTGGGTGGTCATGGGTAATAAAGTTCTCATCATAAAGGAATACATTCAGTTAAAAATACAACGAGGGGAGACAATACAAAAATTTTCAGCCAGGTTCAATAAAGTATACCATGCAATGCCTACTAATCTAAAGCCACCCCTCGGATGTGCTCTCTTGCACTACCCAGATTATTTTGACCCAGAGATGGTTTTCTAGATAAGAAACAAAGATCCTTTGACCCTAGAAGAAATGTAAAGGATAGAAGTTGATGTAGAATTCAACATACTAAATAGGGAGGCACAACTAAGAATAATAGAGAAAGACAAAGAAAATCAAGGGAGACTAATATCTTTAGAGGAAAAGTTGAAAAAATTGGTAGGTATGTTTGGAAAACTAGAGCATCTACTTGACAGGAAAAGAGAAAACAAAGTTAAGGTTAACACTACTTATTCAAACCAACCTACACTTCTTTCTCAGGATGAACACACTCAACTATTACAAGACAAGAGTTATAAACAAAATGTGCCTAATGGGTAAGTTGCAAATAAAAACATAGAGGAATGCCCTAAAGAAACTATCAGCCATTTTGAAATCACAGATCCTGAAAGGGAAGAAGAATCAAAACCTTTAGGTTCTCTACCCTTATGCTTTAAACAATTCCAGACTTTGAAAGAAAATTTGCATCCTAAAGATCTCTCAGCAATTATTCAGGAAAACCCTGCTCAAGTTAACTCTCACCTAAATCAAGAAGAGCTGATTGAAGAGGAATTCAAATATAAAATAGGAGATAAATCAAAACCGGTAGGGTCTCTACCTTTATGTTGGGAGGCATTTGAGTTAATAAAAGCAAACTGGCCCCCTAAGAATCTATCAGAGGAAACTCTTGAATCCCATGTTTACTATCCTCAATTTCACAAAGAATTGGTTGAGGATGAAAACAAGCAAGAAATGAAAGAGAACCCACAGGATCTCTCTAAGGACATTAGTGATGATTCATCATCTCTCATAGCTGAAGCCCAAAAATACGTTCATCTTTCAAATCAGATTTCCCAAGAGAAAGAGGATTATTGTAGAGAAATGAAAATGCCTCCCTTTTTAACTGAAGAGGAAATAGATCAACTTATAAACATTCATACATCCTATGAAACTTCACATAACTACAACTTTTCTAATCTTTCTCCTGTTAATCTTGCATATCATAAGTCAAAAAATAGAATTTTAAATCAATTTGAAGAAAAACAATCTGATAGTCTAATATGCATGGTTGATGACATTAATTATAATGATGATTTTCAAAGTTTTGATCAATATTTTGATAATGATGATGATTTCCAAACAGAATCTAACTTTGCAGAAAACTCAGTTTTTGATTTTTGGGAGGAAGCTCAGTTTCATAAACTTGAGAAAAGTGAGCAGTCATTATAGGTCATCTATGACACTAATGAGGAGAGCCTTGAGAGTTTAGAAGTAAGTGAAGAGTCTCGAACTCTTTGCTCTACTTCACTTCAGTCCATCAGAGATAACATTCACATAATTGGAAATCAACAAATTTTCAGCTTTGATGATGAGGTTGAGGAGGATGATGAAATTCCCGAGCATGTTGTAAATGAGAAGCCTTTCCTGAAATAGTTGAAGAAATCATTTTGAACATGGAATCTTCCTTAACTCCATATTTGCAGTTGCCAAGTTCCATTGAGTTACAAATTGCATATGAAGAAGTAGAGGTTGATAAACACATGAGAGTTGTCACACTGTCCTTTCAAGATAATTTACCGTCAAAGTGTATCCTTTCTCATCAACCTGATGACCTTCACACAGTTTCCAGTCCACTTAGTCAGAACACACCAGCTTGAAAAGAAAACTACACTGCAATACATGATGAGTCTGACAGTTCGAGTGATCATAAGCATGGGGAAGAGTTGCTTTACCAGGGAAGTCCCAAATATAGTCAAGTCGAAGAAAGAGTAGTCTTGAATGAAGCCTATATCTCAAATCCTCTAGATCAGGAATTATTCCAAGATCCATTTGTTGTTTTCCTTGAGAAGTCTGAAAGAGTAGTGGGTTCTATCATGAACAAGTTGCTACCAAGAATAAAAAGAAATTTAAGCACTACTGTCCGAAAACAAGCCAAATGGGAGAGGTCTTTTCATTACTTCAGCATCATGAAAGAACTAAACCAGAATCACCCATGTAATCATCTACTTGACTGGTTGCATTGGAAAACAGAGTTCACCAAAAAAATTTCTATTGTGTATAGATTAAAGTAGGATAGATAGACAGCATTGGAAAATAAGCTCAGCCTTGTGAGCATCTTTTCAGTTCTACATTGTTTGAAGAAAAAGTGAAAAAAAGAAGAAAATACAAAAAAAAGTAAAAATTAGAAAAAGAGGGCAGTTTCTAAAAGCAATGATAAACCCCCATGTTCCAAAAAATAGTCTTTCGGAAAGCGCGCAAGTCTAAATGCCGCTACTAGTACTCAAATGTCTTGTTCAGCTATCTAGCCTAATCATAGCTAAACATATTTAAATTTATTTGCTGATAAGTTAGTGAGTGAAAAATATGGTCAACATTGTGTAAGATTGTCTTATCACAGAGAGTATATTAGGAAAAGATACTGGTTCCACATGCCTAAAACAGAACCAAAGAGGGAAGCAGGGATGAAAACAAATTATACATCTTAGCCCTATTTTTCCTATTTTCAATTTCTGCAAAATAATATTTGTGTGCAGCTTGTCTTTCATGCCGCAAATACATGACAGATCAGAATGTCTAACCCTGATTTTATCATTTTTGAATTTTATGTTTTAGATTAGAGAATAAATCCTGTCAAGCAGCTTAATCTTGACAGTTGATCTAGTTTAGGTAGAGTAATGAAGGAGTTCATCAGTTTAATCTGAACTCCCGGTAGATATAACTATAGATTTAGATAGGTTCATTTTGCAAAAAAAGAAAAATATGCATTGTCAAAAGGCTGCTAGTTCAAATGCACCAAAAAGGAGAAAAAATGTTAGGAAAGATAGTGGGGTAGGTAGAAATATCATTGATGCTGATCATGTTGTCTCTTTTCAGAACTAGCATCAAGCAAGAGTGAAAATTTGCGCCAATGGGTGAGGCACTGGTCTTCATAAGCCAAATATCTGAAATTCTGGACACCTCCTGAAAAGGAGCTGCCCTCCCCAAATGGAGCCATTATTAGTCATCAGTATTTTTCACTTGTTGGTGATGACTAGTTTTAGCAGCGAAGTTTTCCAACAGCCGATATAAAAATTTGTCAAATTTTCCAGCTGAGAAAACACCTATAAAACTTGTTTACCCTCCTACCTTTCAGTCCGCCCATGACGAGATGAAACCTCATTATCAAATCCTACCTAGGCTCAACCATACTAATCTGCCCATTAGCTCTAAAGAGGCAAATCAAATATGTTCAGAAAGTTCCTCCCCTAAGTTAGGAAGTGGCGCTTTATGGCATTTCACCCTTGGCAAACTATCAAAGAGCCAGAAACCTCCATCTGCTATATACCAGTCTTAACAGACCTCCCACTCTACTAATAAAATTGGTCACAGTCCTAAGTCGCGCCACTAATACACCCTTAAGTCTCAGAATTACATAGACCATAAGTCAAGCTGATTGTAGGTGTTTTTACAGTGAGTGGTGGATCTTTCAAAGACAGAAACATACTAGCATCTCAGAAGACAATTTTGAGCTCC
Source organism: Pinus albicaulis (assembly GCA_034641835.2). Taxonomy (NCBI): domain Eukaryota; kingdom Viridiplantae; phylum Streptophyta; class Pinopsida; order Pinales; family Pinaceae; genus Pinus; species Pinus albicaulis. Next base: position 1,809,737,325 of record CM076575.1, read on the forward strand.
ACATGAGAAGACAACTGCTTCTGAAAGTGATCATGAGCCTGAGATACAGTTACAAAGCAAAGGTTTTTTCATCAAGCTCTTGCGACCTCATTCAAAGCCTGAAAGGATAGTGAAAGGATAAACAACATTGTCAAGAGGTTGTTGATATGACACGACTAAGAACCTCCTTCATTTATAAACAGAGGGTTTGAAGACAAAAGTGCCTCCTTCATCTATAAGCAGAGGGCGACAAACAAAACTTGGTTTTAAGAGTTGCAACTTACTGTAAGACAGATTTGTTTTTAATAGACAGTGAGACAGTGACTAGGGTTTTCTGAATCACAGTAATGATTACAGGCAGAGGTTAAGACAAAGGTTAAAATAACATCATACATTTCGCCAAGTAAAGGGCCTCCTTCATTCGTAAGCAGAGGTCCAGGGCAGTGACTAATTTCAGGGTTTAACTGGTCAAGAGATAAATGGTAAAAGCAGCAGAAGACAGTCTAAAGTTTCCAAATAGATCAAGCATGTAAAAAACAAAGGGGAAGCATCAGTACTATAACTATCAAAGAGGATGGCTCATCTCTTAAAAGAGTTGATTTCAAAGACAGTCTGGAACCCAAATAAGATAGCCTTGCAGATGATTGAGAGATGGGTCATAGCACAAGACAATGATGATGATTGTATTTCAAAAGGTTATGGCATGAGGCTCAAAGCTCTAAAGTAGCATTCAAAGCCAACAGGGCATGTCACCATTTCCAAAGAAAGGCATTTTCCTTAAAAAGAGGTCAAAGTCAAAAGAGGAGCTTAAAAGGCACCTAACAGTTTGGATCAGCCTCACAGTGAGCATTATCACCTTTAAAAGCAGCAGAAACAAGAGGTATCAACCAAGTTTTAAGAAACAGGTCATCTCCTTGCAAATGAGAAAAGATGCCTCATTGATCATGGATGTATTTTTGATCGGTTTTTCCATGTTGAAATATCATTAAAGGGTCAGCAGTGGCAGATTGTCTGGTTTAGAAAACACAGTGAAAATACAGAAGAAGAGTTTTGGAAAGTCCTAAACAAAGCCTTTTTCATCTAAACCAAGGTCCTCACTATGTTCTTTGTTCAAGTGTCCAACTTCGTTTGTTTTGTCAAAATATTGGTGCAAAGGGTCGTTAAAAGATTCTCAAGGTTTCAAATAACCTCACCAAACGAGTGTGAAAGAGAACTTGGCTCTTTTACCTTTCAAAGGGTTTAAGGGTTGTTACATATCTCTTTTTTGCATTTCCAAAACGCGAGAAAACTCCCCTTTCTGTTCACCCGACCAAAAAAGAGATGTTTGAGCAAAAATAACAGTTTTTTTAGGCTTTTAAGCCCGCGCGACGTGCCTAGAAAAGTGCGTGGCGCGCTTAAAGGTGAAAACACAAAGGCGCATAACTGTGGCGTGACGCGCCTGTAGGTGCGCGCGGCGCGCCTGTAGCCTTGGGTCTTCTCGACCTGACAGGTGACCCAACACCAGCTCCTGCGCGGCGCTCTTTCACACAAACATGCCGCGCACCTTTCAACGGTTCTAATGCCTCCAAATCACTTTTAAAAGCTGCTCCAAGCTCTCTAAAAATCCTGCCACCGTTTTTCAAGGTATTTCTACTACCTCCCTTAAGGTTTTTCAAATAACTGTTAAGTGATGCAAAAGGGTAAAAAATCAAAGTTTAAACCACGGTTTCGAGCTTTGTATGAAAACGAAATTTTTTGTGTTTCCAGTGCCTAGAGATGAAACATAGGAAGTTTGTGAGTTTTATTGATATAGAAAATCCCATTAAACTGCCCTCAAATAATGATGAGAGATGAAGGCCCTGTTTTAAAGGTGGAAGCTTAGCATTTGAAAAATGAAGCATTGATCCTAATTGCAACCACTGTGATCATACATGTATCACTTAGCCAGTATTCAAAGTCTGCCTCGGTGTGATGAAGAATGAGGTCATGGTTGCCCTTTGACCATAAACAGACCTTAGTGAGAAAACAGTGTAAATCAGTTGGAGGTGTTTTTCTCAAAATTTGTGTAAGGGACAATACAGTCTAAAGGGAGCAGTGTTCTGATTGAGGAGGGGTTTGTTGCTGTCTAAATGCTACAGGGTTCTTTATGACCACATGAAAAAATAAAATAAACTCTGTCACCTATTACACAGTAACCTTGGACTGTGTATTGCCTTTTTGATTGATTGTCTTCATGTTGTTAAATCTACTGGTGAAGTGGCCTACAAAGGAGACAACAGTGTGTTGAACTAAGAAGATTGTGGTTTTTTCCTTTGTTTGAAATAAAAGGTTATACTGTTGTCCTCAAAATACCAAAAGGCAAGGTGACCTCACCACAAAACACAGAAAACATCACTTTGACTGTGTATCTTTATTGACTGTGATTTTGTTCTTGAAGATTACTTGTTGAGTTGCATGCCAAGTGGAAAGGTATTTTTTTGAAGGGACAAGAGTCTTATATCAAAGGAGACATTTTCCACAACACTCAAAACCATTGTTGCCTTATCAAATAGTGATTTGACAGGCTGAGACAGAGTTTGGTTTGAAGAAGGCATTTCAAAAACTTTGAGGAAGTTTGGTTTTCCAAGAGCGCATCTAGATCAAGATGCCTCCTAGGCAAGATAGAAGGAGTGATTTGCACAAGAGATATGAACCAATTTCCACCGAAGAGGTCAAATGCACACCCATCTATCTTATTCAATTTTCATGAGGTGGGATGCTTGGATTTTTGCCAAAGGGTACAAGAAGTAAAAAGTTTCTCTCCTCTAACACATTTGTGCGCCTTGAGGTTCAAAGACAAACATTTTCAATTGGAAGGCCTTAATTTCAACAGGGATCTAGAGCTGCAAAGGACAATGACGAGGCATCACAAGAAGTTAAATCAGTTTGCCCATCACAAGTTAAAGACTGCCCAAGAAAAGCTAAAGAAGGCTAAAGGGAAGTTCCCAGCACGGAAAGTGAACAAAGACACATCAGGACTTCATATTTTAGCTTCTTCTTTATAACATATTGCTAATAACCCTTGAGGGTCATACACACCGATTTTGGGCAAATTCTGACATACTTTGGTTTTTTGGCATTTTTGAGTTTTTGGTCAAAACTCATGAAATTTTCCATTTCATTTTGGGGATTCGTCAAAGGAGGAGAATGGTATCATTGGATGCCATAATTTCCATAGCATACTCTCAGAAATTTTTAGGACATTTGGAGATCATTTTCTTCCCCGAAATGGCGAAAAATGCTCACTTTTTGCACACTCTGCCCGGTCTATCAGCAGACTGTAATTTTTGGTTTTTTACACATAGGTTCAGTTTTGGAAAAATTATAGGCATCCTATTGGGAAAATTCACGTTTTTCCAGAAAGTAGACACTCATAGCTTTCCAACAAGCTATCATGAGCCTCGTTTCGACATCGGGAAGGCTGCCAAATGTTGCTGGCAAGTCAGGGGACCTTTTGCTGTTGTAAATTTTGAATATTTTTGTAATTTTTGAACCTTTAAAAACTGATATTTCCTCATGTGCGTTTAGCTATTTTTGCACATTAGAAGCAAGGAAAAGTCAATTATTTTACCTTTTTAAGCATTTTTTAGATATTTTATGAGATATTTTGTGCCTTGGTCTTTGCAAAGCCTCAAGGAAAAGTTTAGATATTTTGATTAGGCCAATAGGATAGCAAGTTGAACCATGATGTTTTCCTCACTTTGGCCTATATATTCCAAAGGATTTCATTGTAAAACAAGACTGAACTTGAGAAGAGAAGCAATATATGGTCATATAAGCTTTGGAAGAAATACTTGTCTTATGTTTCTGGATTGCCTCTTGGATGCTCTTGGATGAATGAAGAAGGATTGTTGTTGGATTCCATGACTTGGTAGAATGGTATAGTGTCTCTTGCTTTTTTTTTGTCTTCTAGTTTTCATTCATGAATACATGTTTCTTGCTTTCTATAGATATGTAGAGAACAAATTTGAGACATGCCCTTGGAGGCACCTCAAATTTTCTGTTTCTTCATAGCTTTCATGTTTTCCTCTTCCTTAGTTACATTAAAGAATTCTTAACTGCTCTTTAATAACTAGAGGATATTGTTGCTTGTTTCATTCATAGTTCTATGCATGCTAAGTATGATTTACAGTACGCCCTGCTTACCTATGGCTAGTTATAGTTCCATCCATGAAATTTCTCTTTGACTGATTAGATTATCATTTTGTTGAACCAAGGAGGCCTAGTTCCGATCTAGCCCTTTGCCTAAAACTATGCAAATCTTGTTGTTCAAAGTGCCCAATAACTTGAAGTACTGTGTTTAGGCGTTCCGGCATAGTAAGTTAAGTTGTTTGTCTTCCTTAAGTGTTTTCCCCAAAGTTTGATAGCCATTTCCCAAAGTTAGAGGGTCTTATACTTCTATGCATGGCTTGAATGTTTATTTCTACGTATTGATTAGCTTGTAGTTACACTTTGCATGATTAATGGTTTGCCCTACCATGTTTATGTTATCTATTGAACTATTTATGCTTGAAACTCTTTGTTGTTCACAAACTTGATGTCCATTTACTCCATTTTTCCCAAAGATCCTTTCTACCTTGAATCAAATCGGCCCTTCAACAGCCTTGTATCACCGTCTGATAGCTTTCTTGACCTTTTCGACCCTATAGCCTGGTTTATCTAACATATTTTTACCTATCTTATATCTTTGATCAGTTTCATCCCTCACAACTTAAAAAACCAAAACCAAAAACATAATTCATAACTAGCCTAAAATCAGAACACAATAAGCAAACACAGAGATATCCATTACACACATAGAGATAGCCCTCTCTGAGTACAGGAAGGCTAGGTCCTCGGGCTCCAAAGCTTGGTTTGATGTTACACTGTCATTTGGCTTGCCAATCAGCCAAATCACGGGACCCTAACATAATGGCGATCACGGTGGGACTCTGAGTACATGACAATCAAGCAAAATCTTATAGACTCTTTAGTCCTTCAACACTAAACTCAGACCATCAGCCTATGGAATCCTTTAGAGTAAACTCCTTGTTTCACCACCCTAGCAAAGATATGAAACAAGTTTAGAATACTTTAATAAACCATAGGCTGCACATAAAACTACTCAGAAAAATCCCAAAAAAAACTCCCTTAGATTGGTTTTTGTCATTATTGGTGGTGGACCATACACATATACCTCAAAACAACTAAAAATCCACCTGGAGACTCCACTAGCCTCCAGTAGGCTTTACTATTTACTAAGACTCTAGGCTACTATTTGATTGACTTATCCCACCGCTCACTAACATAATTGCGATCACGGTGGGACTCTGAGTAATAAGCAAACTTAGATTCCCTAAACATTCCAGTAGCCTTAAGAATACTATCTGATTGACTTATCCCACCGCTCACTAACATAGTGGCGATCACGATGAGACCATCCAAGTTAGTGACAATCTAAGTACTCCTTAGTAACTCCCAAAGTCTCAATCAAGCTTAGAAAACTTAAGTGTTGTTTTAAGAGTAGAAGCTAGCTCTTTCACCATCTTAGCAAAATGATGATTCAGTTATAGGACACTCTTCCAAACCTTAGGATTAAATAAAAAACTCATAAAAACCCCAAAAAACTCCCTTAGATTGGTTTTTGTCAGTACTGGTGGCGGACCATACACATATACCTCAAAACAACCAAGTTCCATCTGGCGACTCCACTATCCTCCAGTAGGCCTTACTATTTTACCGAACTCTAGGTTACTATCCGATTGCCCTATCCCATCGCTCACTAACATAGTGGGAGATGGTGGGACACTCAATACATGACATTTTAGCAAACTCTTATAGACTATTTATTCCTTTAGATACTTAAACAAGCAAGCAGTCCATAAGATCAGTTAGAGTAAACTCTTTTTGTTATCACCACCCTAGCAAAGTGATGAAACAAGTTTAGAATACTTTAGCAAACCTTATAGGCCATACAAAAACTCAGAAAACCCCAAAACATTCCCAGATTGGCTTTTCCCTAGTTATTGGTGGTGGACCATAGCTACATCTTTACAAAAACAACCAAGTTCCACCTGGCGACTCCACAACTCCCAATAGACTTAAAAAATCCATTGGAGGAAGAACCTAAAACATGACTAGTCATCCTAGAAATAAAAAGCACTTAGGCCTTAGTTGGATTCAAGAAATTATTGTCTTTATCTATAAGTATGTTATATCCTATTTTGAGCCTGATCGGGAATACACCGATGAGATCTACATTGATCATTGGAAATATCTCAAACCTCAAAAAGCTAAGCCTCAAATTTCAGACCATGAGCAGGCTTGTACACCTGTGCTTACCCCAGATTCACCTATGGAAAACCTAGCAAAACATGAGCCTCATGCTACCTTTCCCACTCTGGCTGAAACCTCAAATAGTCATGAACCTCTTTTTACACTACCTATATCCACAAAGGTCCCAGAAAGATAGAAGCCTCTGGTTTTACCTCCCATCTTTCAAGCCCTTCCTGCAAATATTCAAAACAAATTACCCAGATTTGATGGAGAAAGCTCCAAAGTCACTGCTAAAGAGCACGCCCAAAAACTTCAGGATTTACTTGAAATTTATGACATAGAAGAAGATGATTTGTGCATTAGAATGTGATTTACTTGACCTTTATGACATAGAAGAAGATGATGTGTGTATTAGAATGTTTGCCTTATCATTACAAGGAAAAATTAAGAGTTGGTTTAAAGACCTTCCCACTGCAAGCATTACCAATTTTCATCAGTTCACTCAAATATTCCTAGATAGGTGGGTGGTCATGGGTAATAAAGTTCTCATCATAAAGGAATACAATCAGTTAAAAAGACAAACAGGGGAGACAATACAAAAATTTTCAGCCAGGTTCAATAAAGTATACCATGCAATGCCTACTAATCTAAAGCCACCCTCGGATGTGCTCTCTTGCACTATCTTGATTCTTTTGACCCAGAGATGGTTTTCCAGATAAGAAACAAAGATCCTTTGACCCTAGAAGAAATGCATAGGATAGCAGTTGATGTATAATTCAACATACTAAATAGGGAGGCACAGCTAAGAATAATAGAGAAAGACAAAGCAAATCAAGAGAGACTAATATCTTAAGAGGAAAAGTTGAAAAAATTGATATGTATGTTTGGCAAAATAGAGCATCTACTTGATAGGAAAAGAGAAAAACACAAATTTAAGGTTAACATTGCTTATTCAAACCAACCTAAACTTCTTTCTCAGGATGAACACACTCGACTATTACAAGACAAGAGTTATAAACAAAATGTGCCTAATGGGAAAGTTGCAAATAAAATCATAGAGGAATGCTCTAAAGAAACTATCAACCATTTTGAACTCACAGATCCTGAAAGGGAAGAAGAATAAAAACCTTTAGGTTCTCTACCTTATGCTTTAAATCATTCCAGACTTTGAAAGAGAATTTGCATCTGAAAGATCTCTCAGCAATTATTCAGGAAAACCCTGCTCAAGTTAACTCTCACCTAAATCAAGAAGAGCTGATTGAAGCGGAATTCAAATCTAAGATAGGAGATAAATCAAAACCTGTAGGGTCTCTACCTTTATGTTGGGAGTCATTTGAGTTCATAAAAGCAAACTGGCCCCCTAAGAATCTATCAGAGGAAACTCCTGAATCCCATGTTTACTATCCTCAACATCACAAAGAATTGGTTGAGGATGAAAACAAGCAAGAAATGAAAGAGAACCCACAGGATCTCTGTAAGGACATCAGTGATGATTCATCATCTCTCATAGGTGAAGCCCAAAAAGACGTTCATCTTTCAAATCAGATTTCCCAAGAGAAAGAGGATTGTTGTAGAGAAATTAAAATGCCTCCCTTTTTAACTGAAGAGGAAATAGATCAACTTATAAACATTCAGAAATCCTCTGAAAATTCACATAACTACAACTTTTCTAATCTTTCTCCTGTTAATCTTGCATATCATAAGTCAAAAAATATATTTGTAAATAAATTTGAAGAAAAACAATCTGATAGTCCAATATGCATGGTTGATGACATTAATTATAATGATGATTTTCCAAGGTTTGATCAATATTTTGATAATGATGATGATTTCCAAACAGAATCTAACTTTGCAGAAAACTCAGTTTTTTATTTTTGGGAGGAAGCTGAGTTTCATAAACTTGAGAAAAGTGAGCAGCCATTATAGGTCATCTATGACACTGGTGAGGAGAGCCTTGAGAGTTTAGAAGTAAGTGAAGAGTCTTAGACTCTTTGATCTACTTCACTTCAGTCCATCAGAGATAACATTCACATAATTGGAAATCAACAATTTTTCAGCTTTGATGATGAGGTTGAGGAGGATGATGAAATTCCCGAGCATGTTGTAAATGAGAAGCCTTTTCCTGAAATAGTTGAAGAAATCATTTTGAACATGGAATCTTCCTTAACTCCAGATTTGCAGCCACCAAGTTCCATTGAGTTATAAATTGCAGATGAAGAAATAGAGGTTGATAAACACATGAGAGTTGTCACACTGTCCTTTCAAGATAATTTATTGTCAAAGTGTATCCTTTCTCATCAACCTGATGACCTTCACAGAGTTTCCAGTCCACTTAGTTAGAACACATCAGCTTGAAAAGAAAACTACACTGCAATACATGATGACTCTGACAGTTCGAGTGATCATAAGCAAGGGGAAGAGTTGCTTTACCAGGGAAGTCCCAAATATAGTCAAGTGGAAGAAAGAGTGGTCTTGAATGAAGCCTATATCTCAAATCCTCTAGATCAGGTATTATTCGAAGATTCATTTGTTGTTTTCCTTTTGAAGTCTGAAAGAGTAGTGGGTTCTATCATGAAAGGGTTGCTACCAAGAATATATAAAAAAATAAGCACTACTGTCCGAAAACAAGCCAAATGGGAGTGGTATTTTCATTACTTCAGCATCATGAAAGAACTAAACCAGAATCACCCATGTAATCATCTACTTGACTGGTTGCATTGGAAAACAGATTTCACCAAACAAATGTCTATTGTGTATAGATTAAAGTAGGATAGATAGACAACATTGGAAAATAAGCTCAGCCTTGTGAGCATCTTTTTAGTTCTACATTGTTTGAAGAAAAAGTGAAAAAAGAAGAAAATACAAAAAACAGTAAAAAGTAGAAAAAGAGGGCAATTTCTAAAAGCAATGATAAAGCCCCATGTTCCAAAAAATAGTCTTTCGGAAAGCGTGCAAGTCTAAATGCCGCTACTAGTACTCAAATGTCTTGTTCAACTATCTAGCCTAATCCTAGCTGAACATGTTTAAATTTATTTGCTGATAAGTTAGTGAGTGAAAAAGATGGTCAATATTGTGTAAGATTGTCTTATCACAGAGAGTATATTAGGAAAAGATACTGGTTCCACATGCCTAAAACAGAACCAAAGAGGGAAGTAGGGATGAAAACAAATTATACATCTTAGCCCTGTTTTTCCTAGTTTCCATTTTTGCAAAATAATATTTGTGTGCAGCTTGTCTTTCATGCCACAAATACATGACAAATCAAAATGTCTAACCCTGATTTGATCATTTTTTAATTTCGTGTTTTAGATTAGAGGAATAAATCTTGTCAAATGGCTTAATCTTGACAGTTGATCTAGTTTGGGTAGAGTAATTAAGGAGTTCATCAGTTTAATCTGAACTCTCGGAAGATATAAGTATAGAGTTAGATAGGTTCATTTTGCAAAAAAATAAAAATATGCATTGTCAAAAGCCTGCTAGTTCAAATGCACCAAAAAGGAGAAAAAATGTTAGGAAAGATAGTGGGGTAGGTAGAAATATCATTGATGCTGTTCATGTTGTCTCTTTTTAGAAGTAGCATCAAGCAAGAGTGAAAATTTGCGCCAATGGGTAAGGCATTGGTCTTCATAAGCCAAAGATCTGAAATTATGGACACCTCCTGAAAAGGAGTTGCCCTCCCCAAATGGAGCCATTGTTAGTCATCAGTATTTTTCACTTGTTGGTGATGACTAGTTTTAGCAGCCAAGTTTTCCAACAGCCGATCTAAAAATTTGTCAAATTTTCCAGCTTGGAAAACACCTATAAAATTTTTTTACCCTCCTACCTTTCAGTCCTCCCATGAGGAGATGAAACCTCATTATCAAATCCTACCTAGGCTCAGCCATACTAATCTTCCCATCAGCTCTAAAGAGGAAAATAAAATCTGTTCAGAAAGTTCCTCCCCTAAGTTAGGAAGTGGCGCTTTAAGGCATTTCACCTTTGGCAAACTATCAAAGAGCCAAAAACCTCCATCAGCTATATACCAGTCATAATAGACCTCCAACTATGCTAATAAAATTGGTCACAGCCCTAAGTCGCGCCACTAATACACCCTTAAGTCTCAGCAATACATAGGCCATAAGTCAAGTTGATTGTAGGTGTTTTTACAGTGATTGCTGGATCTTTCAAAGACATAAACATACTAGCATCTCAGAAGACAATTTTGAGCTCCACATGAGAGGACAATTGCTTCTCAAAGTGATCTTGAGCCTGAGATACAGTAACAAAGAAAAGGGTTTTTCATCAACCTCTTGCGACCTAATTCAAAGCCTGAAAGGACAGTGAAAGGATAAACAACACTGTCAAGAGGTTGTTGATATGACACGACTAAGAACCTCCTTCATTTATAAACAGAGGGTTTGAAGATCAAAGCGCCTCCTTCATCTATAAGTAGAGGGCGATGGACAAAACTTGGTTTTAAGAGTTGCAACTGACTGTAAAACATATTTGTTTTTAATAGACAGTGAGACAGTGACTAGGGTTTTCTGAAGCAAAGTGATGATTGGAGGCAGAGGTTAAGACAAAGGTTGAAAGAACATCATACATTTCGCCAAGTAAAGGGCCTCCTTCATTCATAAGCAGAGGGCTAGGGTAGTGACTGATTTCAGGGTTTAACTGGTCAAGAGATAAATGGTAAAAGCAGCAGAAGACAGTCTAAAGTTTCCAAACAGAGCAATCATGTAAAAAACAAAGGGGAAGCATCAGTACTATAACTATCAAAGAGTATGGCCTATCTCTTAAAAAAATTTCTTTCAAAGACAGTATGGAACCCAAATAAGATAGCCTTGATGATGATTGAGAGATGGGTCATAGCACAAGATAATGATGATGATTGTATTTCAAAAGGTTATGGCATGAGGCTCAAAGCTCTAAAGAAGCATTCAAAGCCAATAGGGCATGTCACCATTTCCAAAGAAAGGCATTTTCCTTAAAAATGGATCAAAGTCAGAAGAGGAGCTTAAAAGGCACCTAACAGTTTGGATCAACCTCACAGTGAGCATTATCACCTTTAAAAGCAGCAGAAACAAGAGGTATCAACCAAGTTTTAGGAAACAGGTCATCTCCTTGCAAATGAAAAAAGATGCCTCATCGATCATGGATGTATTTTTGATCGGTTTTTCCATGTTGAAATATCATTAAAGGGTCAACAGTGGCAGATTGTCTGGTTTAGAAAGCACAGTGAAAATACAAAAGAAGAGTTTTGGAAAGTCCTAAACAAAGCCTTTTTCATCTAAACCAAGGTCCTCACTATGTTATTTGTTCAAGTGTCCAACTTCGTTTGTTTTGTCAAAAGATTGTTGCAAAGGGTCGTTAAAAGATTCTCAAGGTTTCAAATAACCTCACCAAACGAGTGTGAAAGAGAGCTTGGATCTTTTCACTTTCAAAGGGTTTAAGGGTTGTTACATATCTCTTTTTTGCATTGCCAAAATGCAAGAAAACTCCCCTTGTTGTTCACCCGACCAAAAAAAAGAGATGTTTGAGCAAAAGTGTCAGGTTTTTTAGGCTCTTAAGCCCGCGCGGCGCGCCTGGAAAAGTGTGCGGCGTGCTTAGAGGCAAAAACACAAAGGCTCATAATTGTGGCGCGACGTGCCTGTAGGTGCGCGCGGCGTGCCTGTAGCCTTGGGTCCTATTGGCCCGACAGGTGACCCAACACCAGCTCCTGCGCGGCGCTCTTTCACACAAACATGCCGCGCACCTTTCAATGGTTCTAACGCCTCCAAATCACTTTTAAAAGCTACTCCAAGCTCTCTAAAAATACTGCGACCGTTTTTCAAGGTATTTCTACTGCCTCCCTTAAGGTTTTTCAAAAAACTGTTCAGTGATGCAAAAGGGTAAAAAATCAAAGTTTAAACCACGGTTTCGAGCTTTGTATGAAAACTAAATTTTCTGTGTTTCCAGTGGCTAGAGATGAAACATCGGAAGTTTGTGAGTTTTATTGATATAGAGAAGCCCATTAAACTGCCCTCAAAGAATGATGAGAGATGAAGGCCTTGTTTCAAAGGTGGAAGCTTAGCATTTGAAAAATGAAGCATTGATCCTAATTTCAACCACTATGATCATACATGTATCACTTAGCCAGTATTCAAAGTCTGCCTTGGTGTGATGAAGAATAAGGTCATGGTTGCCCTTTGACCATAAACAGACCTTAGTGAGAAAACAATGTAAATCAGTTGGAGGTGTTTTTGTCAAACTTTGTGTAAGCGACAGTAGAGTCTAAAGGGAGCAGTGTTCTGATTGAGGAGGGGTTTGTTGTTGTTTAAGTTCTACATGGTTCTTTATGACCACATGAAAAAACAAAATAAACTATGTCACCTATTACACAGTAACCTTGGACTGTGTATTGCCTTTTTTATTGCTTGTCTTCATGTTGTTAAATCTACTGGTGAAGTGGCCTACAAAAGAGACAAAAGTGTGTTGAACTAAGAAGATTGTGGTTTTTGCCTTTGTCTGAAATACAAGGTTATATTGTTGTCCTCAAAATACCAAAAGGCAAGGTGACCTTACCACAAAACACAGAATACATCACTTTGACTGTGTATCTTTATTCACTGTGATTTTGTTCTTGAAGATTACTTGTTGAGTTGCATGCCAAGTGGAAAGGTATTGTTTTGAAGGGACAGGAGTCTTATATCAGAGGATAAATTTTCCACAACACTCAAAACCATTGTTGCCTTATCAAACAGTGAGTTGACAGGCTGAGGCAGAGTTTGGTTTGAAGAAGGCATTTCAAAAACTTTGAGGAAGTTTGGTGTTTCAAGAGCGCATCTAGATCAAGATGCCTCCTAGGTAAGATAGCAGGAGTGATTTTCACAAGAGATATGAACCAATTTCCAGCGAAGAGGTCAAATCCACACCCATCTATCTTATTCAATTTTCATGAGGTGGGATGCTTGGATTTTTGCCAAAGGGTACAAGAAGTAAAAAGTTTCTCTCCTCTAACAAATTTGTGCGCCTTGAGGTTCAAAGACAAACATTTTCAACTGGCAGGACTTAATTTCAATAGGGATCTAGAGCTGCAAAGGAAAATGACGAGGCATCACAAGAAGTTAAATCAGTTTGCGCGTCGCAAGTGAAAGACTGCCCAAGAAAAGCTAAAGGAGGCTAAAGGGAAGGGCCCAGCACGGAAAGTGAACAAATACACATCAGGACTTCATATTTTGGCTTCTTCTTTAGAACATATTGCTAAGAACCCTTGAGGGTCATACACACCGATTTTTGGCAAATTCTGACATACTTTGGTTTTTTGGCATTTTTGAGTTTTTGGTCAAAACTCATGAAATCCGCCATTTCATTTTGGGGAATCTTCAAAGGAGGAGAATGGTATCATTGGATGCCATAATTTTAGTAGCATACTCTCAATTATTTTCAGGACATTTGGAGATCATTTTCTTCCCCGAAATGGCGAACAATGCTGCTTTTTGCACACTATGCCCGGTCTATCAGCAGACTGTAATTTTTGGTTTTTTACACACAGGTTCAGTTTTTTAAGCCTTCCAAGCATCTTATTGGGAAAATTCATGTCGTTCCAAAAATTAGACACTCATAGCTTTCCAACAAGCTATCATGAGCCTCGTTTCGACATCGGAAAGGCTGCCAAATGTTGTCGTCAAGTCAGGGGAACTTTTGCTAATGTAAATTTTGAATTTTTTTGTAATTTTTGAACCTTTAAAAACTGATATTTCCTCATGTGAGTTTAGCTATTTTTTCACATGAGAAGTAAGGAAAAGCCAATTATTTTCCCTTTTTAGCATTTTTTAGATATTTTAAGAGATATTTTGTGCCTTGGGCTTTGCAAAGCCTCAAGGACAAGTTTAGATATTTTGATTAGACCAATAGGATAGCAAGTTGAACCATGAGGTATTACTCACTTTAGCCTATATATTCCAAAGGATTTCATTGTAAAACAAGGCTGAACTTGAGAAGAGAAGAAATATATGGTCATATAAGCTTTGGAAGAAATACTTGTCTTATGCTTTTGGATTCCCTCTTAGATGCTCTTGGATGAATGAAGAAGGATTGTTGTTGGATTCCATGACTTGGTAGAATGGTATAGTGTCTCTTGCTTTGTCATTGTCTTCTAGTTTTCATTCATGAATACATGTTTCTTTCTTGCTATAGATCAGTAGAGAACAAATTTGAGACATGCCCTTGGAGGCACCTCAAATTTCCTGTTTCTTCATAGCTTTCATGTTTTCCTCTTCCTTAGTTACATTAAAGCATTCTTAACTGCTCTTTAATAACTTGAGGATATTGTTGCTTGTTTCATTCATAGTTCTATGCATGCTAAGTATGATTTACGGTACGCCCTGCTTACCTATGGCTAGTTATAGTTCCATCAATGAAATTTCTCTTTGACTAATTAGATTGCCATTTTGTTTGAACCAAGGAGGCCTAGTTTTGATCTAGCACTTTGCCTAAAACTATGCAAATCTTGTTGTTCAAAGTGCCCAATAAATTGAAGTACTGTGTTTAGGTGTTCTGGCATAGTAAGTTAAGTTGTTTGTTCGTCTTAAGTGTTTTCCCTAATGTCTGATAGCCATTTCCGAAAGTTAGAGGGTCTTATACTTCTATGCATGGCTTGAATGTTTATTTCTATGTATTGATTAGCTTATAGTTACATTTTTCATGATTAATGGTTTTCCCTACCATGTTTATGTTATCTATTGAACTATTTATGCTTGAAACTCTTTGTTGTTCACAAAATTGATGCCCATTTACTCCATTTTGCCCAAAGATCCTTTCTACCTTGAATCAAATCGGCCCTTCAACAGCCTTGTATCACCGTCTGATAGCTTTCTTGACCTTTTCGACCCCATAGCCCAGTTGATCTGACATATTTTTACCTATCTTATATCTTTGATCAGTTTCATCCCTCACAACTTAAAAAACCAAAACCAAAAGCATACTCCATAACTAGCCTAAAATCAGAACATAATAAGCAAACACAGAGATATCCCTTACACACATAGAGAGAGCCCTCTCTGAGTCTAGGAAGGCTAGGTCCTCGGGCTCCAAAGCTTGGTTTGATGTTACATTGTCATTTGGCTTGCCAATCAGCCAAATCACGGGACCCTAAAATAATTGCGATCACAGTGGGACTCTGAGTACATGACAATCTAGCAAACTCTTATAGACTCTTTAGTCCTTCAAAACTAAACTCAGACCATCAGCCTATAGAATCCTTCAGAGTAAACTCCTTGTTTCACCACCCTAGCAAAGAGATGAAATAGGTTTAGAATACTTTAATAAACCATAGGCTGCACAAAAAAATACTCAGAAAAATCCCAAAAAAAATCCCGTTGATTAGTTTTTGTCAGTACTCGTGGTGGACCATACACATATACCTCAAAACAACTAAAAAGCCACCTGGCGACTCCACTAGCCTCCAGTAGGCCTTACTATTTTACTAAGACTCTAGGCTACTATTTGATTGACTTATCCCACTGCTCACTAACATAATGGCGATCACGGTGGGACTCTGAGTACATGAAAGTCTAGCAAACTCTTATAGACTCTTTAGTCCTTCAACACTAAACTCAGACCATCAGCCTATAGAATCCTTTAGAGTAAACTCCTTGTTTCACCACCCTAGCAAAGAGATGAAACAGGTTTAGAATACTTTAATAAACCATAGGCTACACATAAAACTACTCAGAAAAATCCCAAAAAAAACTCCCTTAGATAGGTTTTTGTCAGTACTGGTGGTGGACCATACAGATATACCTCAAAACAACTAAAAATCCACCTGGCGACTCCACTAAACTCCAGTAGGATTTAATATTTTACTAAGACTCTAGGCTACTATTTGACTGACTTATCCCACCTCTCACTAACATAATGGTGATCACGGTGGGACTCTGAGTAATAAACAAACTTAGATTCCCTAAACATTCCAGTAGCCTTAAGAATACTATCTGATTGACTTATCCCACCACTCACTAACATAGTGGCAATCACTATGGGACCATCCAAGTTAGTGACAATCTAAGTACTCCTTAGTAACTCCCGAAGTCTCAATGAAGCTAAGAAAACTTAAGTGTTGTTTGAAGAGTAGAAGATATGTCTTTCACCATCTTAGAAAAATGATGATTTAGTTATAGGACACTCTTCCAAACCTTAAGATTACATAAAAAACTCATAAAAACCCCAAAAAACTCCCTAAGATTGGTTTTTTTCCGTACTAGTGGCGGACCATACACATATACCTCAAAACAACCAAGTTCCACCTGGCGACTCCACTAGCCTCCAGTAGGCCTTACTATTTTACCGAACTCTAGGTTACTATCCGATCGACCTATCCCATCGCTCACTAACATAGCGGGAGATGGTGGGACACTGAGTACATGACAGTTTAGCAAACTCTTATAGACTATTTAGTCCTTTAGATACTTAAACAAGCAAGCAGTCCATAAGATCAGTTAGAGTAAACTCTTTTTGTTATCGCCACCCTAGCAAAGTGATGAAACAAGTTTAGAATACTTTAGCAAACCTTATAGGCTATACAAAAACTCAGAAAACCCCAAAACATTCCCAGATTGGCTTTTCCCTAGTTATTGGTGGTGGACCATAGCTACATCTTTAGAAAAACAACGAAGTTCCACCTGGCGACTCCACAACTCCCAATAGACTTAAAGACTCCACTGGAGGAAGAACCTAAAACATGACCAGTCATCCTAGAAATAAAAATCACTTAGGCCTTAGTTGGATTCAAGAAATTATTGTCTTTATCTATAAGTATGTTCTATCCTATTTTGAGCCTGATCGGGAATACACTGATGAGATCTACGTTGATCATTGGAAATATCTCAAACCTCAGAAAGCTAAGACTCAAATTTAAGACCATGAGCAGGCCTTTACACCTGTGCTTACCCCAGATTCACCTATGGAAAACCTAGAAAAACATGAGCCTCATGCTACCTTTCCCACTCTGGCTAAAACCTCAAATAGTCACGAACCTCTTTTTACACTACCTATATCCACAAAGGTCCCAGAAAGATACAAGCCTCTGGTTTTACCTCCCATCTTTCAAGCCCTTCTTGCAAATCTTCAAAATAAATTACCCAGATTTGATGGAGAAAGCTCCAAAGTCACCGCTAAAGAGCACACCCAAAAACTTGAGGATTTACTTGACCCTTATGACATAGAAGAAGATGATGTTTGTATTAGAATGTTTGCCTTATCATTACAAGGAAAAATTAAGATTTGGTTTAAACACCTTCCCGCTGCAAGCATTACCAATTTTCATCAGTTCACTCAAATCTTCCTAGATAGGTGGGTGGTCATGGGTAATAAAGTTCTCATCATAAAGGAATAAAATCAGTTAAAAAGACAACCAGGGGAGACAATACAAAAATTTTCAGCCAGGTTCAATAAAGTATACCATGCAATGCCTGCTAATCTAAAGCCACACCTCGGATGTGCTCTCTTGCACTACCCAGATTCTTTTGACCCAGAGATGGTTTTCCAGATAAGAAACAAAGATCCTTTGACCCTAGAAGAAATGCAAAGGATATCAGTTGATGTAGAATTCAACATACTAAATAGGGAGGCACAGCCAAGAATAATAGAGAAAGACAAATAAAATCAAGAGAGACTAATATCTTCAGAGGAAAAGTTGAAAAAATTGGTATGTATGTTTTGAAAACTAGAGCATCTACTTGACAGGAAAAGAGAAAAACACAAAGTTGAGGTTAGCACTGCTTATTCAAACCAACCTACACTTCTTTCTCAGGATGAACACACTTGACTATTACAAGACAAGAGTTATAAACAAAATGTGCCTAATGGGAAAGTTGCAAATAAAAACATAGAGGAATGCTCTAAAGAAACTATCAGCCATTTTGAAACGACAGATCCTGAAAGGGAAGAAGAATCAAAACCTTTAGGTTCTCTACCCTTATGCTTTAAATCATTCCAGACTTTGAAAGAAAATTTTCATCTTAAAGATCTCTCAACAATTATTCAGGAAAACCCTGCTCAAGTTAACTCTCTCCTAAATCAAGAAGAGTTGATTGAAGAGGAATTCAAATCTAAGATAGGAGATAAATAAAAACCTGTAGGGTCTCTACCTTTATGTTGGGAGTCATTTGAGTTTATAAAAGAAAACTGGCCGCCTAAGAATATATCAGAGGAAACTCCTGAATCCCATGTTTAATATCCTCAACATCACAAAGAATTGGTTGAGGATGAAAACAAGCAAGAAATGAAAGAGAACCCACAGGATCTCTCTAAGGACATGAGTGATGATTCATCATCTCTCATAGGTGAATCCCAAAAAGACGTTCATCTTTCAAATCAGATTTCCCAAGAGAAAGAGGATTATTGTAGAGAAATGAAAATGCCTTTCTTTTTAATTGAAGAGGAAATAGATCAACTTATAAACATTCGGACATCCTCTAAAACTTCACATAACTACAACTTTTCTAATCTTTCTCGTGTTAATCTTGCATACCATAAGTCAAAAAATAGATTTGTAAATCAATTTGAAGAAAAACAATCTGCTAGTACAATATGCATGGTTGATGACATTAGTTATAATTATGATTTTCCAAGGTTTGATCAATATTTTGATAATGATGATGATTTCCAAACAGAATCTAACTTTGCAGAAAACTCAGTTTTTGATTTTTCGGAGGAAGCTCAGTTTCATAAACTTGAGAAAAGTGAGCAGCCATTACAGGTCATCTATGACACTGATGAGGAGAGCCTTGAGAGTTTAGAAGTAAGTGAAGAGTCTCAGACTCTTTTCTCTACTTCACTTCAGTCCATCAGAGATAACATTCACATAATTGGAAATCAATAGTTTTTCAGCTTTGATGATGAGGTTGAGGAGGATGATGAAATTCCCGAGCATGTTTTAAATGAGAAGCCTTTTCCTGAAATAGTTGAAGAAATCATTTTCAACATGAAATCTTCCTTAACTCTATATTTGCAGCCACCAAGTTCCATTGAGTTACAAATTGCAGATGAAGAAATAGAGGTTGATAAACACATGAGATTTGTCACACTGTCCTTTCAAGATAATTTACTATCAAAGTGTATCCTTTCTCATCAACCTGATGACCTTCACACAGTTTCCAGTCCACTTAGTCAGAACACATCATCTTGAAAAGAAAACTACACTGCAATACATGATGAGTCTGACAGTTCGAGTGATCATAAGCAAGGGGAAGAGTTGCTTTACCAAGGAAGTCCCAAATATAGTCAAGTGGAAGAAAGAGTAGTCTTGAATGAAGCCTATATCTCAAATCCTCTAGACCAGGTATTATTCCAAGATCCATTTTTTGTTTTCCTTGAGAAGTCTGAAAGAGTAGTGGGTTCTATCATGAACAAGTTTCTACCAAGAATTAAAAAAAATTTAAGCACTACTATCCGAAAACATGCCAAATGGGAGTGGTCTTTTCATTACTTCAGCATCATGAAAGAACTAAACCAGAATCACCCATGTAATCATCCACTTGACTGGTTGCATTGGAAAACAGAGTTCACCAAACAAATGTCTATTGTGTATAGATTAAAGTAGGATAGATAGACAACATTGGAAAATAAGCTCAGCCTTGTGAGCATCTTTTCAGTTCTACATTGTTTAAAGAAAAAGTGAAAAAATAAGAAAATACAAAAAACAATAAAAGTAGAAAAAGAGGGCAGTTTCTAAAAGCAATGATAAAGCCCCATGTTCCAAAAAATAGTCTTTCGGAAAGCGCGCAAGTCTAAATGCCGCTACTAGTACTCAAATGTCTTGTTCATCTATCTAGCCTAATCATAGCTAAACATGTTTAAATTTATTTGCTGATAAGTTAGTGAGTGAAAAAGATGGTCAACATTGTGTAAGATTGTCTTATCACAGAGAGTAGATTAGGAAAATATACTAGTTCCACATGCCTAAAACAGAACCAAAGAGGGAAGCAGGGATGAAAACAAATTATACATCTTAGCCCTGTTTTTCCTAGTTTCCATTTTTGCAAAATAATATTTGTGTGTAGCTTGTCTTTCATGCCGCAAATAAATGAAAAATCAGAATGTCTAACCTTGGTTTGATCATTTTTGAATTTCGTGTTTTAGATTAGAGAATAAATCCTGTGAAACGGCTTAATCTTGACAATTGATCTAGTTTAGGTAGAGTAATGAAGGAGTTCATCAGTTTAATCTGAACTCCTAGAAGATATAAGTATAGAGTTAGATAGGTTCATTTTGCAAAAAAAGAAAAATATGCATTGTCAAAAGGCTGCTAGTTCAAATGCGCCAAAAAGGAGAAAAAATGTTAGGAAAGATAGTGGGGTAGGTAGAAATATCATTGATGCTGATCATGTTGTCTCTTTTCAGAAGTAGCATCAAGCAAGAGTGAAAATTTGCGCCAATGGGTAAGGCACTGGTCTTCATAATCCAAAGATCTGAAATTCTAGACACCTCCTGAAAAGGAGCTGCCCTCCCCAAATGGAGCCACTGTTATTCATCAGTATTTTTCACTTGTTGGTGATGACTAGTTTTAGCAGCCAAGTTTTCCAACAGCCGATCTAAAAATTTGTCAAATTTGCCAGCTGGGAAAACACCTATAAAAAATTTTTACCCTCCTACCTGTCAGTCCGCCAATGACGAGATGAAACCTCATTATCAAATCCTACCTAGACTCAGCCATACTAATCTGCGCATCAGCTCTAAAGAGGCAAATCAAATCTATTCATAAAGTTCCTCCCCTACGTTAGGAAGTGGCACTTTAAGGCATTTCAGCCTTGGCAAACTATCAAAGAGCCAAAAACCTCCATCTGCTATATACCAGTCATAACAGACCTCCCACTCTACTAATAAAATTGGTCACAGCCCTAAGTCGCGCCACTAATACACCCTTAAGTCTCAGCAATACATAGACCATAAGTCAAGTTGATTGTAGGTGTTTTTACAGTGATTGGTGGATCTTTCAAAGACATAAACATACTAGCATCTCAGAAGACAATTTTGAGCTCCACATGAGAAGATAGCTGCTTCTCAAAGTGATCTTGAGCCTAAGATACAGTAACAAAGCAAAGGGTTTTTCATCAAGCTCTTGCGACCTCATTCAAAGCCTGAAAGGACAGTGAAAGGATAAACAAAACTACCAAGAGGTTGTTGATATGACATGTCTAAGAACCTCCTTCATTTATAAACAGAGGGTTTGAAGACCAAAGCGCCTCCTTCATCTATAAGCAGAGGGCGATGGACAAAACTTGGTTTTAAGAGTTGCAACTGACTGTAAGACATATTTGTTTTTAATAGACAGTGAGATAGTGTCTAGGGTTTTCTGAAGCAAAGTGATGATTGCAGGCATAGGCTAAGACAAAGGTTGAAATAACATCATACATTTCGCCAAGTAAAGGGCCTCCTTCATTCATAAGTATAGGGCCAGGGCAGTGACTGATTTCAGGGTTTAACTGGTCAAGAGATAAATGGTAAAGGCAGCAGAAGACAGTCTAAAGTTTCCAAATAGAGCAACCATGTAAAAAACAAAGGGGAAGCATCAGTACTATAACTATCAAAGAGGATGGCTTATCTCTTAAAAAACTTGCTTTCAAAGACAGTCTGGAACCCAAATAAGATAGCCTTGCTGATGATTGAGAGATGGGTCATAGCATAAGAAAATAATGATGATTGTATTTCAAAAGGTTATGGCATGAGGCTCAAAGCTCTAAAGCAGCATTCAAAGCCAACAGGGCATGTCACCATTTCCAAAGAAAGGCATTTTCCTTAAAAAGGGGTCAAAGTCATAAGAGGAGCTTAAAAGGCACCTAACAGTTTGGATCAGCCTCATAGTGAACATTATCACCTTTAAAGGCAGTGGAAACAAGAGGTATCAACCAAGTTTTAAGAAACAGGTCATCTCCTTGCAAATCACAAAAGATGCCTCATCGATCATGGATGTATTTTTGATCAGTTTTTCCATGTTGAAATATCATTAAAGGGTCAGCAGTGGCAGATTGTCTGGTTTAGAAAGCACAGTGAAAATACAGAAGAAGAGTTTTGGAAAGTCCTAAAAAAAGCCTTTTTCATCTAAACCAAGGTCCTCACTATGTTCTTTGTTCAAGTGTCCAACTTCGTTTGTTTTGTCAAAAGATTGGTGCAAAGGGTCATTAAAATATTCTCAAGGTTTCAAAGAACCTCACCAAACGAGTGTGAAAGAGAGCTTGGCTCTTTTCACTTTCAAAGCATTTAAGGGTTCTTAAATATCTCTTTTTTGCATTGCCAAAACGTGAGGAAACTCCCCTTGTTGTTCACCTGACCAAAAAAGAGATGTTTGAGCAAAAATCACAGGTTTTTTAGGCTTTTAAGCCCGTGCGGCACGCCTGGAAAAGTGCGCAAAGGCACATAACTGTGGCGCGACGTGCCTGTAGGTGCGCGTGGCATGCCTGTAGCCTTGGGTCCTGTCTGCTCGACAGGTGACCCAACACCAGCTCCTGCGTGGCGCTCTTTCACACAAACATGCCGTGCACCTTTCAACGATTCTAATGCCTCCAAATCACTTCTAAAAGCTGCTCCAAGCTCTCTAAAATTCCTCCCACTAGTTTTCAAGTTATTTCTACTGCCTCCCTTAAGATTTTTCAAAAAACTGTTCAGTGATGCAAAAGGGTCAAAAATCAAAGTTTAAACCATGGTTTCGAGCTTTGTATGAAAACAAAATTTGTTGTGTTTCTAGTGGCTAGAGATAAAACATCGGAAGTTTGTGAGTTTTATTGATATAGAAAATCCCATTAAACTGCCCTCAAAGAATGATGAGAGATGAAGGCCCTATTTTAAAGGTGGAAGCTTAGCATTTGAAAAATGAAGCATTGATCCTAATTTCAACCACTGTGATCATACATGTATCACTTAGCCAGTATTCAAAGTCTGCCTCGGTGTGATGAAGAATAAGGTCATGGTTGCCCTTTGACCATAAACAGACCTTAGTGAGAAAACAGTGTAAATCAGTTGGAGGTGTTTTTGTCAAACTTTGTATAAGGGACAGTAGAGTCTAAAGGGAGCAGTGTTCTGATTGAGGAGGGGTTTGTTGCTGTTTAAATGCTACAGGGTTCTTTATAACCATATGAAAAAACAAAATAAACTCTGTAACCTATTACAAAGTAACCTTGGACTGTGTATTGCCTTTTTGATTGATTGTCTTCATGTTGTTAAATCTACTGGTGAAGTGGCCTACAAAGGAGACAACAGTGTGTTGAACTAAGAAGAATTTGGTTTTTGCCTTTGTCTGAAATACAAGGTTATATTTTTGTCCTCAAAATACCAAAAGGCAAGGTGACCTTACCACAAAACACAGAAAACATCACTTTGACTGTGTATCTTTATTCACTGTGATTTTGTTCTTGAAGATTACTTGTTGAGTTGCATGCCAAGTGGAAAGGTATTGTTTTGAAGGGACAGGAGTCTTATATCAGAGGAGACATTTTCCACAACACTCAAAACCATTGTTGCCTTATCAAACAGTGAGTTGACAGGCTAAGACAAATTTTGGTTTGAAGAAGGCATTTCAAAAACTTTGAGGAAGTTTGGTGTTTCAAGAGTGCATCTAGATCAAGATGCCTCCTAGGAAAGATAGCAGGAGTTATTTGCACAAGAGATATGAACCAATTTCCACCAAAGAGGTCAAATGCACACCCATCTATCTTATTCAATTTTCATGTTGTGGGATGCTTGGATTTTTGCCAAAGGGTACATGAAGTAAAAAGTTTCTCTCCTCTAACACATTTGTGCGCCTTGAGGTTCAAAGACAAAAATTTTCAATTGGAAGGCCTTAATTTCAACAGGGATCTAGAGCTGCAAAGGAAAATGACGAGGCATCACAAGAAGTTAAATCAGTTTGCCCATCGCAATTTAAAGACTTCCTAAGAAAAGATAAAGGAGGCTAAAGGGAAGTGCCCAGCACAGAAAGTGAACAAAGACACATCAGGACTTCATATTTTGGCTTCTACTTTAGAAAATATTTCTAAGAACCCTTGAGGGTCATACACACCGATTTTGGGCAAATTCTGACATACTTTGGTTTTTTGGCATTTTTGAGTTTTTGGTCAAAACTCATGAAATTCGCCATTTCATTTTGGGGATTCGTCAAAGGAGGAGAATGGTATCATTGGATGCCATAATTTCGGGAGCATACTCTCAGTGCTTTTCAGGACATTTGGAGATCATTTGCTTCCCCGAAATGGAGAAAAATGCTCGCTTTTTGCACACTCTGCCCGGTCTATCAGCGAACTGTAATTTTTGGTTTTTTACACATAGGTTAAGTTTTGGAAGCCTTTTCCGCATAATATTGAGAAAATTCATGTTGTTCCAGAAAGTAGACACTCAGAGCTTTCCAACAGGCTATCATGAGCCTCATTTTGACATCAGGAAGGCTGCCAAATGTTGCCGGCAAGTCAGGGGACCTTTTGCTGATGTAAATTTTGAATATTTTTGTAATTTTTGAACCTTTAAAAACTGATATTTCCTCATGTGCGTTTAGCTATTTTTACACATGACAAGTAAGGAAAAGTCAATTACTTTCCCTTTTTTATCCTTTTTTAGATATTTTATGAGATATTTTGTGCCTTGGGCTTTGCAAAGCCTCAAGGACAAGTTTAGATATTTTGATTAGGCCAATAGGATAGCAAGTTGAACCATGAGGTTTTCCTCACTTTGGCCTATATATTCCAAAGGATTTCATTGTAAAACAAGACTGAACTTGAGAAGAGAAGCAATATATGGTCATATAAGCTTTGGAAGAAATACTTGTCTTATGATTTTGGATTGCCTCTTGGATGCTCTTGGATGAATGAAGAAGGATTGTTGTTGGACTCCACGACTTGGTAGAATGGTATAGTGTCTCTTGCTTTGTTGTTGTCTTCTAGTTTTCATTCATGAATACATGTTTCTTGCTTTCTATAGATCAATAGAGAACAAATTTGAGACATGCCCTTGGAGGCACCTCAAATTTCCTGTTTCTTCATAGCTTTCAAGTTTTCCTCTTCCTTAGTTACATTAAAGAATTCTTAACTGCTCTTTAATAACTTGAGGATATTGTTGCTTGTTTCATTCATAGTTCTATGCATGCTAAGTATGATTTACGGTACGCCCTGCTTACCTATGGCTAGTTATAGTTCCGTCCATGAAATTTCTCTTTGACTAATTAGATTACCATTTTGTTTGAACCAAGGAGTCCTAGTTTCGATCTAGCCCTTTGCCTAAAACTATGCAAATCTTGTTGTTCAAAGTGCCCAATAACTTGAAGTACTGTGTTTAGGCGTTCCGGCATAGTAAGTTAAGTTGTTTGTCCGTCTTAAGTGTTTTCCCCAAAGTCTGATAGCCATTTCCCATAGTTAAAGGGTCTTATACTTCTATGCATGGCTTGAATGTTTATTTCTATGTATTGATTAGCTTATAGTTACATTTTGCATGATTAATGGTTTGCCCTACCATGTTTATGTTATCTATTGAACTAGTTATGCTTCAAAATCTTTGTTGTTCACAAACTTGATGTCCATTTACTCCATTTTGCCCAAATATCCTTTCTACCTTGAATAAAATTGGCCCTTCAACAGCCTTGTATCACCGTCTGATAGATTTATTGACCTTTTCGACCCCATAGCCCAGTTGATCTGACATCTTTTTACCTATCTTATATCTTTGATCAGTTTCATCCCTCACAACTTAAAAAACCAAAACCAAAAACATACTCCATAACTAGCCTAAAATCAGAACACAATAAGCAAACACATAGATATCCCTTACACACATAGAGAGAGCCCTCTATGAGTCCAGGGAGGCTAGGTCCTCGAGCTCCAAAGCTTGGTTTGATGTTACACTGTCATTTGGCTTGCCAATCAGCCAAATCACAGGACCCTAACACCAAGCAAAGGGTTTTGACCATTAATTTTTGTGTCGTAAATGCAATGAATCTTCTTCTTCTGTATTCTTCCTTCATGAAAATACATCTTGGTTTGATGATCACAGGCTGAGAAAAGGATCATGCTTTGATACCACTGTAATATCCCAAAATGGGATCTGCTAGCAAGGCATGACTGGAAAATACATTTTTCAGGAATGGCTGCTATAGGATTTGAAACCAACACTTGGATACCTTAGATATGAGTATCTATGTCCTATATCTAAGAGGATATAAAAAAAAATCCTCCTAGGTGGGTTAAACAGATCTCCCACAGCTAGTTTGCTTCAAAATTTCCCCAAAAGGGACTGCAGCAACAATAAACAATTCTGCTTAGAAAATAACACAGTTTCTCTAGAACAAGAGTAGGAGGTCAATTAAATGTCCTTTAATAGTACTTACAACAGAAATTAAGTGATACAATGGATTTTTTCAAATGCATACCTAAAAATACATGTTATAAACAGAAGAAATACCCTCAAGAGAGGGGATGCAACCACATAAATGACTGAAGCTGCCTAGACAACGTTATTTTGTTAGGCTGCAAATTGCTATATGTTACATGTAAAATCTAGAGTAGATTTGTGCATAAAAATTCAGATATGTATTAGATCCATGCACTAGGAGAGCTCCTCTTTCAGATCCCCTTGGAATTTTGGGGTTTACACCAAGCATAAGCAGTAGACCTAAGATCTAAGAAAGCATATCTGCAGAAATATTCAGAAATGCTAAAGTATTAATAATATACAGATCATATCTAAAAATCACAATGTGTAGATCTCCTCCAATGGATCTCAAAGTGAAGGGTAGATCCCCAACACTCAGAAACCATCTCTCCAAATGGTGCACCCAAAATACCTGCAAGACCACCTACAATAATAATGCAGATCTAGGGTAGAAACTACGCTATAGGGGATAGATGGCTGATGGACACATGCCAAGATCAAAAACTAAGTCGCATGCATTCCAATACACTTCCTCCAATAGAGAAGAGGCCTCCTTCACTGAAAAAGAGCATTGAAATGTCTTAGATATGATGAGATCTAATCTCCACTAGCTGCAGCTTGCAAATACAACCAAACCCTCACTAGATCTGAGTTGTAATTGAAAGGAGAAGCTTGGCCTTCAAGCCAGATAGTGGACTTTGCAATACAAACTCTCCCAAGAGATACTCCATGGGAAGAGGAGGAATTACTGAACAGGTAATTCCTATGCTAAACAACATGTGCAATCTAGGCTAAACAACCAAGAGAGCTATATGGTCTAAACAGACAATATACAAGAGCATATGATGAACAACCTCAATATGTTTCCTTCTCCTTCCTTTTACAAGATGAGAGCTTGCCAAAACCCTAAACTGCCTTCAATAACTTATCTCTTTCACACAAGAGACCTCCTTCTAGGATTATGTTTTTCCTCATTGATGAGCACTCCTCTAATACTGCACTATAGATATGGTCAAGGTTGACCCCATGAAGTGGATTTGTTCTTTTCACACTCAAGTGTTTTTATTAAAGTGGACCAGATTTACCCTTTTTCACATTGGGCATGGATTTATTCTTTCATTAGGAGTTTAATGACCCTCCTTTACATATTTATCCTTTGAACAAAGAAAACAAAATAAAATTGAATATTCCTATTAAATCAGGAATATTACACTCCAAATTTCATTAAAATATGACATGATCTACGCTCATTCGGGTTATGTTTATACCGTTCTACATGATCTTCCTATATTCGGTGGTGCCAATGCACCAGGGGCATCTCATGCCGCTGACAGTATCGTTGGAGCTCTCTCACATCCATGCGCTCAGCCTCCCATGGGCTATGGTTTTCATCAGGGGGGGGCTAGCACCTCCTACACTTTTCCCCCTCCCGATAGCATGTATCTAGGATATGAAATACCTCCTCCTTTTGCCCAACCTCCTGTTTACCACACTGTTACACAACCTCCTTATTATCTGTATCCATAGCCTGGTGCTCCATCTCCTCTAGCATTAGCACCTCCTCCTCCCTTTCCTTGTCAACCCCTATAACAACAGCCAGCACCCCCTCAGGGGCAGCTGTATGCGTAGCAGGGCATGAATAATCCTCCTCCTTCCAAAAAGAAGAGGAAAGGCACTCAAAATCAATTTGCTCCCAGTAATCTTGGACCTAATCCTCAAAATAATGCTCCTAACACTACTAACCAGAAATAGGGCACTCAACCCAAGTAGGACAGGCCTTTTCGCACGAACAAACATCGTTCTTGTTGTGGTGTTTATGGTCATTACATGCACGACTGCCCTCTTTTACCACATATGATGTAGATGTGGGAGTCTCAAGAAACATTGCGAGGACAGCAAGCCTCCCCTTCCGTCCCTCCCAATGTTGTGCCTTGTTAGCCGACTGTGTTTACTAATCTTTTCCCTCAACAAGGATTTGTGGCTACCCAACCACCTGAAGGTCAGGTGGCCACTGAACCTCTTCCATATGGTACATCTGATTACCAGATTCTCATGATGAATTCTGAACAACCTATAACCGTATACATCAATCTTCAGACTTGGTACCGTCAGTATAACAAGCCTCCCGCTACGTCTGTCCCCGAGCCACCTCCTTCGGTCCCTACAAAGCCTCTTTCGACACCTAATGGTCCCTTGCAGATCCCTCAACCTAAGGCGGAGGTTCATACCAAGATCCCTAAGGGACCACTACGCCGAAATGCTGCTTCTGGCAAAGCTGCCTATTCTTATAGCATAGTAGATGATTTGGCACAATCTCCTACTACCATTTCAATGCTCGAACTCCTCTTGTCATGCCCTTCACAATGAAAAGATCTACTATCTGCCATGGGCGCTGTAGATCCTTCCGATGATTGATTTATTGTCTTTGATGTTGACTAGTCAGAAAATCCTCCCCTCCCTACTTCCATTTCCTTCCAAATCCCTGTTAAGATCCAGAATGCCAACGTTTCCCAGTGCATCATTGATAAGGGGGCATCCACCTGTGTGATGTCCACCTCAGTTTGTAAGCAACTCAGATCACCTAAGTTGGCTCCTTCCACAATCACTCTTTGAGCGTGGGATGGCCACGCCTCCCAGCCCATAGGCCTATTCTAAAAATGTCCTATTACTCTTTCGGGCAAGACTGTTTGTGTTCACATAGAAGTCATCGATGCCCCCTTAGATTACAACATTCTATTGGGTCATAGTTACACTTATGTGATGTTTTTTGTCCCATCTATGGTTCATCGCAAGATGTCCTTCCCTCATAACGAAAATATAGTCACCATTTACCAGTTGACATATTATGAACCGAAGTCTCAGACCTCTCCTAAGTCCATCATCTCTTCGATGACCAATAAGAAAACCGACGATCCTTTGACTAGTGTCTCACCCGGAGTCTACAAAGACTCCTCATTTCTTGGTACATTCCCTGGTCTTCCTCCTCCTGTCTCTGATCCTATCTCATCGAATGTTTTCATAATGCAATCGTCTCGGGCTGCCCTCAAGCGGCCCATTTCGGCTAGTCAATAACCTCCTCGCCCTCCACAACCTACTTCTAGCCCTTTGATTCAGCTTTCGGGACCCCCTCCTCCTGACCCTTCACCTACAACTGGTACCCATGAGCCTCTTTACCCTCTTGGAATGGTTCCTCTAGGCCTTAACCATTTAGGAGTCATCCTGCCTGGCCATTACCCCTTTGGTCAGATACCGTTCCTATCTCCCCCCCCATGAGTGTACACGGTACTTGTCATGGCTACCCTCTCTCTTCCTAACCTGACCATTGGGATTCCCATCTGGTACCTTGATCCTCCAGTTGCTACCCCACCTGATCAACCCAAAACTTATATTTCTTTGACCCTGGTTCAACCAGTCCCCATGAGTTATACTGTTGTTACATTGCCTTAGCCACCTCAATAGGAACCACCTCCTGTTCTGACCACTTCGGGTAAGAAGGAAAAAGCTTGCAAGAGGGCATCAAAAGACAAGGCCGCCCCAACTGGCCCTGCTCCTCCTCCACCTCCAAAGCCTTATTCTTTTTTTTATGTCGTCGGCCATGCCACCCATAACTGTCCTGAACTACCCCATATCAAGCCCATGGTTAATGTTTTGTTCCCTGAGTCTAAGGTCCTGGAAGCCTCTGCTTCTTCCTCAACTACAGCTAAGAACCCTAAGATTATTCACACCAATCAACCCTGTGCTTTGCGTGATCTCCATGGCCATTATTCCCACCATTGTCCCCACCTTGCGCATTACCATGCCTATTTGGAGGTAGTTCAGGAGTACGAGGTTGAACAAAACCAATCCGCCTCTCCTGTACTTGCGCAATATGATGCGGGCCAGCCTGAGGATTTACCCACTCCCATTGACATTCCCCCTCTTGATGTGAGGATGATGGAGCTTGCGACCACCATCCTCTACCTATCATCATCCATGCAGTCCTCGGTGGAAGTTCCTTCTACATATTCCCCTATTGTTTCGCTTGACCTCCCTTCAACGATCACCCTGGGCTCAACATCAGTGGATCCATCATCTGCTTTTTCTTCTGTCATCCCCCGTGACGATGCGCATGTGAACCTTTCTTCTCATGATGATGAGTTAGGTAGCTTCTCCACGTCATGTGGTCTCTCTTCCTCCATTCACTCCATATTCTATTGTGATAATGACATCATGGAAGCCTTGTCCACCCCTGACTTCATCTTTCCCACCCATAAGAGGGATGGCACCATCCGCGTATATGGTGACTTTTGCAACCTGAGCCTAGGCTACACCTCAGGTAGCTCTCACACTCCACCTAACCAGCGGCATGTGAGTAGTAGACATCCTACCCAGATCACTCCCTCTTGTGGTGTTTGTTTGATTTCTACTTTGTGCTCAGGTTGCTAGCATTGTTCATCATCCTCCCATTTATTGTATTGTGGCACCTTTTAGATGGACCTCCCGTCCACACCTTATATCGGTTATGTCGATGGTGCAAGTCGCTACTCCTAGGATCTAGCCTCGGTAGGTTGGGCCATTTTTACCCCCTTGCATTCGCTTGTTCTCTCGAACGGTGTATGCATTGGTACTGCTACCAATAATCAAGCCGAATATGATGGAGTGCGAGGTTTATTATCTGATTTCCTTTCGCATCACATCCTCCAACTTCATTTTCATTTATATTCCCTGCTTCTTGTAATGCAATTGATTGGTGTATATTGTGTACATAATCCTATCCTTTTTAGAAGATATTTACAAGTGAAGCTTTTGATACGTGAATTTGAAATCATTGCATTTAGTCATGTACCTAGAGCACAAAATCACTATGTAGATAGCATTGCAAACAATATTCTAGATTGGCATTTAGCACATGCATTTAACACAAGACAATAATATAAAACCATCAAAATGATGCATATCCATAATATGTGTCGTATAAAATGTTTTAGAGTCTGTTAACTCTGATACATATGACATGCCCACAGCATGTTACAAAAACTCAAAATTGGGGGCACCACCTGCCCCTACACAACTAATCACTATCTGGAGGATCTCAAGCCAATGGTTCTGCTCCTGCAGCTCGTGGATCACGCATCCCCTATCTAGCCATCTCCATGCGCCGCATGACTCCTCGCCACTAAGAGGTTAGACCAATACATGGTTCTATTTACTGGTCCTCTAAGTATTACCTGTCACACTCTGAAACACCGGTCAAAAGCCTCTCACATCTACAACAGATGTCCTCCAAGAGGGCTGTTGCATCCTCATCTTACGACACTCTCAATCCACTAGGTCCAACAATTACTGATACTCCAGGACGTCCAATATACCCAGCCGGTTTTACCGGTGCTGTATCTACATACCAAAAGTGGAAGAATCAGTACCATATACAATATTCTGAAACTTTACAATGCACATAAAATTCTATCAATTTGTCACTTACCATCGAGCCCCCATACTTTACCAGGAGGTAGTCGCAAATTTGGGTCCCCGCGATAACTCATCCCACTATACGGATAGTCGTCTATGTACAATGGCGTCTGATTCCAATGCGCAAAAAACTCGATTCGGAACACCTGTCCGACAGCCCCACCTCCTCCCCTCCATAGTAGTCGCCCCCACTGGTGCATCTTGGGCTCTCTCGGGCCCCCATCCTAGAGCTGTATGCGATTTCGAAGTGTCGGGATCTTCTCAAAGAAGAGCGAGCAGAAAACTATACCATATGCACAGTCATGGTTCACTTGTCGCTTGCATAGAGACAACTGTCATTTCAACGATGATAGCATCCTCTAGGCCCACCCATAGTAGGTCCCACTCAAGACACTCTCCACAAGCATCATCTGCCCTCCAGTGGTGTGGTGGAGTGCCTGGTTGCCCAGGATCCATAGCACTGTTGTGGCCACAGCACGGGTCTCTAACCTCTATAAATCCCTAATGGGTATCTGTGTCCCTTTGACATGGAGACATGGATGAAAATGGCACTCTAAAAACTCCATGATGTTCCACCCTCATGGTAAAACTGGCTGAGTATTCCCTACCATGTCAAGTGTTGGGAGACCAGTCAAGAAATATATATCCTGGACCGTCAGCTCAATCCGGTCCTCCTACACTATAAATACCTCATGGTCTGAGTCCCAATAGCTAACAATCTAGGTCAATAAGGGCTCTCTAGCTCTCATCAAAGGGTTCTCCAAAAATGTCAGAACCCCAAACCTCGCCAACGCACTATGGACACCTTGATCCTCCCAGATCTCCGACTGTAATGTGCCCAGGTCTCTCTCTCTCTCCAGTTGATCCGTAATTCTTCCATTTCTGCATAAAACCATCATATTTTTCAGTGTAAAAATAGGAAAGACTGTATCCAAACACAAAAACCCACTTCTCAGCCAAAAAACGGCATAGAAAAACCCCTCCCTGTCAAGTTGCAATTTTCAGGCCTAATCCTAGGACAGGTCGCATTTTTCTGCCCAAAACCTACTACCCAGGTCATAGTTTTTGTCCCAAAAAGTGCAACCTAGTGGTGAAGAGGAGCATCAGTCTGTTCCTGAGCCCTAGGGACCTAAACTAAACTTTTAATCCACTAAAATGAAAGAGTAAGGTTAGGCCTCTTACCTGCAACTGACAGATCTCGATTCCAACGGTCGGTTTATCCGCTACGATTGCCACAAGATTTAGGTCCTTCTCTCCTCTCTACATTCACCACAACTCCACATGCAAATGAGTGAATTTGGATGGAAAATTCCTTATTAAAAGAAAACTCCTTATTTTTCCTTTCGCCTGATGCGGCCAAACCGTAGCTCAGTTTGAAAAATCGTCTACACCATTGGAAAACTCTCACCGAGCCCTCAAATGACTATTTGTTAGTTTTTTGTTATTTGATACTTCACCAAGACAAATTTTGTCCATGAAGCATCACTTCACCACTCCCAAAAATCTAATTTCTTCACTTTCAACACTTTTACTTAGGGCACCACTTTTCCTTCTTACTTGTTCATGCTCATGTCAATTTTTGTCATGACTAACCACCATGAACTCATGCTTTTATGGTCCCCAATGGACCTTTTATGTGTGGTAGCATCATCACATCACCCTTTTTTAGAGCATCCGAGTTGAGTCATCATCACATTCGTGGAGTCTATCCCGAGTCCCTTGGTGTCCCACTATAGTCCTCCATCCTTCATTGCTTGGTTCCTCTCTCGTGTCGTACATTATGGCCTTCAGTCCTACTGTCCCCTATCCCTCATGATATTGTGTCAGTCACTTCCAAGTAATCCATGCCCTTTATGCTCTAACAAGGGAAGTCATATGTTCGCTACTCAGTACCCCCCATTTCATCATCATACCTAGTGTCAGTCTTTCAGTTGCTCTACTATTTTCTCTCATGCCTTAGTTGAGGATCCCTTATTGCCTCACCTATGGTGGACCTCCTTCTGTCGACATCAAATCATTCATTCCAGAAGCGAAGTCTAGAGGGCAGTGTACCTTGGTTCCAGCTTCCACTCTTGTTCGATGCCTCAGATCAGGCAAAGGGACTCCTTATTTCCCTTTGACTTGATTTTTTCTCAGCTCCAGCTCCTTTCAGCATGATCAAGATCCATATAATTGATGGTTCAGTGATGCAACAACTGATATCAGTGATTCCCGGGTGTGTGTGAGATGTTTTCATCCCTCATGAGGGGGTGGCCCTATAGGTAGCCCCTCACAGGCCAGGATGACGTCTTCATTACAACCTTTGATGCAACTCCATATATTTGATGATTTCAGCCGCAACCGCTTGTAGCGCATTTTTGTTTGCATGTATCAATCAGATTTTCAGAGCCCTTTCCTGTTTACAGTGGCATTTGGGTTGTATTTGTATCTCATGTACTCAGATATTATTGTATAATTCCTGGCTATTATCCCAGGCACAGTATGTATGTGGGATTCATTATCATGTTTTCACCTGGCTCATGTTTATGCCAACATGTACTATATTGTTCTGTCCCTTGTTTATTGGATGCATTATTCTTCGTAATTTGTCTCGTCGGGCATAGGTATGCCTCCCTCGTTGCCTATAGCACAGGTAATTACTCATAAAAGAGACTTGTTGCACCTATAAGTCTCACCTCCTCAGGGTCTAGTCCTTTAGCGCTTAGGTCTACCTTATATTTCTCTCCCTTTGACTTCCCCTTCGGTGTCTAGTGATTGAGTTCTTACAATGTACTTTAGTCATACGATTAGCTCCTAATGCTCACACGCTGGGGGGGAATTTGTTACACCATTTTTTGGTCATCTAACTTGTTACTATTAGATGGACCTAAGTACACATGTAAGACCAATTTTACCCTAAGTAAAATTGCCTTCTCTATGAAAAATAACTTAGTAAAACACCTTTATTAAGTTGTTTATGGTCTAAACAGGAAACCCCATGAGTAAATATTAAATAAATCCACATTTGTTTGATTTTCCTCAAGGAATAATTAGTTAAACAACAGTTTAATTAATATTCCTGGTCATATTTAACCCAAAATAGGAAAATTAATTAGATAAATTATTATTTATCTTATTATTTTCTAGGAATAATTATTTAAACCTTATTTAAACAATATTCCTTGTTAAATTTGACTAAATCATCAATTAATAACTAATAAATTATTATTATTATTTATTATTGCTCAACCACATCCTTTAAAAATAAAAAAATCATTTAATTATTTATTATTTACAAATAAAGGGATTTGACCCAAGTCAAATTCTTTTTCCCTCCAACAAATATAATAAAATATTCCATAAAAGTTGGATCTTGATTTGGTTAATGATATT
The DNA here is from genome assembly GCA_034641835.2 of Pinus albicaulis. NCBI lineage: Eukaryota > Viridiplantae > Streptophyta > Pinopsida > Pinales > Pinaceae > Pinus > Pinus albicaulis. The sequence continues at coordinate 1,809,772,764 of CM076575.1, forward strand.
TTAATTATGCACCAATATCTAGACTAACTCAATATTTTGTAATAAATAGAAGGGTTTTTCCATTCATTCACCACCTTTTTTTCCTAAAGATCACTCTAGATCTATACATTTGGTCTGATTTTGATCCACCATCATTGTCATATTTTTCTATCTTTTTGCTTGTGAGCTCCCTTTGAGTTCCATTTTTGTCTGGGTTCTCTACACCATCAAGAGAGATGAATTTTAGATCTGAAGTGCTAAGGACTTACAAGAAGCCATCCCATTGAGGATAACTAGTAACATCCTTCTATGTTTTCCTCCCAGGTGCCCTTGATATAAAATTCATTCAACATATTCTTGTCTTTTCTATTGGATGCATGGAGTAAATCTCATTTTTGTTCACTGCTTAATGAATTTTCATGCACAGATCTAGATTTTTGCAGCATTTATCTTGGTCACCTAATTGCAGATATAAAGATATTGGTAGCCATCTTTGTTGTTAGGGTTGTTTGTTATGCACAGCTAAAGTGGTATTTTTTCATACACTTGCAATTAAGAGTCATACTAACACTAGCCCCACTATCATAGAACACCCCATTGACATGTGGTATGACACACCACCACTCCGCTAAAAACATCACCAATTACACCCATCTAAGGCAGAAGCAATGAAGCAAGAAATTGACAAGCTTCAAAAATATGGGTTCATCTACCCAATTGTTTACACGTCATGGGTTTCCAACCCTGTTCTCATCATGAAAAAATAGGGCACCATTCAAGTTTGCACCAATTTCCAATATTTGAATAGAGCTTGTCCCAAATATAACTACCCTACACTGTTTATCGACCAATTCATTGATTCTTGCACCAGTAATGAGGTCTTATCCTTCATGGACAAATTATCAGGGTACAATCAAATTCAAATCTGGCAATGGATCAGTACAAGAAAACATTTACTACCCCTTGGGGCACGTTGGCATACTAGGTTATGCCTTCTAGTCTTAAAGAAAGCTAGATTCGCATTCCAGCAGGCCATGAATTATATCTTCCATGACTTGGCCCACCTCATCTTAGCTTACTTGGATGACCTCACCGTACGTTCTAAGAAACAAAGTGATCATCTGGATGACTTATTATTGGTATTCCAACCGTGTCAACACTACAACCTATGCTTGAACCCTCTCAAGTGTGTCTTCTACGTTAATACATAGTGGAATATTAGGCTTCATCGTATCCCAACAAGGGATTAGATTGTACCCCCTCAAAGTATAGGCAATCAAAGAGGTGCCACCACCCAAAACTCTCAAGCAACCTCAAAGCTTGTAGGGGAAATCCAAATTCTTAAGATGCTTTGTCCCCGACTATGCCACTTGCACGTAAGGATCCCTACACCTAATCCATGAGGATATCTCATTAAAATGGGATGATCAGGCTCAATAGTCACTTGAGGTGCTAAAAGACACTTTTCCTTTAGACCCTTTGATGAGCCCACTATATTATGACAAAGGATACAACCTATACCTATCAGCATCAAACACTGTCATAAGTGGTGTATTAGTCCAATAAGGATCAGATGGTAAATAATACGTAATATATTATGTCAGTAAGAAGTTATCTGGCCCCACTTTAAAATATGATCCTAAATAAAAAAACTTCCCTATCCCCACGCAGTACAAAATCTTCGGCATTACATCATCATACAGACTACAACTGTCATAGCAGCTATCAACCCCATGAGATATCTGCTAACCCATCATCTAATGAACCACAAATATGCTTGATGGGTATTCATACTGCAGGAATTCGACCTACATTTTAGTTCCCCCAAGAGAAAAAAAATCTTTAATATTAGCTGAGTTCATCACCAACCTCCGAAGTCTTACTAAAGGATCCCCAGTCAAGGACTCACTACCAGGTGAACATATATTTCTAGTGATAACTAAGGCTCCTTGGTACAACGACAACCTCCTACTCTTACAAACCCAAAATTTCAGGACAAATATCACACGTGACGAATGAAGGCACATACACCACCAGGCCCACCAACACCTCCTCATGGGGGACGTCCTTTATCGACGAGGTGTTGGCACTATTTTACGAAAATGCCTCATGCACGACCAAGCTAAGAAAGCCCTAAATGAATAACATAGTGGGGCTTATGGAGGCCACCTCTTAGGGATGGTTGCTACCAAAAAGTCCTACATGCAAGTTATTTTTAGCCCACCCTATTCAACGATTGCATTCAAGAAGTCAAATGGTGCGAGCGATGACAACACTTCGCCCACAAGGAAATTGCACCTCATGCTCCTCTACACCTGGTCATTTTAGTCGGTCCCTTTTGAAAATGGAGAATCAATTTTATGACTTGAAAAATTGCATCATCTGGCAACCATAAATAAATTATTGTAGCTGTCGACTATTTCAGCAAGTGGGCAGAAGCCATGCCGACATATACACAGAAAAAACGGCAACATGGTTTCTCTTGAACCATGTCATCACATGAATCGATGTGCCTAAGGAATTAGTCCCTGATCACATAAAGCATTTTGAAAATTAAATATTCGAGGAGTTGTCTCATCACCTAGGATTTACACATGAATTGACATCACCATACTAACCCTATTCCAATGGACAGGTGGAAGTAGTTAACAAAGTACTCAAAACCATGTTACATCATATGGTCAATAACTATAAAATAAACTGGCACCACATGGTTTTTTCAGCCCTGTGGGCATATTGCACGGTGTCAAAACCTCAATAGGATTCATACCTTTCCAAATAGTGTATGGAGTGGAAGTCATGATTCCCATTGAACTCGAAATCCCCAACTTCCACGTAGCCATAGAACTCCTCGAAGATACTTAGCCTTTAGAGAAACGGTGGTACAGTTAGAACTCATCGATGAAAATCAACGAGAGTCACTCCAACATATTGAAGCACATAAAAAAAGGGTAAAAGAATCATTCCACTGCAACATCACCCCTTGTTCATTTTCAGATGGGGAGTTAGTCCTCCACTACGATGTTGCAAAATATGCCTTAGGACCTAGAAAGTTTGAAACATTATGGAAAATTCCTTACATCATAAAACATTTCCTCCTCAAGGGAGCATACATCATGTCAAAGCCCGACAGTACATGCTTAGCTAACATCGTCAATGGTCCCTACCTCAAAAACGTTCACCCATAAGAGTAGGAATTCTTAGCATTAGAGATAATATGCATGTAACATAATTTTTTGAGATGATCACAATCATCGAGGAATTTTTCTAATAAATTCTCTGGTGTCATAGATGGATCATCCCCCATCCACTATTTTGGATTTGCTGATGGAGCATCACGATGGTCACAAAATCTAGCAGCAGTTGCCTGGGCCATTTACTATCCTAAATGATCACCATTCCTCACCAATGGGGTATGTATCAAATCAGATACCAATAATCAAGTAGAATATGATGTAGTCATCAGGTTGTTGAGAGATGCCTCCAACGAGGGAATTCACCATATACATGTCTATCTTGATTCCCAACTAGTAGTATCATAGTTAAACCAATATTTTGAAGTATGGAATTCACACCTATTTAGGAATTACTTGCATGCACGATGATTAAGTTGTCATTTTTATCACATTACATTTACACATGTACCAAGAAATCAAAACCAGAAATTCGATCGCATAGCTAACCACATCCTAGACTAGAATGCATCTCATATAAACCAACATCCATAAAAAATAAAAATAAAATAAAAGCATAAAAACATAAATATCCATCATAGGTATATAAAATCCATCATAAGCACAAATAATATCCATAGACACATCATAAGAGCCACAAAAAATATACACCTCGCATATATACATCCAAAAATATGTGGGTCCCAGCATACAAGTCATGTCCTTGAACATAATGTCAGTGAAAAAATATATCTACATGTCATTAAAATAGAGAAGCATCCTCATAATGGGTGCTTTCCCTGAGCATACAAATATTCCTACGGATGATCCCCACCTGGTGAGTCCTTTGGACCCACGGCTACACCTGATTCCAGTAAAGGTGTAGCAGCCAAAATTGCAAGTGTCGTCTTATCACAAAATCTAACCTGAAAGGCTGCTCATCAAGTGGACTTTTTGTAATTGTTTCATACCAATCTTTTGGCTGAGGCTTAGCCTCCTCAACCTGAGAGGGATCTCTCAAAGGTTTATGATTTTTGATTGACGGATAAATGGCTAACTCTAAGGTAAAAATACAAAATGATATAACTGTTTGTATCATATATTAGCAAAACATTCATTGGGCCATGGATTCAAGATAATCTTCAAAAAACATCACAATATATTTAGCATGGAAGTCAAGGAATTTGAAGTCTAATTCAATGAATAAAACAGTAACACAATGAAACACACATTACATTTGCATATGAAGGAAGTTAGAGCATTATTAAATGAATTCTAAGTATCACATACAAATACCACTGCAAATAGAGATATTGAAGAAAGCCATTAGAACAATGATGAACATAAACTCCTTATGAATCTTGAGTTGTCAAAACAGATCTCTGTATTAAGTTAAGAAGAAACAGTGACATACAATAACACATAGTCTTTGCTAATAAAAATGCCCAACCTTTTGGATTTCGACCTTATGCTCTTTATAGAACATTTACAATATAGGATTCCCTTATCCTTCACTAGATACATCGAATTCATAGTGTTTGACACCTTTCCTAACCTGAAACAGGCTATTAATTACAAAATGACAACTATATTGTTTTTGAAAAGTCCTAATTCTAATAGGACTGAAACTCTTAAATATCTTTCTAACAAACTTATCTAGTCTTTAATTCATTCTTTGACACCTGCAATCCCAAGAATTCGAATTTAGATGCTGACCATTCACTAGAAGTAACCCTGCTGTGAGTAGTAATGTTTTCCTATAAATTAGGAAACATGTCTTCTTTTCAGCCCTTTAATTTCATTGTCAGTTTTGAGCACTTTGATCATTGATGGATTACGTTTACATGTGTCATGTTTGCCAAATATTCCCATAATTCCTTAGTCTTCCAGCTATGCATAAAACCAAATCCAAAATGATGCAAAAAGGTGAAGGATAAGCCTACGCTATGAAAGTAGCTTGTTTTCGTAGCGTTTTTTGTAGCTCAGTGTTAAACTTCTCGTTTCAATCATTTTTTACCTGTTTTCTCCAAAGAAGCCTTATAATTCTATATCCAGACTTCCACCAGCAATTTCAAATCCAAACTCATCAGACTTATCCCAAAATTTTAATGAAATTTGTGCAAAAAGACTGCTTCAGCAGTTTCGTAGTGCATTTCAACAGATTTGCACTATTTGTGCTACGAAACTGTTGTCCAAGCAATTTTCTCAAAAAACTCTTCAAAATTTATAACTTGGAGATGTTTAAACCTTATGAGGGTTGTTAATATCTCAAAAACATAGTAACCTAACCTCAAAAACATGATCTTCATCAAAATTTGTCTTCACCTTAATGATAAATTGACTTATAAATTTATCACTTTATTGCACTGTTCAATTACTCAGTTTCACTGTTCCTTTAGCTTTTCTTGAGATTTTGTTAGCCGAATCTCCAAATATTCATCTTGTCTTCTTAAATTCATGTTGCTAGCTCTCAAATGAGTATTCATGACTCTTACAAACTTTTCTTCTTTTATGGCTGGGACTGTCCAGGTGAAGAACTATTCCTCACTGCTATGTATTTCTGGTTTAGAAACCTTTTCAACTTACCAAATAGCTTTCATCCTCTTGAACCTTGTTTTCTCAATGGCATGTTTTCTAGCTCTTTTCTTCAACCTGGCAATTTCATGGTTTTCTAATTTTAATTTCTCCTCCACTCTTTCATAACTGATTTTTTTATGTCTGTGTTGAAGATACTTTGTTTTTGGTATGTTCTGGTATAGGTGAAGAAACGTCTATTATATCTTCATAAATAGTAGGTATTTCATTTTTTTTCTCAACCTCTACATTAAGCTCTTGTATCCTCTTTGATTGTCTAGTTGTAGGCTTCCTAGCCTTGAAAACAAATGTTGCATCCTCATATTTAAACTCCAGCTTCTTCGATGATTTCACCCTTTTCTGTTTTCCTTCATCAAATCCTATGAGGTCAGCTTGAACTAAAGGAGACTCTTCTATGTCTATTGCATCCAAAATATCATCTAAGTTCCCTTTCAAACCTGGGCTATCACTTGTTACTGAAAGTATTGTTTTCCCTTTTGACTTTGTAGCTTGACTTCTAGTAATTCTTTGTAGAATTTTCTTACCAGCTGTCTGTTTTTGTGTAGCTTCTTTGATTTCTTGTAACCCTTGTTTTACTGGTGAAGGGGTTTTTGCAATGACCACTAGTATCCTTTCTACTTTTTCCTTTACTTGTTTCCTAGGCTTCAACTTCACAAACCTTTTTGCCCTTGTAACTACAGGTTTGTTGGATTCTGTTGGTAGATATTCTTTTGCCTTAGGATTATTGACTAGATTTTGAGCTTCTATTTCAAATCCACATATAAATAGAAAATATGACCAATCTCTATTAATATTTTGGAGCTCATTCAAGACCAAAAATTTGATGAAACCATGGTGAAACAGAGATGTTTCACATTCTTCTGATTTCACTTTAACCTTATCAGCCATTTTAGCAATGCTTCTATACAGGAAAAATGGTAAGTCTAGAGATATCATACCTGTGAAGTGTAATAGAAGTTTGAAATGGTAAGAGTAAATTTTTTGGTACCTGCCCTCGCATGTGAAATATCTATGGATATTGAGGAGTAGTTTAACATAGCTATCTTTAATGCAGTTTCTAGGAATTGCATTATTTAAATCCATCTCTGTATATTCTGGATTTAAAAACACCTTGCATGCCTCCATATCAAATCTGAAACCCTTAAACCATGTTTCCTGTCCCCTAGGTATCTTAGTCACTAGAGCTATGGTTTCAGGAGTTACTGACATGTTCAACATTCCCACCTTTGTATTTGTACCATTGAAATGCAAAGAAAATCCTTTTGATACTTGACTCTGTCCACCTTGCAGCTTTTCATAGAACTTTAAACATCCTGCCTTTCTGAAATAATCTAACATTGTTTTGTCTTCAGCTAGAACTCTTGTGCTTTCAGGTTCAGACCTTAAACAATGTCCTGACCTATGATTCTTTTTCTTCTCTATCATTCTTGCCTTCAGAAATTTATGTTTGCTTCCTTCAGAATTTAATGATCAACCTCGCTTGATAGAAGGATCAACCTTGCTTGATAGTAGACGAGTATAGGTTTGGTGTAAGATGACCATAAGCTTAAACTCAAAATAGATATGTTTCACTGCTTGTTATGAAAATTGGAATGAGTAACACATATCAGCCTTTTCAAACTTGAAACTTCATTTCACAAATGATACCTCTACGATAGTAATGATGGGTATGAATGGTTAAACATTTTGGAAATGACCCCTAACTGACTCAATATGATGTCATTGTATGATAACCTAATGGATTCTGATAGTTTTTATGTTTTGACATAAAATTTATAAGAATCTGTGCTTTCGTAGCACACCTAGTGCAATTTTGGTGAAATATGCTATGAAAGTAGCAATGCTTTCGTAGTGCACAACTGGTTTTTTGAACTAACCGCATTATGAAACTATGGTTTTGTGGCTAATTGCAAGGGATTTTTCCAAAAGTTTAAAACATGATTTCTAGATGAATGATGAGATTTTTCAACCATGGGATAAGACTTAAAGACCTTATTTGGAAATGAAAACTAACTTTTTAAGACTTCTAAACCTATCAACTACCTTTATCAAGAATGAAATGACTCAAGACCTATTTGACATTATGACTAAAACAAGGTAAACTCTCAAAGTTTAGAAAAAAAATTTAGGGTGATAACATGCCGCATGACGCAAAGTCGAGTGATGCACCCTCTCTTGATCCATCACTGTCTCGGGCTATACATCATACATATCATCAAAAAATCCCTGTGTTGGCATACCCTGGGTCAGCCTCTCTAACCGAATCCAAAAGTTGGCCAGACCAGTTGCGTGAGTGTCTGAAACCTCGGCCCGAGCCTCTACCGCTAGCACCCTAAGGTCAGTAGCATCCAAGTTCTCATCAACCACCACAACATGAGCCTAAACTATCGTAGCCCATCACTCAGTCACCTCAGCATGGGAAAGGATGGAAGCATGCCCTCTAGCAATTGCAACAATGCTATGTTACCCTCCCCTGAAGGACCCCAACACCTCCCTACCCCCCAATCTAGGCCTGACTAGCCCCACCAAGGACCCTCCTCAAAGGCTGATGTCCCACAAAGTGGGCAATAGGACTCCTCGCCGAACCCACATGTACAAGAGAATCAAAAAATACTATGAGTATCACCATAAAATACATTTAAATATATACATGATAAAATCCTCAAAAGTGCAGAAAAACATCAAAAGTTGTAATTGTTAGGCCCCATGCGTAACCAGTAGGAATATCCATATTTGGGTCCCCTCGGAAGTCAATTCCTGAGTATGGGTAGTCGATAAACATCTGTGGGTTTGACACAAACCATGCCTCAATGGTCCCATCCCAATAGGGACTAGTTTCCCCTCCTCCATTGTTGGGCATCATGGGTGCCCACCGCCACATCCGAGGATCCCGAGGAGGACTCAGGGGCACCACCACAAAAGGTCTAAGCATCAAAACTCTCTCATACATGATACTACAGAAGATGAATGCATAGGTGAAGATCTTGGAGGTCCCCCTCTGGGCCTTAGCTAGCTACGTCACCATGCCCTCGTAGACATGGCGAACCCAGTCATACAAGTGACTGGCGTAAAGCCGATGTAAGACCTCAATATGTGTACTTGATGCCCTATTAGGTGATGATGCCCCTATCAGGCGAGATATCATCACGAAGGCACCCCTCCAAGAGAAATTTTTCATAGAGCTAATGCAGACATATCCCTATGTAATTGCTTCAAGACCACAGTGATCTCAAGCCCAACGATGAATATCCACTCCCCCTGCTAAGAGTGGGTGTGGAATAGCCTCCCCCTAAGGTAGTAGACTGGTCATAAAGTAAATGTATGTCTCTGGCTAGATGAAAAAGTCTCTACGGTGCAACACCATAACACGTCGTGTTCTGTTCCAACAATGGACCAGGAATCAAAGTAGACCATCATGTGACCTAAATAGGTTGTTCTCAAGAAATTTCAACAACTCATACTGTGCCAAAACCCCCAACCATCGGGGTCTTGGGCCATAGCTACTCAAATATCAGGCCAATTTGTCTCATCCCACAACATCCTATCACCAAAGAAAAACCCAGAAAAAGTAAACAAAATTTAAATTCTTAAGCATCGTCGTGCCTTTGTAGAGATCAAACACGATGACTACACGTCTATATCAGAAACAGACACATGAATCATCATGCAAATCCTTCACCAAGTGTGAAGACCTCGCATGAATATTTTCTTCTGCATAAGGACTACACGAATCAGCCTCAATCGCCCGTGCGATTGAGGAAAAAAATATATATAAATTATGTAGAAATTCACTTTTGCACGAACCCCCTAGGAAAAAAATTGACAAAATTGAAAATCTAGACGTCTAGGGCCCTACCTGACACTAACAGTGCAAATACCAGCTACTCGGGCTGATTTTAATGGAAATAAAGGCTTGGGAGCTGGAGCTCAACTCTGACCTCTGACTCTCAACTGACACAAATGAGTTGAAATGAGCCATATTGGCCCATATATCACCCTTTTCTTATCATTCAACAGACCATAAATGGAGCTCATAAAGCCCAATTGCAAAACCACAATAAAAACAATGATTAGCACTTCATCATGTTCAAGCTAGGCCACATACATCAATGCCTAAGAAAAATCCAATTTTTAGTCACAGTAGGAATTCCCTCTCTTATAAATTTACATTCAAAGTTATTTCAAATATGTTTGAATAAAAAACATGATTTTAGTTGAGGTATTTGTTGGAGGTTTTACAAACATGCTAAATCACCATATGCCCTAGCAAACAAAGGTACAAGAGAAGGTATCTTTCTATCCCTAGCATGATAGGCTCCCCAAAGAAGCTTTTCATATCCTAACATCATTTCTCCACAGAAATCAACCATAGTTTTCATTCACCCGACCATGTTTATCATCACCCCACCTTGCACATGATAAAGATTCTCACAGTTCGGTAGAGACTTACCCTTCATGGCATCCATCACTCATTTATACCATACACGAAAGGTCTAGATACATTGCCATAAAATAAAAGTCCAGTGTTGGCTCAAGGGGTCCTAACCTAGGTTCGGAGGTGAAGGTTTACCAAAAAACCCCTATGGTACTGGCCCTTTCAGCAGTGACTCATTTGCGTAGGTCAATGTCTCACCCGAAGTAGTATGGGAGGGTGCTGGAACAAGGTTTCCACACCCTAAGAGAGAGTAGGTAATAATGCAGGCCCGAAATTATCAGATCTACATAGAGGGGTGATTTGCAGGGTTCCAAAATTTAACGAGACTATAGTTCTTATCAAATCTACTCTAACAGGTTTGTATCCATGTGCGTATCATCAATTACAACCATAAAACAACATAATTGCATCAAATATTTTCAAAACAAATATTTCGCATTTATTAACAGAGATGCAATCAGTAAGTGCAACAACAGTCACATCACAGTAATATACTAAGTTTAGATACTTTCATACCACAAAGATAAACAGACGAGTTCCCAACTTAATTAGACAATCTTAGTTTGCATCAACCATAATAGAATAGATCCAAACAACATCATATGTTTCAGCAATACTTCACATATATTACTTATGAAAATCCTCTTACGTTCCCCAATTACCACCTTCACACATAGCCAGCAGGGTCTGCACATAGTAGGATAGAGGATCTCTGCGAACAAAACCAACATGAGTTCTAAGCCAAACAACCCAACCCAAGATCTAGCAATTCATACTTTGCATCAATCTCTATTTATCTTCCCCCTTAAGACTCAAAATGTTCATCTATTTATAATGGTTTTAGCCTAAGCTTTCCTGTGGTCCACAAATCGTGGTTTACGGACTCTAGGTCTACCCTTTGACCCATTACAATTCTTTTGGGGCTTTGAACCACCCCAAAACTCCTATGTTAGACTAAAATATGCCAAAAATATACAAAAATACTCAAAAATATCCCAATTTACAGCTTTTGGAGGACCCTGTTCCTACAGTCCCCCAACACAATCTTGTGACTCATCCCGAGTCACCGTGCTGGCGAGTTCTCCACCTGCACCTACATAGCTATTCTAGCCATATAGTCATTTGATCTGATACAGTTTGAGCCGAATACCATTGACATAGCCTGGTAGCATATCACCACGTAGGGTAGCTAGCCTAATAACTCCACCATTCGTGACTTCCTTAACAGTGTAGGGACCAAGCCAGCACTTTCAGAACTTCCCTGGATGATTTGAAAACTAGCTATCATATAAGAGGACCAATTCACCCTTCGCAAATGTATTTTAGCAAATATGTCGATCATGCCAGGCTTTATCGTGGGCCTTCTGAACCTGCTGATGGGAATTAGCGAGAAGCTGATCTTCCTCCAAAGCCATAAATTGTGCTGATCACTCCTCCATGATTTCAGGTTCTACCATGTTCATAAATGCTGTGATACGTAGACTAGGAACAATATACTCCATTGGCATAACTGCCTATTTACCATAAACCATCCTGAATGGAATTTTCCACGTTAGCTTCTTCTAGGTTGTTCGATAGGCCCAAAGAACCGATGGGATGCACACATCCCAATCGCTACGATCATCATTGCATACCTTTTTCAGGGCTTGCTCCAAGATTTTTTTAAAAGATTCAACTGCGTCGTTTTCCTATGGGTGATACGGTGTGCTCTTCACATGATGGATCTAGAACTCCTCGGTCAAAGCTTGGATTGTTTCATTAACAAAGTGTATACCCTTGTCACTCATGAGGATCTTCGGGCATCCAAATCTGGCCAGTGTTTTTTCAAAGATGAAATGTGCAACGGTCTCCATAGTACAATCCTTCACTACTTGTGCTTCGGCCCACCTGGTTACATAATCAGTGGCAGTAATAATGTAGCGTGCACTCGTCTTCTTCTTTGGTGGGTTGATAGGCCCTATGAAATCAATGGCCCATTTATCAAATGCTTTTAATGCCATTTGTGGTTGAAGGGGCATTTCATCTCTGTGGGATGACCTCCCTATTTGTTGGCACGTATCGCAGGCTTTGCAATAATCATGAGCGTCACTATGCAGGGTTGGCCACCATAACCCAACTCTCACGATATTTTTCATTGTTGCTTTCCATGCGTAGCAACCTCCTTCTATCCCGTCATGAGCCTCTGCCAAGATAGCGTGCCTTTCATGTTCTAAAACATATCTCCGCAGTACTTCATCAGCTCCCATTTTATATAAATGACTTGCGATGATGGTAAAATATGCAGCCAGGGTGACTAATTCTTTCTTCTTTTGTACCGAGTACTCTGGAGGTGCCCTCCCAGTAGTCAAGAACTAAATGATATCAGAAAAGTGTGCATCCACTACCTTAATTGCAAATAGTTGTGCATCAAGCAATCCATCCTCTAGGTTGGTTGGCTCCTCGCCACTCTCAATTTTGGACAAGTGATTCGGCCCAACATTCAACGTTCCTGGCTTGATGATGATTTCAAAGTCATACTCCTGAAATAGCAGTAGCCATTGATAGATTTTCCCTCCCAACATAGGCTTATTTACCAGGTACTTAAAGGCTAAATGGTTGGTGAGCATTTTGAACTGTCCTCCTAACAAGTAATGCTGATATTTCTACAAAGCGTACACCATGGCGAATCCCTCCCACTCTGTAATGGAGTATTTGCGTTTCACACCAGAGAGTTTCCTACTCACAAAGGCAACTGGATGGTCGATATCTCCTTCTCCCGGCTATGTAAGGACAACCCCAAGATCAATGCTTGATGCATTGACGTGAACATGAAATACCTTCTCCCAATTAGGAAAGATGAGAATAGGCACTGAGACCATATTTTATTTAAGTAACTCAAAGCTCTTTTGACACTCGTCATTCCAAAAGAATGAAACATCCTTCTTGAGCAATTTTTCCATAGGGGCCGTAATTAGTGCATAGCCTTGAATGAATTTCCTGTAGTAGCTCATGTGTCCAAGGATCAAGCGTAGCTATTTCTCTATTGTTGGTACTGGCATGTTTATGATAATTACAATTTTGGCAAGATCCACCATCAGTCCTTGCTGGCAAATGAGGTGGCCGAGCAAGATTCTGAAGGGTATGCAGAAGATACATTTCTTGATATTTAGGGAAATCTGGTGTTTTCAGTAGGCAACCAACATCATGCGTAGGTTTGATACATGTGTCTTTACCAAGCCAAAGATAGTCCAATCATCAAAATACACTTCTAGGAATTTGTGGATGAATTCCTTGAATACTGCGATAATGACCCGCGGTCCTATGGCTGTGTGCATGGAGATCCTCTGTCCTGCTGTGTGCAGACCCTGCTGGATGTGTGTGCAGGTGGTATTCAGGGAATGTAAAAGGATTTTGATAAGTAATATATGTGAAGTATTGCTGAAACATATGACGTTGTCTCGATCTGTTCTATTATGATTGATGCGAACTAAGATTGTCTGATTAAGATGTGAACTCATCTATTTTATCTCTGTGATATGAAAGTATCTGCACTTAGTATATTACTGTAATGTGACTATTGTTGCACTTACTGATTGCATCTATGTTAATGAACAGAAACTATCTGTATTGACAATATTGGCTACGATTATGTTGTTTTATGGTTATAATTGATGATACACATGTGGATGTGAACCTGCTAGAGCAGATCTATAAGAAATATAGTCTGGTTATCCTACGAGTCACCCTTCTGTGTACATCTGATAATTGTGGGCCTGTGTTATTACCTACTCTCTCTTAGGGTGCAAAAATCTGGCTCCAACACCCTTCCATACTGCTTCGGGTGAGATTTTGACCTGTGCAAGTGAGTCACTACCGAAAGGGCCAGTAGTATAGGGGTTTGTTGGCAAACCTTCACCTCTGAACCTAGGTCAGGACCCCTCAAACCATTTTTTGGCTCAAGGGGTCCTGACCCAGGTTCGGAGGTGAAAGTTTTCCAACAAACCCCTATACTACTGGCCCTTTTGGCAGTGACCCACTTGCACAGGTCAAATTCTCACCCGATGTAGTATGGTAAGGTGTTGGAACCAGGTTTCTGCACCCTGAGAGAGAGATTAGGTAATAACGTAGGCCTGTAATTATCAGATCTACATAGAAGGGTGATTCGCAGGGTTCCAAAATGTAACCAGACTACAGTTCTTATCAGATATGCTCTAGCATGTTCGCATCCACGTACGTATAATCAATTACAACCATAAAACAACATAATCGCAAAAAATATTGTCAACACAGATAGTTCATGTTTATTAACATAGATGCAATCAGTAAGTGAAACAACAGTCACATCATAGTAATATACTAAGTGCAGATACTTTCATACCACAGAGATAAATAGACGAGTTCGCAACTTAATCAGACAATCTTTTTTCGCATCAATGATAACAGAATAGATCGAGACAACATCATATGTTTCAGCAATACTTCGCATATATTACTTATCAAAATCCTCTTACGTTCCCCAATTACCACCTGCGCACATAGCAGGATAGAGGATCCGTGCACACAACCAGCTAGTAGGGTCTGCACACAACAGGACAGAGGATCGTTGCGCACATAGCCAGCACGAGTCCTAACCCAAACAACCAACCCAAGATCTAGCAATTCGTACTTCGTATCAATCTCTATTTATCTTCTCCCTTAAGACTCATAATGTTCATCTATTTATAACGGTTTTAGCCTAAGCTTTACTGTGGTCCACAAAACGTGGTTTGGGGACTCTAGGTCTACCCTTTGACCTATTACAATGATTTTGGGGCTTTTAACCACCCTAGAAACCCTGTGTTAGACTAAAATATGCCAAACATATGCAAAAATACTCAAAAATATCCCAATTCATAACCTTTGGAGGACCCTGTTCCAACATCCAAGAATTACTTCATGTTCATTCATCTATCATAGATCAAGTTAGGTTTTACCCATGTGATGTTAAAACCCCTTTCCCAGGCTACCATTCTCATAAGCAGATCAAATACGTACCACCATGTCTCACACTTGTCCTATCATACCCCCACTAGCATAGCCCATTTGCGACACTCTTTCATCTGATTCATCACCCCCCACACCGAGACCAACCAATGGAGCCCTCACAATAAGAAAAACACATTCCTCACACCCTAGTGATGGATTATTTTCATGTTTATAAGGGCACCTGTCTCCATGCTTATACATCCAAACCCATTCTATATTCTTTTGGAAAGTGTACAAATATTTTTTAAGAGAGAAATCCCACCCATCCATTCATATTTATCACTTATCATAATTCCCTAATCACCCTTGGTCAGAGCTATGCATTCTTTAACACACCCCACCATGAAACTCCTAAAAAACATACACCCACCTTAGATGTTCTACCGAATCCATGGATTTCCTCACCAGAAACTATTATGACTGCCACCACTCACATTTACAGCTCCAACCTTGGGCCACTTAACTACCATAATCAGTTATAACCATTTCTCATCATCATGCCTAAGATGGACTATCACGCCGCACCTTCCTACATCATAAACCCTGGTCCCTTGCATCAGTACTCATCACAGTCCTTCTTATCGACCACAACAAAATTTTTCCAAGAAGGAGATAGTACCTTAGATGACTCCTCACCTCAATAGGGGCATCCTCGGATGGAACTATGGGAATCATCATTGACCATTGATGTCATCAATCCTCTTCACATTCGACTTTAATATAAAATTTCATGTAAATATGGTATCGTACTTCATAACCATTGCACTTTGTCTGAATTCATCGAAGACCCATGACTTGATAAGCATCTCTTCCAGCAATTCTTACACAGGAAGTTCCCCAACAATCAAATACCCATTCATACAATGAGCACTTGTTCTAAACAAAAATTCCATACCAAGATTATGCATATGGGAACCAAATCAAACCTTATTCTGAAAAAAAAATTCCCCTAAGGACATCAACAAAAATCATCATAAACCAACAATAGGTCACTACCAAAAAGTGACATAAATAGAACAACTATCTGTTAGATAAGCTTAACTAGTCCAAACATCAAGAGCATGTGACATTCCCGCCTCTTAGAGATATTTTATTCATTCTATCTCTTCTAGGTTTACAACATAGCATGGTGTCTTTTTTACTCATGGCAAGGGGTCTCCAACCTCAATTCTCAAGCAAGTTACTCTCTCTCTATCTCAAAAGGACTACACGGAAAAAGAAACTATAATGTATTTCAGTTATACAGTTATTCCTAGACCTCGTACATTAAGGGTCAACATTTAACACTGGAAACTCATATAGGAAGAAGACATTAGAAAATTTCAAGAAAAAGGTACAAATAAATATTTACAGGGAAGAAATACATTACAGGAGCTAAAAATTTGAAATTTCCTAAGGTCAGAAGGCAAACATTTTGGACCGTGCATATGAAGCGCTGGCTCTGAGTGTGCATTGTGAATTTTCCTTCGATAATCGTGCAATGTGTAGTTATCCCTCCAATATCTGTATGGTACTGGGGTGTGGAATGTCACCATTCGGAACCACTTGGCACACATGGAAAAAATTATTCTCTCTCAAGCTAATAAAGTACAGTTGCCTTTGAGCCACCTTGAGGCTTAAGTGCAACACACAAAGGAATCATACCCCCATCCTTGTGTCACCATCCATATTGGACCAAGAGAGTGAGGGAAATTTTTAAATTGGTCTATAAAAGCCAGCCATTGGAAGAGAAATTGGAGAAACAATGTTATGTTGGCCAAATTTCTCATCAGCAAATGAGCTTGTGTTGTCCAACAACAAGAAGATTGGAAGGATTCGGTGGTTGGTCGTCCAACACCTCAATCCAGTAGAAAAGAGTGCACCACCTGTCTATTGATCTACCATCATTTGAGAGGAAATATAGGCTTGCTAAAAAATTGAGGGGAAGAGACTCCCTTGTCTTGGATATTGGAGCTCCATGGCTCAAAGGATCCACTACAAGAGATTTAGCAATCTATATTCTACTACTACCAACTATTAATAAATGGAGAAAACTCTCCATTATTGAGATATTAGTGTGTTTTCTCTATTGAGCATTTTTCTTGTGCATGTTTTTTTTTTTTGTTTCATTGTTTATGTAGCATGTTTTGTTTCCATTTAACTTAGCTTCTTACATGTTGAACGTGTTCCACTAATGTTTGACAAACCACTTTGACCTATGACTTGCATGTAGGTAAGCAACCTCCCTACTAAGAAAAGTGTATTTTGTCTACCCATGTGTCGAATAGACTACCACATACATGAAGAAGTGCACTCATGGAGGACACATCTATTTAGCATAAAGGAGTGTGCTCAAGTTGAGTGCATGTCTTCACCAAATTAAAGTGAAATTTATATTTTTTTTTTTGTTTTTGTTAATTTTTTTTTTTTTAATTCTTTTGAGTGTGTGCATGGAGATAAGGAAAGTTTCTAAATTGAGAAATATCATGAGCTCACCTGACCAAGAACTAACTAACTCAAATTCTTCTAATGGTTAAGTGAGGATTCTTAGGAATCATTAACTTAGGAGGATGTGATGCAAGGAGAAAACACATAGATAATAAATCAAATAGCATGATGACTCAAGGCAGCTTGGAAAAACTTAGGCCAAGATTGAAGTCTTCAATAAAAATCTATGTTTGATCTTCCACGATAACCTAATTATAGACTATTTCAATAGAGCAAACTTGTACGGAGTTCCATGCGTCACTTCTCTAGCTTCAGACCTAAAATTGATACCCAAAAAAGTACAATCTATGCACTTTCCTCTAGTTTTTACAGAATTCAAATTCGATGCATGAAACAAAAGTTATGAAAATTTTCCCTAGATCACCTTTTTGAGAATGAATTTTGGAGCCTACAAAAAACCTAACTTCCCTGGATCATATCCCCAAAAATATAGTGAACCAATATTTGAAAGTTTTACAAAAAGTTCGCCAAGATTTCGGCTCAACATGGTTGAAATTTTAGTTTTTGAAGCCTCATAGAAAAAATATTATAGAGAAAACTCCAAGATGACTTGTTTGAAGAACTAAAACCCTAGAATCCAAAGCTTTGATACCAAATGTTATGCAACCAACTCACAAAATATATGAAAATATAGATCAACGAGATAA
Source organism: Pinus albicaulis (assembly GCA_034641835.2). Taxonomy (NCBI): domain Eukaryota; kingdom Viridiplantae; phylum Streptophyta; class Pinopsida; order Pinales; family Pinaceae; genus Pinus; species Pinus albicaulis. Next base: position 1,809,791,084 of record CM076575.1, read on the forward strand.
AAACTATCCACTTCTTGGACGAAACCTCCTTTACATTACACAAATGAACAATTCTTCAATGAATGAAATGAAAAAAACCTTCTTTATATATATAGGAGTCTAAGGGTAAAATATAACCAGAGTCGACATAACAATAATAATGTAAGGGAATAAGAATAGCAATAGTGGGCTTCTATGGGGCACAACACTAGTACAAATAGGCTAATTAGTTACTAAACAAACGACTAAAATTTGCATATAAATGACTATTTTTCTGTCGGTGACCAATAGTAGCTAATTTACAGTATCTTATAATGTGACCAACTTTTGGTCGTTTTTAGCTTAGTCATTAATTGGTTATCTCAATTTTGTTGTCTAGTTGTATATTTGGTCACTAATTTGTTCATTAATTTAGTCATTGATTTAGCCATTAATTTATTCATTGATTTGATCATTAATTTAGTCATTGATTTGGTCATTAATTTGTTCATTGATTTGGTCATTGATTTAATCATTGATTTAATCTTTGATTTGGTCATTAATTGTCACAATTAATGACCAAATATAGAAAAAAATATATTACTATATGATTATCCGAGAAAACCAATTAATGACCAGAGAAATATTACCAAAATGTTGGTCGTGTTATAAGATTCTGTAAATTAGCTACTAATAGTCATATATATGCAAATTTTAGTCATCGTTTGAAACCAATTAATGACTGAAGAAATATGACTAAATTTTAGTCGTGTTATAAGATATTGTAAATTAGCTACTAATAGTCGTATATATGCAAAATTTAGTCATCATTTGTAGTCACAAATTTATCATTTGCAGTAGTCATTTATTCATTATATAAATGACTAATCTAGTAGTCTACGTTAATTTCATATACTTTCATTAATAATCCTTATAAATGAGTAATTTAGTCGTATATTAATTTTATTTGTGTTCTTCATTAATCAATATAAACTACTAATTTAGTAGTTTTAAATTGATTTTGTGTTCATTATTAATCAAGATAAATTAAATTGATTTTGTGTTCATTATTAATCAAGATAAATTAATTTGTATTATTTAAAAAATGTCATACAATGTTCATGTTCATCTAATATGAAAACACAAAGTCACATATTTTAATTACAATACTAAACAATATCAAGTGCAACTATAAATAATTTCAACCACATAAATTATATTATATGAAATGTTAAACTATTACAATATGATTTTCCAACTTAATATTGGTTGAACTACAATTTACACATGAAATGGTGTTTCATCACTTCAAAACATTATCGTTGTGTTTTCAAGGCATTGCAGCTGAATTCACCAACTCTGAAGACTTGACCATCTGTCTTTATATGTGTGTCTTATGTGGGATATTGGCTCTAAGAGTATCACTAGACCAATTCTCCTCTCTCTCTTTTTGCATTTGTCGCTCCAATTTTATTGCTCCCCTATTTTTTCAATTCATGCTTATTACCATCAATACTGAGTTCATTTTCTGCAAAAAAGAAGAAGATATAATGCAGAGTGTAAAACATGAAATAAAATTAACACTAGAATATAAACTAAATTAGACTATAAATAGTTTATACGACATATACCTCAACATCAGCAATGTCAAAGCCATTTTTCCCCATACAAGTAAGAATCTCGAAAAAAAAATCTTCATTAGGGCGATAATTGCCACTATAATGTGGCCAGATAACCTATATAAAAAAAGAAAACAAAATATCACCATATATAGAAAATAACACCTTAGTAACTTAGTATTCAACTTTCAAGGAAAGCTTAGGAACAATCATGTCAACTAAGTTATATGCTAAAAATTTCAAGTTGTAGATAACTTGTGAAAACAAATAATCTGAGGTGTGATGTTTAATCCTTGTTGTTTTCTTCACAACAACATTTCATTTTTTAATGCATTAAATTAGTCAAGTATATAAACAACATGTACTCAAATAACAACATGAAAGTAAATTTTTCTGATAGTCATGAAAATATTTTAACACAAAATAGCTATAAGAATTCTAATCTATATAGTGTAATAGTAATTTCATCTTCAATCTTTGGTTGTTGTTTAAATGGACATGGTACTAAGTATTTTCAATTTCATAGTTAAAATACGAAACAAAATCGAAAGAAACGTTGAAATTAAAATCAAACAATAAAGAGAGGATATCATGGAATGGAAATTGCAATTATAAAAAAATTGTTTACCTATCCACCGATGTCGTGTCTGGCATTCCTAAAACATTTACATGCCCAAAATAACCATGAGGTGAAATAATCACAACATTAAAAATGATAGGAATTCCTACTAGAATCATTTCAAAAATCAATGGCTTGGGTGTCTAAAAGGTCTATAACAGTGAACGAACCATATCCAAGACGTGATATGCATCGTCTCCCCATCCTTTTTCCAATCACATTTCATGTACCCTGCCCACAGTAGAGTCAAGTAACAATCAAACAAAGACATTGACATTTTTTTTTATCTTTTATATCTATAAAATTTGAATCTGATTTGTTTCATGAACATATTAATTCATATTTAAAGCCTTCCTGACATATGAGAAAGTATCAATCAAATAGGACATCAGAAAAATCAACCTCATTGAGGCCCTCAAACATTTTCTACAATATCAATATTTTTCTTGTTGTGATATCTTTGGTAGAAAAAATAACAGATCCACAAAAGAAAAATGCATATATTACTTATGGTCAAATTTTGTATATGGTGTGTTCTTAAGTAGTTTTTTAAGATGTTCCTTTTCCTTTACCAAAGTGAACTGTAGCTTGGTTAAACTGTGTATCATTTCATTCAGCATCAATTTCTGAAAGATAAATGTCACACATTATTCTTTCCCATTTCTCAACATGCTACATATGATAAATTGGAAGCCGCATAAAACCAAGAGAAAACCCTTTTCTAACCAAAACAAACAAACAAACAATGTCTCGAATAAGAATTCATTATAACGCTAGAAAATGAAAAGAGAGTGGACCATTTTTGTTTCTTTACTTTGCCTATTTTTTTATGAAAGTGCTCGAGCTTAAAGAACCAAAAAATGTGAGGGAAGTCGTAAACGTGGAAAACATTATTTTGACCTAATTTGTAGACTTCTTCAAAATGATGTGAATGATTCCATTTTCTGATCTGGTAAATCTCATAATAATAAATGGCATGTATTCTAATAAATTACATTTCAATGACTACCATGGGCCTCCATGGGTTATAAGTCCTTAGTGTGTTAATCTTGATGATGAAAGAGAGATGGCAACGATAAGTATGGGTGGTCCTAGTTTGTATGGTGGATATCTTCAAACCAAGGTCGTCATCTCAATGAACCTAGTTTCTAACATGGTAAACCTATATATGGTCTTCACCCAATTTCATTCCATCATACTTTGTAAAGACTCAAGAGGACATAATGGTCCTTCAGCTTATAATAGGGTTTCATTTGAGGTTATAAATTCAAATCTTATCCAAATCAAATGGATTTCTGGGCTCCAAGAGATATAGATAATTTAAATTATAACAATTATATGTTTTTTTCCAAATATTCAAATGTAAGGATACATTTTGTGGATTTTACTAATAAATAGAATGAGAGAAATAATCCATGAGGAGAATCTACAGACTACTGGTCATTTTGATTAGGGAAATACTCGGAGATAATAACACTATTTAGGTTCAAATCAAATATGGTGTTGATTCTTGTAGCTCCTCAGTTGTTGGTAGTTTTAAAGGTAGGAACTTCAGCTCTTCAAGGGTGGGGTCCTTCAGTATAATTGCATCTACCTTAGTCATATCCCCAAAAGAAAAATATAATCAACAAAGAGTAAATATGTCAAGTTTAAGGAAAATCCTATTTTTATAGTTTTCAAGCTTATAGTTCCTTTTTACTCTATTATAACTTTATTGAGACCACCTACTCTACAATAAAAAATGGTAGAGGAGACATTAGTCATACCTGCCCATGGTCTCTTGTAGGCATGATAGAAGAATAGGCTAAGCCATTAATTAGAATTGCACATATATTGAGGAAAGACAATTCATTATCTAGTTAACCAATTTCACATTGAACCCTATTTGGATGAGTAGCCCTAAATAAAGCCAATTTTCTTTGTCATATGCCTTCGAAAGACAAACTAGCATTTATTGTAATTTTTTGGTTTCATGTTATAAATTCCTTCTTTGGAAACTCTTATTCCGTAATGGATTTGTTTCCCAGGAAGGATGCAAAAATGTTCTAATGACATGGAATCAACTTAGTGGATTTTGACCCTACATGACCAAGGAACTCAGGTTCCTTGGGTGCATCAGCAGTAGCATCCTCCAATGAAAATAGTATAGTCTCCAACCTAGAAACATCAAAATTATATATAGTTTTAATTCATAATCGCAAATGACCATAGACTGTAGCAGTCCTTAAATAAATTCAAACTTGAATAAGAAAAAACACAAAATTTTACATTACCCTTTAGTAAGTTTTCCTTGATTTAGCAATAAAGGCTCAGACTTGCATAAATTTGTAAGTAGATTCCCCAAAATATCAATTTCAACATTTTTCCTGAAAAAAGAATCTAATATCCAAAGTGAAACCATAGTTGAATGGAACAATGGTTCTTTAAGGTCATCTACACAAAATGTTGCCTCCTTCAAATCTCTCACACTAGATGGTATGTCATGAAAAATTAAGAAAAAGTTAGGGAAAATTAGGGGATTTTTGAGGTCTAAAATGGGCCTCCTAAGGAAATTATAAAATAATAGTGGAAAAAATCAAATAAGATTTGATGACATCATCAAATTTTAGAGGGAAAAATGAAAAAAGTACTTTTTCAACTCATATTTTCAACTTATATCCCAAAGTTTTTACTCAAATTTCGAGCGGGAGTACTCGTTGGATGTTAAATTTAATTCCTCATCTAAGGAGTACCCATGTTGCATACTTTAGATGGGTCCTACTACACGAAAAATGAGAAATACATAAAAAACGTGATTACAATCACGTTTTTTATGTATTTCTCATTTTTCATGTAGTAGAGTTCATTGAAAGTATGCAACATGGTACTCCTTCGATGAGGAATTAAATTTTTCATCCAACGAGTACTCCCACTTGAAATTTGAGTAAAAATTTTGGGAGATAAGTTGAAAATACGAGTTGAAAAAGTAGTTTTATTATTTTATTATTTTTTAATATTTTTACCCTTTTATTTAAAAATGGTAAATCATCCCCCATGGTTGACATCATCATCTTGAATCCTATTGGTTGTTATAAAGTTTATTTTTGTTGTACATTTTTCTTAGGAGGCCCATTTTAGACCTCAAAATTCCCCTAATGACTTGTCAACTTCTCTAAAAAACATAATGAAAATGCATGTAAGCTTTGTAAAGGAATGTACCTGTAATAATTTTTTATTGCCATTTCAACCTTTTTCCTAAGTTGAACCTCAATTAGTTGTGAAATCAAATTTCTTTGAGAAGAATGTTCTTACACTTGAAATTCAACATTTGCAGTCTTCCCACCTCTGTCACCTGATGAGTATGAATTATTAAGGTCTCTTATGTCAATATATAAACATTTATTTCCTGGACATATGATTTTGCAAATAAAGGTTTTTCTGCAGCATATGTCCTTGTCAAAATTTCATCCCTCATACCAAGTTGCATCCATCAGAACTGCAACCTGAAATCAAACCTGCACCTGTTTGTCTATTACTCAGAATGTGAATGGGGGAATATCTTCTAGAGAACTCTTAGTATATGGTAGAGGTTGAGCCCTCCCTCTTATTACCTTTCCAAGACCTCCCTTAGGACCAAGAGTCAAGTGGCCATAATCAAAAGCTATGTGTGTTGAAGGGCTTGGCATAGACTGGTTTTCAAATTGAGCCCTATCCACAATCTGAGCATCTTGACTGGTGAATCCATGGTCACGTGGTCCCATATGGGGTTGTGGCCCTTTAATCCCACCCATATGTGGAAGTGAACCAATTTGTGCACCCGCCATATAAGGTGGCATCGCATGTCCTCTCACACCATGATCAAGTGGTGTCACAAGTCTCCGACCTAAATGTCCCATATTGGTACCTCGAGAGCAGTCTCCTTGTCCATGCAGTTATTTCACAACATCCTAATGCACTTCCTCTATTTTCTTTGGGCCCTCAACTTTCTTCCTTTGTTTCCATCCATTCCTTCTCGAATCAATCAGATCCTTCAACATGAACCTCAACCTAGAGCGAAGCCCTTGGTTATTGGAATTTTTTGTTATCCTATCGAAGTAAGCATCAATATGTTCCTTGGCCTTTGAATGGTCAATCATATGACCAATAGTGCTCATCATTTTACACGAAGCTTCAACATTTTCCTCCTATGGATGTTTAAATTCACCAATTAATTTCTTGATGCATGCATGCATAATTCTTTCGGTCAATATACTTTCTTTATAAGTCTCACCAATAAACCTTATATTTCCTAGCATTCGTCGTCATGCTGTAGCCTTCTTTACCCGTCTTTCTTCTACTACAAGGTTTTTTTACCATGCTCTTTTGCTTTCTCAGCCTATGCCTCTTCTCTTTCATATTTTTCAAATTCTTCCTAAAATTTGTTCAAAATAACTCCCTTTAAAACAACCTTCTCATTATCTTCATAGAATTTTGGTATTCCTGCTTCAAGCTGAAAACTGAATTTCACATACATTTCACAAAAAAACCAGCTCCATCAAGGATTTGTCAAATATTTGAGATATTATACCATGAATACATGATGCCATGTCAATGTTCATTTCTTTGACCTGTTCAAAAAGTTTCTCAAAGTTTTGGGGTGTTAATTTATTAAGGATGGATTTAATTTGTCTTTGTTTCAACTGATCCTCATGAGAAACCTTGCCCACTTCATATCAGTTCTCTGATATATGAATTGTGGTCAGAGAAGGCTATGGAGGAGGAATCAAACCCTTCTGCGAACCAGAAGCACACTTCCACCTATCAGCATTATAATTATTTCTCACTAGTCCAACTTGTGGAAGTAGTGCTTGCACATAAGACCCTCCAGCAAGGATGACATTCATACTAATTTGTGTTTCACAGGTATTTGTTGCAAATAAAATATTATAACCTTGGCCAGGTTGAAACATAGTAGAGGAATGCTAAGATCTACATCCATTCGCATATCACAACCATCAGCAGAAGCATCCAAAGGCTTGGCCCATTTATCATCATCCAAACTGACCATATTGATCCCACAATGTTCAAGTAAATAATTCCCACCAGCTACCTGACAATTCCTCTTGCAGTTCTTGCTAATGCATCAGCCTCTCCTACATCACTTGTAAGTGCTTAGGAATTTCCAAGTAATTAAATAATGTCTAGACAAATTTCAAAATGATTTAGTATATATTTGCACTGGTCCTTGATTTTCAACAAAAAATCTCTGGAGTACTTTCTGTCTCCTGAACATTCAGTAACTAAAATAGCTACTTAATTCATAGGAGTTGAAATCTAGGCTACATCTTCCTAGTTATCCACTTCTTTTAGGACTTGTTTCTCAGGATCTTTTAAATAATTCTTACTCTTGACAACATCGGTTACTATTTTGGATGGTTCTGGAAGGTCCACATCTTCCTCCTCCTCTTGAACCTTATAAGAATTATATAATATCCCAGTGGGAGCTGTAGCATTTTCCTTACTGGAAAAATCCTTCTTTTTATTCTTCTTGTTGACAACTACTACCTTGGCAGCTTCACCAATATTTGCAACAATATTATTCGCAAAAACATTGGAAGAACATTTATTCTCCTTTTCTGTAAATCTAGCTGCTAAATCGCACTTGCCTTCACTTTCAATAGGAAAAGATGACACCTGAAGTTGAGGATACATTTCACAAATATCACTATTAGTGGTGGATACTTGACCCTTATCTTGTGTGTCAATTGCCTTCACATTGGAAATTGAACCTTCCCTGAGTACTTTAGCACTATCATGGTTAGCCATACCTTTTTCTATATATCCAGAAGATTGTTTGCAGTAAAAAATTTTGTTAGCAAAAAGAAAAACTTTTTTTTCCTCCAAATTATCCATATAGGCTTTAGGGAGGACTGTTGTAGCTTCTGACTTTAAGTCCCATTCAGACACCTTGCTTGTATTTGTTGTTGACTACTTAGATACAACTAACACTTCACCATTTTTCTCTTTGAGTAGATTTTGATCAACAACCATTGTGACATTATCATGGGTATCCAGTTGAGATGCCAACCTACTCTCATGCATTCCATTGATTTTTCTCTCCCTAGCATGCAAACTAGCTTTTTCTTTTCCAATGATAGAATTGGAAAAAAAAGTCAACTCTTTGTTTATGTTAGCATCAGGTGAACTTGAAAACATAGATGGGGAATTAGAAACAACAACAGTCCCATGCTCAGGATGGAAAAAATTTCCAAGATCTTGCTTCTCTCCAATTACAGAATTAACAAAATTATTGTTATAGCTTTGTCTAGCATTATGTTTGTTGATTCAGATTTTTTATTCTTCACATTTCTAAGTTTTGAATCTGATTTAATTACATCCTCATTGCATTTTTGGCTCTTCAATGTTCCTACAAGAACATTATTTCTATCAAACTTCATATCTTCTGCTCCTTTATTTACTACTCCAGCATCCTTTGTAGAAAACTCTATAAGTAGCCTATAATTTTATTTTTTTCCTTAATATCCCTCAGCAGAGATTCCCAAAGATGAAGACATATTAGAAATGATCAATTCACTCACAAATTATGAATCTGTTTTTGTGATCTCATCTACAGATGATGAATTTCATGATATCCTTAACGAGGGAGTGTCCACAACATTAACCATGTTTCCTGATGACTTCTTTGGCAATAGTATCTTTTCACATTTTTTTGGATTTCTAAATGAACCACAACGATGGGCTACAAAATCAGGCTCTGGCATTGAAGAATGTGGAACTATTTGTATAGCTAGGTTAGAATTAGCCCCTCCATCAACAAATTTAGTTGTCTTCTATAGGGCTGTCATTAAAGGAGTTGTTGAGGTAGATGATGAAGTCTAACTCAAAAGTAATCCTCTAGACCTCCACCTACCTGTGAGAACCACTAAGTTTAGACTCCACCGCAACCACCTCTCCTTTTGACTCCCTTTTCATATTTGAAGAGCTTCCTACCAATGACACATGTTGTTTCATTTGTTACTTTGTAGGCTTATACTCAATTTTTTTCATCTTATTTGAACATTCATTTATTGAAATACCTGCTTATTTTTTAGATATGTTTTTTCTACTTTTCACTAGCATGATGATCTAATCCAGACTCAAGTGTAGAAACTAAAAAACAATTTGAAACCATACCATCACAGAGATCACATGTTGTCACTGTAGGCATGTTCACTGGTGACAGTTTAACTCCATCTTCTTTATCTATAGTCAATAATTTATATGGAGGACTGATGGAAAATTGTGAACTACAATTATATTCATTGTTGAAAAATTCAACTATAAGAGAAGTTGATTGATTTCCAAGAGATTCTAGAAAGGAGTTTGTCTTTCCATCCATAACTTGAACTAGAGCCAGAGTGGTTTTTGAAGCCTGTGGGAAGGGTTTCAATATATCCAGCATCTCACTAGAATGGATTGTAGACAGTTTATTTTGTCTTGTTAATGGGCGTGAATCATTTGATATGCTAGTTTTTGTCTTTAAAGGTTGATGAAAACTAGATGAAATGTTACCATATGACCCAGCTAGCATCAATGCATATAAACTCATTGGGCGTGAACCACTTAAAGAAAAAGAACCTAAAAGTGGAGGCCTGTATGTAGGGAGTCCTACTAATGGATTAATGGAACCTTTAATTGATGACACAACATGACAGAAATATGAAGAACTTGCTCATTTTTTTCATATCAAATATGCTTCAATTATGGGCACAAACATGAGAGTTGAATTTTCAACTCTCTAGGCTCTTGTTAATATGGCCAACCAAAAATATGTCAAAAAACTAAATATTTTGGGGGATTCAAAACTTGTTGTGGATTGAGTCTGTGACAAAGTCAGCATAGTGGCCCCTCATTTGGCTCACATTTTTCAAGGTATCAAACAAGTCTACAACAAGTTGGATTTGTTCTCTTCTGGCCATGTATACCATGAACTTAATACCCTAGTAGAAAATATCTCCAAGGAGGTGTTGGAAATATGATGCAGAGTGTTGTCCTTGATGGCAACCCACTGAATGAAGATGAAGACATGAGATTGTTGGCATGTGTTGTCCTTGATGGAAATCCACCTGATGAAGTTATTCTTGACTTGATGGACTTGGTAAACTATGTAAATCTGATGTGATATGATGTTTGTTAGCAATATGATGCTGAGTGTTGTCCTTGAATGACAATCCTCTTGATGAAGATGATGGAAACTTGATGAAGTTGCGCTTGGTAGAATATGTTCTTGATGAAGTAAATCTGATGTATCTACAGTGTGTACAGAAGGCAGTGAAGAAAAGAAGTCAGCATGTGCTAAATCTTGATGAAAAGAGTATGTCTCTAGGAATACGCAGATATGTCTAAGGGAAGTCGCGTATGCACGCGGAAAAGAACGTTCCAAGTCGCGTATGGGCAAAAGTGCTCAAAAAGTGCAAATCCAGGGGCCCGTGGTATTGAAGGCTCATGGTATTGGTTTGGCTCATGGTATTTAAAAAGGGGCCCGTGGTATTGAAGGCTCATGGTATTGTTTTGGCTCGTGGTATTGAAAAAGGATAAACCTATGTAAGGAGAAGAAATTCATTGTGCAAAACACATGAGTAAAGGAGCAAGATGTCTGAACTTGAATGAATAGTTCTCTGTGAAGTATATCTGTATGGAAAGGGTAAAGGTTTGATGATAGATCTGAATCTATGATGCACCTATGAAGAAATGATGAAGCGGGATTTCTAGATCTGAAATGTATCTGTATTTGCTAGATCTGTTTATGGAAGGCTTAGATCTGAAATGAGGCGAAAATATGTCTGAAGTAAAAGGGTAAATTTGAACTGAATGTTTGATCTGAAGAAGTATGCTGCTCTATGATGGTTGAAGATCTATACGCTACTTTGCCGAAGAGGAAGCGCGTATATACGCGGCTTCGCTGAAGAGAAAGCGTGTATGCGCAATAAAATTAGCTTTGTAATTTGTACTGAAGTATACGCCGGTTTATATGGAAGGAAGCGCGTATATACGCGACATCAGAGAAAGGAAAGCGCGTATGCAAACTAGGGTTTGCTGAAGCAAAGGGTATGAAATATCTGATCTGTTCTACTGTGTTTCTGCTATCTGATCTGTGTTGATAAGTATATGTTGGTGATGTATGTTTGTGCTTAAAAGTATGGAAAGGGTTCAGTCTGGAAATATGATGAAACGTGGCCTACAAGTATTGTTCTATTGAAGTTGTTGGATCCAGTGTGAAAATTGATGAAACGTGGTCCAAGGTGGTGCTGAGGGTTGTAGCCTTTAGTCAGGGGGTTGTAGCTCCCTTCCAGGTGAGGCTGGTAAACGAGATCTGGGGGTCGTAGCTCCCTTCCAGGAGAGGCTGGTAAACGAGTCAGGGGGTCGTAGCTCCCTTCTAGGAGAGGCTGGTAAACGAGCGCAGGTGGGTGCCTGCGTGCTGGTCAAGTCTGCGCCAGCACATATGTTGTAAGATGTTTTCTCTATAATAAAATATTGAAGGCTGAGAAACTGCAGCGATGGTTTTCTCCCGATTTGGGTTTCCACCTAAAAATCCTGGTGTTCATGTGTGATGCTTTGTGTGATGGTTTATTCTGTTCTTACTGCACATGTTTACTGTTTCTTGAACATCTGATGAATGAATGATGGATTAATAGAAGTGAAGATTTAATGACATATCTAGATCTCTGTGTATACGCTAGTTTCATAAAGGGGATCCGCGTATACACGCTAGTTTACTGAAGGAAAGTAGCGTATGGGTTTTAAGGAATGAAAAAGTAAAAAGATTTGATTACGCAGTAAATACTGATTCACCCCCCCCTCTCAGTATTTTTCCCAACAATTGGTATCAGAGGGTGGTCCTTCTGCAGAAGCTTGATCGCTTGAAGGAGATCCGTCATAATGGGAAAGAAGCAAAAGAAGAAGCCCACTCGGAGAAAGGAAATATTTCAGAGAACATGGATACCAGAAATCAAAGAAGATGAATCAGATAGTGATTGGGGTCATCCTTTGCATGATCTTAGTGGTACAAACAATAGTGAAGAATATGCTATCGACCTAGAAGAAGCCAAAGAATATTCTGACCAAGCTCTACAAGTACTCATGGCACAGAAGCAAAATACTCAAAGTAAGGAGATGTCTCAGAAAACCGGTACAGCGAAAGCATGACAAAGCAATGTCAAGCCTTGGAGGTTGAGGTAAACATTCTTAAAGATAAATTAGAAGAAAAGATTAAACTTTTGATGTTTCAAGACAGTACTAATATTTTGGACAATATTATGAGTAATCAAAGGTCTCCTGCTATCAAACATGGTCTTGGTTTCCATGAAACTGTTAAAGGAGAATCTAGCTCACAAGGAAGTGCTAAAAATTCAGAGGATGTCAAAGCAAAACCTGAAGTGTTGAAAGAGACAAAAGATCAACCAACAATCATGAATTCTCAAAGGAATTCACTCAAGAACATTGAATGTTTTAAATGTCATAATTATGGGCATGTTGCAGCAAATTGCAGAAGCAGATCATTTCAGCCTCAAACAAACAAATCCTACATAGAAAAGTACTCTGGTTTCTTCAGGGGATATTGTTTCTCATGTAACAAGTATGGACATAAAGCAGTTGATTGTAATAGAAGGAAGAATAGAAAAGCTCATTATGATTCTTATGTTTATTTCTCTGGCCGCATGAGATGTTATGCTTGTAACAAGTATGGACATGTAGAAAAAGAATGCAGGATGAACAAATCTGGGAAAGTGGACAATTTTCAGCACATTTCTAGAAAGCTCAAACAAATTTGGAAAAAGATAGAAGACTGATTAGAAACGTAGGGAATTCAGACCCTACTGCAGTCATTCGCTTCTGAAGCTTACTTCTCTGATTGACTGCAGGAATGATGTGGGATACATTATGAGATTTAGTAATGTATCGTCACAGGGGGAGCAATGCATGATGACTCTCAAGGTTGATTTGATTATTCTGGTTATGTTTACTTCTGACAACGCTTCTGATGTGGAAAGGACAGGTACAGGAGGTACAGGCTCAGAAGGAAATGAAGGAAGATGAAAATTTTCTATGCTTCACTTTCCATACGCGGGTTCTATGAAACAAAGTCGCATATACACGCGAGTTCCAGCTGACACAGCCGCGTATGCATTGATGATGAGAAAATTTATCTGATAGCTGAAGATCTGGAGCAGAGGTCTAGGGGGAGCATCAGTCTGACTGCTGATGATTGCACTGTTAGCATTATTCTGGTTATACTCATGATAATGACATGATACATGGATGAAGCCTGTTTGCTTGTTGATGAAGAGTATTCATTGTTGAGATGAAAGTCCTATAATTCGGAGATAAGAGCAGCTCATGCAGAGATGGTTGCTGATGACTTGCTGTTGAAGGTGTTTCAGATTTCACAAGTTAAGGAAGAGCACTGGTTTAGGGGGAGTAGCAGGTTGAAGATTGCATTGTTGGCAATATGATTGCTTATTCTTTGGTCTTTGTGATACTCATGCTCAAATGATGATGACTTGGTACATGGATTATTATGATGATATTTTGAGCCCTGGTTGCTGGTTACATGGATTATTACTTGACATCTATGTGAAAATGTTGTTCTAATATGAGAATCTCTCTTGGAAAGATTGTATTGATGCTGCAAAGAATCTGAAGGCTTGGTTACTAATGTGCTTATGCTACAACCGGTGGATGTCGCTTGAAGACACAAACTACAATGTTCTATCTAATTGTATTCTAGGGAAGCATTCAAATATCTCAGAAAGAAGCTGAACACTGTCTTTGCCTCACAGAGAATCAGATCTGGTTGAAATTTAGGAGATGGCTTGGGATACGCGGGTTTCCTGAAACACAGTCGCGTATATACGCGAGTTACTGCACAGAAAACTGCGTATGTCTGATTGCTGACATTTTTTGGTTGAATTCAGCTCTCTTCAGCACAGCTGCAGTGCGGTTTGGTATCTCTGATACTATTTGGTATCTCTGGTGGTGTTCCAGTTCTCATAATTCCATTTCTAATGTTTTGATAAATATGCCTTGATGATTTGTTGGTGAAAGTGTTCAGGATGCACAAACTAAGGGGGAGCCTTAGTCCTATGAAAAGGATGCATGGATGCACAGATTCAAGGGGAGCCTTTGTCATTAGCTTTGCTGAGTATAATGCAGTATTGGCATTATGGTGGTTCTGATATATGATCTCTCTTGAGGTCTTTTTGGTTTTGGTTATGAAAAGCCATATTTGTATTTTTGATGAAAAGGTCATGTTGAGACCCATGATGTAAAATTTGTAATATTCATTCATGTAAGGACTTGTCAAATTTGTAAACCCACTTGGTTGGGTAGCTGAGTCAAATTTTGTAAACCCACTTGGATGGGTAGCTGAGTTGAAATGTGTAAACCCACTTGGTTGGGTAGTTGAGCCTCATATGTAAATCCACTTGGATGGATCTTTGATGTAAGTATGAGTCATTGGTGATAGGAAATTCGTAGAGTCAAGTACTTTATTGGAAAATATGTTTGAAGATTCAGCATGAACTCAGGGGGAGCTTGGTCACTTTAGTTTATATCAGACCTGCAGAACGCTTCTTCCACATGAGGAGAAAAGGGGGAGAGTATGTTGGTTTTGATCCGCCCGTTGCCCTTGATGTCAAAGGGGGAGAGTGTGTTGGTTTTGATCCGCTGGTTTTTGATCCGCCCTTTGCCCTTGATGTCAAAGGGGGAGAGTGACATGGTGTTTGAATGCAGATAATGGTGTCAAAGAATTGGGAGAGTGACATGGTGTCAATGTACCTATCTGCTATAGTAACCAAACACCATCATGGTTGCCATCAAGTCCAAAGGGGGAGATTGTTGGAAATATGATGCAGAGTGTTGTCCTTGATGGCAACCCACTGAATGAAGATGAAGACATGCGACTGTTGACATGTGTTGTCCTTGATGGAAATCCACCCGATGAAGTTATTCTTGACTTGATGGACTTGGTAAATGATGTAAATCTGATGTGATATGATGCTTGTTGATATTATGATGTTGAGTGTTGTCCCTGAAAGGCAACCCACTTGATAAAGATGATGGAAAATTACTGGATGAAGGCGTCATAGAATATGTTTCTGATGAAGTAAATCCGATGTATCAAGGCAGGCATGTGTATGCGTTGAAGAAAAGCAGTCGTAAGACAAAGAAATCTTGATGAAAATAGTATGTCTCTAGGAATACGCAGATATGTCTAAGGGAAGTCGCGTATGCATGCGGAAAAGAACGTTCCAAGTCGTGTATGGGAAAAAGTGCTCAAAAAGTGCAAATCCAGGGGCCCGTGGTATTGAAGGCTCATGGTATTGGTTTGGCTCATGGTATTGAAAAAGGGGCCCGTGGTATTGAAGGCTCATGGTATTGTTTTGGCTCGTGGTATTGAAAAAGTATAAACCTATATAAGGAGAAGAAATTCATTATGCAAATGATGAGTGTGTGAGCAAGATGTCTGAGCTTGAATGAATACTTCTCTATGAAGTAGATCTATATGGAAAGGGTAAAGGTTTGATGATAGATCTGAATCTATGATGCACCTATGAAGAAATGATGAAGCGGGATATCTAGATCTGAAATGTATCTGTATTTGCTAGATTTGTTTATGGAGTGATTAGATCTATGATGAGGCGAACATCTGTCTGAAGTAAAGGGTTAAATCTGAACTGAATGTCTGATCTGAAGAAGTATGCTGCTCTATGATGGTTGAAGATCTATACGCTACTTCGTCGAAGAGGAAGCGCGTATATACGCGGCTTCGCTGAAGAGAAAGCGCGTATGCGCAATAAAATTAGCTTTGTAATGTGTACTGAAGTATACGTCGGTTTATATGAACGGAAGCGCGTATATACGCGACATCAGTAAAGGTAAAGCGCGTATGCAAAATAGGGTTTGCTGAAGCAAGGGGTATGAAATATCTGATCTGTTCTGCTGTGTTTCTGCTATCTGATCTGTGTTGATAAGTATCTATTGGTGATGTATGTTTGTGCTTAAAAGTATGGAAAGGGTCCAGTCTGAAAATATGGTGAAACGTGGCCTACAAGTGTTGTTCTATTGAATTTGTTGGATCCAGTGTGAAAATTGATGAAACGTGGTCCAAGGTGGTGCTGAGGGTTGTAGCCTTCAGTCAGGGGGTTGTAGCTCCCTTCCAGGTGAGGCTGGTAAACGAGATCGGGGGGTCGTAGCTCCCTTCCGGGAGAGGCTGGTAAACGAGTCAGGGGGTTGGAGCTCCCTTCCAGGAGAGGCTGGTAAACGAGCGCAGGTGGGTGCCTGCGTGCTGGTCAAGTCTGCGCCAGAACATATGTTGTAAGATGTTTTCTCTATAATAAAATATTGAAGGCTGAGCAACTGCAGCGGTGGTTTTCTCCCGATTTGGGTTTCCACCTAAAAATCCTGGTGTTCATGTGTGATGCTTTGTGTGATGGTTTAATCATTTGTTACACCATTTTTTGGTCATCTAACCTTTCATCATTAGATGGACCCAAGTACACCATGTAAGACCAGTTTTACCCCAAGTAAAACTGCTTTCACTATGTTAATTAGGAAACCCCAAAAAGAAATATTAAACAAACCTATATTTGTTTGATTTTCCTCAAGGAATAATCAATTAAACCATAATTTAATTATTATTCCCGGTCATGTTTAACCCAAAAACAAAAAATTAATGAGATAAACCCATAGTTATCTTATTATTTTCTAGGAATAATTATTTAAATCTTATTTAGATAATATTCCTTGTTAAATATGACCAAATCAACTACCATTAATCAAATAAATCATTATTTATTTGATTATATCCCAACCACTTCCTTAAAAAGATAAATAAATCATTTATTTATTTATTCTTCACTAATCAAGGGATTTGACCCAAGTCAAACACCCTTTCCCTCCAACAAATAATAATAAAATATTAGTAGAGGTGGATCTCCTAGAGTTTAACATTATTTTAATCATGCACCAAGATCTAGAATGACCCAATATTTTGTTATAAATAGGAGGGTTTTCCCCATCATTCTTCACCTTTTGTCGCCTATTAGATCACTCTGGATCTATACACTTAGTCTCATTTCTACCATTTTGCTCTCATTGAGCTCTACTTTATGCATTGGGTTTTCTACATCTACAAGAGAGAGAAAGCTTAGATCTGAAGTGCTGAGGACTACAAAGAACCCATCCCATTGAGGAGATCTGGATACACCTTCTTGTTTCCTCCCAGGTGCCCTGTAATATAAAAAATTCATTCAAAAAATCGTGTTCTTGTCTTGTCTGTTGGATGCATGGAGCAAACTCTTTACTTTACTGCTTAATGTCTTTCCATTTATAGATCTGTTTGTTGCAGCATTCTAACTACTAATCGCAGATCTGAAGATGTTTGGCAGCCTCTATTGTTGTTAGGGCTATTATTGATGCGTAGCTAAAGTGGTTCTTTTTCGTACACTTCGACGAAGAATTCATACTAACAAATGGCGACTCCACACGGGTTTTAAATTACGACCGCTGTCGTTTTTCATATTCCTGCATATCCAGCTACTTCAGGCCCTAGGGCTTCTTTTCAGCTGCTTAGTTTTTCTCTTTTTATGTCATTTTTCTCACATAAAACCCTAAAAACTTAAAATTTCTAACTTCCGTGTGTTTCTGGCCCTATTGCGTAGGTAAGCGACACCAGCCCCCGCAGGCGAGACGTGACTTTTACCGAAAATCTGCCAGAGACAACGAGAATAGGGGGAGTCGCACTTTTTGGCCTAAACTGCGACACGGACCTCCCGGTCGCTGCCTACGTCTATTTTACGCGACACGAACTCGAGATCGGGTCGAAGCTGCGACACATTTTTCCGGCATTTTTTTTTTTTGCCAATTTTTAAGGTTATAACGCAACACGCCGGGGTTTCCGGCCTGCGTCTCGACGCCTTGACACGAGGTCGATGTTTATTTTTACTCATCTAGTGGGAACCTAACCCCTTAGGGCTTTAGTACCCTCCACTTTTTGTGGAAGAGTTTTAGCTGTTTCAGCCGTCGGTTTCAGAGCTTCAGCCCCCTCTTTTCCAGATTTGTTACCTCCCTTTCAGATCCATTGAAATCAGCCCTTTTTCCTTTCAAATCACCTCTTGTCGTTTTGTTTGGACCTCCTTTGAAGGCCTCCGCCTCCCCCCTCCGGTTATTTGCTGATTTCCCTCCTTTTTCCAGCCACCTTGCCTCTGTCTCTTGGCTGTGATCTGCACCTCTTGCCTGCAGCTTTATCCTCCAGATCTCTGTCCCTTTTGACCCTAGATCTGTTGAGCTCCCTTTATGCGTGTTTTACATAGTTTTTCCCTTTCTTTTCAGCATAGTTGTGAGAGACCCACCTTCTTGGGTTAGATAGATGCATACGTAGCTGTTATTTTTCTGTTATTTCAGCATTTTATTCTGTTCTCTGTAGGTTTATTTTCAGCTACGCAGCACACTTTTTTGCTCTCAACAACGGAAAGGGTTTAAAAATTAAAATTAATGCACACCACACACTGACCTTAAGTGAAGAAGCGCCTGGTTTACACCGCCTGGCAAAGACTCTAAAATCAATCGTCACTGCACCTTATCTGCCCTTGACCTTCTTGATTTTGTCCCTTTCTGCCCTTGTCGGTTTCCTTCTTCCTGTCATCATTGCGCCCCCAAGGCGCCTTTCCCGGAGACTTCTTGGCCTTCACCCTCAGTTTCCGGTTGATCGACCTGCTCCGCACCGCCGTCGTCGAGCCAGTCCACCTTCGAGTCCGCACTCCGACTCCTCTCTTGATTCATCGGGTCCTCCTTCTCCTCCTGGTTCTCCCCCTGTCACCTTCACTATGTCTGGTCCAGGGCCTAACGCTAGCGGTTCTCCCGGCCCCAATGTTACTTCTAGCGGAACATACAAACACTACCCGGCCACCACGATAACATGGTACATTACGACCTCATTTACTCCGATTTTCATCGGTTGATTAATAGGCCCATTCACCACAATGCTACGGCCCGCTATGCCCACCAAACTACCCTCTGATATCCCTAAGTTCGAGGGCCTTAATGGCGAAGATCCAACCAATCACGTCCGATCTTTCCACATGTGGTGTTCCTCCAATTCCATTACCGATGACTCCATCCGTCTTCGTTTGTTCCAACGCACACTTACCGGCGAAGCTTCTAAATGGTATGTTGAACAAGCCACCTCTACCCATACCACCTTTGAGACTCTTGCCCAAGCCTTTTTGTCGTACTTCCAGCTCCCCCTCCGATACGATACTGGCACGGAGCTCTTGACCTCCTTTAAGCAAGCCTCTTCAACACGCCTTTCCGCCCATGTTCAGGAATGGCGACGAAGACGGAGCTTATGTCGAGCCCTTCCCTTCGAACATCGGGTTTACATGGACTGGTTCCTGCGCACCCTTCCCGCTCCCATCGGCAAAGATGTCGCCTCCCACTTTCCTCAAACTGAAGAAGCCGCCCTCCAAATCGCTTTGAAATATGACCTGATCTATGCTCAGTCTAGTTATGTTTATACCGTCCTTCCTGACATCCCCAGGCCTGGTGGCGCTAACGCCCCGGGGGCATCTCATTCCGCCGACGGTATCGTTGGAGCCCTTTCCCATCCGTACGCCCAACCTCCTATGGGCTATGGTCTCCCCCAAGGAGGGGCCAGCTCCTCCGGCACTTTTCCCCCTCCCGGTAACATGTATCCAGGATATGGCATGCCTCCTCCTTTTTCCCAACCTCCTGCTTACCCTAATGTTGCTCACCCTACCCATTACCCTTATCCACAGCCTGGTGCGCCAGCTCCTCCAGCATATGCGCTTCCTCCTCCCGTGCCTTCTCAACCCCAGCAACAGCACCTACAGCCTCCTCCAGGGCAAGTATTTGCACAGCAGGGCGCGACTAATCCCCCTTCTTCTCAAAGAAGGCGGAGAGGCAACCAGAACCAATCTGCCCCTGGTAACCGAGGACCCAATTCTGGTATGGACCCTAACACTAGCAACCAGCAACAGGGCATTCCGCCCAAGCCGGACAGGCCGTTTCGTACAAACAAACCCTGTTCATGTTGCGGTGTTTATGGCCATTACACGCACGATTGTCCTCTCTTACCCCAGATGCGGCAGATGTGGGAGTCTCAAGCCACATTGCGCGGACAACACGCTTCCCCTCATGCTCCTCCTAATGTGGCCACTACCCAGCCAGCTGTGTTTACCGATCCTTTCCCTCAGCAAGGATTCGTGGCTACCCAACCACCTGACAACCAAGTAGCTGCCCCCCCGTCCCTTTCTGGTTCCTCTGATTACCAGATTCTTATGATGAACTCCGATCCATCCTCAACCGTCGACCTACACCTTCAAACTCGGTCTCGCCAGTACCCCAAGCCTCCTACTCAGTCTGCTCCCGAGTCTCCCTCTTCAGGTTCTGCAGAGCCTCTTTCGACATCCAATGGTCCCTTACACATCCCTCAACCCAAAGTTGAGGTTCATCCAAAGATTCCAAAGGGACCATTACGCCGAAATGTTGCTTCCGGTCGAGCCGCTCAGTCGTATAGCATAGTAGATGATTTGGCACAGTCCCCTGCTGCCATTTCCACGCTGGAACTCCTCCAGTCATGCCCTTCCCAAAACAAGGCTCTACTATCTGCCGTGGGCGCTGTAGATCATGTTGACGACCAAATGATTGTTTTCGACGCCACTCAATCGGATCACCCTCCCCTCCCTCCTTCCGTCGCCTTCCAAATCCCAGTCAAGATACGGAACGCCATCGTTTCCCGGTGTATAATTGACGAGGGGGCATCCACCTGCGTGATGTCTGCTTCGGTTTGGAAGCAACTCGGATCCCCTAAGCTGGCCCCTTCCACGATCACCCTTAGAGCATGGGACGGTCACGCATCCCAGCCCATTGGCTTGTTTCGTAATTGCCCTATCACCCTCGCCGGTAAGACTGTTTGCGTTGACGTCGAAGTCATTGACGCCCCACTAGACTACAACATTCTTTTGGGGCGAAGCTACACCTATGCTATGTCTGTTGTCCCATCCGCGGTCTTTCACAAGATGTATTTTCCCCATAATGGAAAGATAGTCACCATTGACCAGTTGACATATCATGAGCCTCCCTCTCAGACCTCCTCTGAGACCACCATCTCTTCTGTAGCCAACAAGCAAACCGTCGATTCCCTGACCAGTGTCTCCCCCGGCGTTTACAAGGACTCCTCCCTACTTGGAACTTTTCCTTGTCTTCCCCCTCCTCCTATCCCTGATCCCAGCTTATCAAATGTTTGCATGATGCAATCGTCTCAGGCTGCCCTCAAACGGCCTGCTTCGGCTAGTCCGCAACCGCCCCTTCGCCCTCCGCAACCCGCTCCTAGCCATACTTCTCTGCCAACCGGACCTCCTCCTTCTGGCCTTCCCCCTACAGCTGGTATCCCTGAACCCCTTTACCCCCCTGGCTCGGTTCCCCCTGGCCTTAACCATCTCGGAGCCGTCCCTCCCGGCCATTACCCTGTTGGACAGATCCCTTTCCTGGCTCCCCCTCCCGGCGTATATTCTGTCCCCATCATGGCCACCCTCTCCCTTCCTAACCTGACCTTGGGCATTCCGGTCTGGTACCTTGATCCCCCAGCCACCACCCCTCCTGGTCACCCCAAACCCTACATGGCTTTGACACCGGTCCAACCGGTCCCCCTCGCTTCTTCCGTTTCTACTGTGCCTCCAGCACCTCCGCAGGATCCTTCTCCTGTCGTGACAGCTCCTGAGAAGAAACGCAAAGCCCGTAAGGGGGCACCAAAAGATAAGACCACCACGACTGACCCGACCCCTCCCCAACCTGCCAAGCCCTGTGCCTTGTGCGATGTCGCCGGTCATGCCACCCATGCTTGTCCCGAGTTGCCCCGTATCCAACCCATGGTTAAAGTCGCATTCCCCGAATCTACGGCCCCTGAAGCCTCCTCTTCGTCCGTAACCAAGAACCCCAAGACTCTCCGCACCAACAAACCGTGCGCCTTGTGCAGTGTCCATGGCCACTACTCCCACCGCTGTCCTCACCTGACGCATTATCGCGCCTCTTTAGAGGTCATTCGAGAGTACGAGGTTGAACAGAATCAATCTGCCTCTCCCATCCTCGCGCAGTATGCTTCAGGCCACCCCGAGGATCCTCCCGCTCCCATTGTCATCCCTCCCCCCGATGTTCAGATGACGGAGTCTACGGTAACCATCCTTTACCTATCCTCCTCTGCAAGACACTCGGAGCCTAGCCCGCCTGCATCCTCCCCTGTTGTGACCCTTGATCACTCGATTCCCCCTCATACTCGAGATCACTCCACTAGTGTCTCTGTTGACCTCCGCAGCCCGAGTCCTCACCATGTTTCCGATAGCTCTCATACACCTCCTTGTTTGAGTCTTGATCATCCTGCCATTTCCCCCTCCTCCTGCCATTGCCGCTCGATGAATTCTGTACCCTCACGCTGCCGTCATTTCCTTTCATCCCCTCACTTATTGTCTTGTCACACCATTTTGCAGGACCCCCCGTCCACACCCTTTATCGGTTATGCCGATGGTGCAAGTCGCTACTCCAGGAATCTTGCCTCGGCAGGTTGGGCCATCTTCACCCCCTTGCATGACCTCGTTCTTTCTAACGGGGTATTCATTGGTTCTGCCACCAACAATCAGGCCGAATATGATGCAGTGCGTGGCCTATTAGCCGATGCCCTCTTTCATCGCATCCTCCATATGCACGTTCGTTTGGATTCCCTGCTTCTTGTAATGCAACTAAATGGTGTTTATCGTGTGCATAACCCTGTGCTGTTTAGACGCTATTTATGAGTGAAAGTCTTAATACGTGCGTTTGAAACCATAACTTTCAACCATGTACCCCGAGACCAGAATCACTATGTAGATAGTATTGCAAACCATGTTCTAGATTGGCATTTATCACACACATTTCATACAAGACAATAACATTAAATCAACCATCAAAAGATGATACATATCCATAATATGTGTCGCAAAGCATACATTTAGAGTCCATATACTCCGATACATACGACATGCCCATAGCATGTTACAAACAAAAAGCCAAAAATTGGGGACACCACCTGCCCCTACATACATCATAGGGGGCACCACCTGCCCCTACATACATCAAAGGGGGCACCACATGCCCCACCCCTAATCACTATCTGGAGGATCCCGAGCCAATGGCTCTGCCCCTGCAGCTTGTAGATCGCGCATCGCCTGACCGGCTATCGCCATGCGCCGCATGACACCTCGCCACTCCGAGGGTACACCAACACACGGCTCTATGAACTGGTCGTCCAAATCCTGCCACCCGCGCTCTGATACTCCGGTCAACAACCGTTCGCATCTACATCAGATATCCTCCAGCTGGGCAGCTGCATCCTCATTTTGCGCTGCTCTCGAACCACTTGGACCTGTAGCCCCAGACGCTGCCGGTCGTCCCATATATCCGGCCGGTTTCACCGGTGCTATATCTGTATACCAAAAGTACATGAATCAGTACCTTACTCTACTATTCAAAATACTTTAACATGCCCATACAAGAATAGCAATCTGTCACTTACCATCGGGCCCCCAGACTCGACCAGGCGGAAGTGGCAGGTCCGGATCTCCACAATAACTCATCCCACTATAAGGATAGTCGTCTATGTACAAAGGCATCTGATCCCAATGGGCAAAAAACTCTAGTCGAAATACTCGCCCGACCGCCCCTCCTCCTCCTCTGCACAGTAGCCGTCCCCAACGGCGCATCCTGGGCTCTCTCGGGCCCCCATCTGGAAGCTGTACACGAGGCCTCAAGGTCGGGATCTTCTCAAAGAAGAAGGCGCACAACAAAGTCCCATATGCACAGTCATGGTTCACCTGCTGCCTGCATAGTGACAACTGTCGCTTTAGCGACACCAACAACATTTGGGCCCACCCATAGTAGGTCCCACCCAATACACTTTCCACTAACATCATCTGCCCCCCAGTGATGTGATGGAATGCCTGGCTGCCCAGGATTCGCAGCACAGCTGCGGCCACTGCACGAGTTTCTAGCCTCTCTAGATCCTCGATCGGTATTCGAGTCCCCTTGACTTGGAGACCCGGTCGACCATGGCGTTCCACGAACTCCATGATATGTCACCCACGCGGCAACACTGGCTGTGTTTCCCACCATCCCCAGTGGCGGAAGACCGGTCAGGAAGTACACGTCCTGGACCGTCAGTTCGATCCTGTGCCCCTGCACCACAAAGATCTCTTGATCTGGATCCCAATAACTGATAATCCGGGCCAGTAACGGTTCCCCTGCTCTCATCAATGTGTTCTCCACAAACTTCAGAACCCCAAATCTGGCCAACACACGACGGACGCCCTGATCCGCCTGGATCTCTGTTCGAAGTGTCCCCAGATCTCTCATCTGCCTGGATCTCGTGTCCCAGTCTCTCTCTCAGTTGACATGTCTGCCATACTGCCTGGAAACACATCACATTTGTCGACGTTCGGTCCGGGAAAACCATAACAAACACCGTCGCGATCCGGCCTCCATGACACCAAACCCCTCATCTCCCAGGGTGGGTTTACTGTAGTTTTACGGACAGTGCTTTGCCCTCAGGCACAAGTCTGCGGGTCGCACCACGCTGGTGCGACACAAGTAAAGAGATGAAAGGGGGCTGTTTACGGAAGGTTGGGCCTAAAAACTGAAAAAGTAATCCATCAAAATGCAAGAACGAGAGGTTAGGCCTCTTACCTCCAGGCGACGGATCTCGATTCTAACGGTCGGTTTGTCCGCTATGATCGTCGCAAGATTAGGGCCTTCCTCCTCTCCACATTCACCACAGCAACAATAGCAAATGAATGATTTTGGAGGGAAAACTGCCTTATTAAAAGAGAATCCCTGTTTCTTCTCTCGACTGCTGCGACCACACCGTAGCCCCGTTTAACGAACCGTCAGCACCACTGGAAAGATCTCACCGAGCTCTCAAATGGGTTTCTATTATTTTTTGGTGATTTGATACTTCACTGGGACATATTTTGGCCAAGAAGGGTCACTTCACCGCTCCTTAAAATCAAATTTCCTCACTTACGACACTTGTACTTGGGGCACCATAATGCCCCCTTACTTGTCCATGTTCGTGACGATTTTCGTCATGAGTGCCCACCGTGTACTCATGTTTCCATGGTCCCCCATTGGGGCCTTTATTGTGTGGCAGCACTATCGTGTCACCCTTGTTTAGAGCATCCAAGTTGAGTCATCCTTGCCTCCATAGAGTCTATACCATATCCCTTTGTACACCATTCCTGCTCTCCATCATTCATTGCTTGGTCCCTCTCTTGCGTCGCACACTATGACCTTCAGCCCCACTGTCCCCTATCCCTTCTGATGTCGTGTCAGTCGCTGCCATGTCCTTCATGCCCTTTATGCTCTAACAAGGGAAGTCGTCCATTCGCCACCCCATCCTGTCCATTCCGCCATCATCATTAGTGTCAGTCTGTCCGTCGCTCTACTATTTTCTCTCGTGCCTTCGTTGAGGGTCTCTCATTACCTCACCTATGGCGGACCTCCTTCTGTTGACATCAGCTCATCCATTCCAGAAGCCAGGTCTAGAGGGCGGTGTACCTTGGTTCCAGCTTCCACTATCGTTCGGTGCCTCGGATCAGGCAAAGGGATCTCTTCCTCCCCTTTGACTTGATTGTTTCTCCAGCTCCTTTCAGCATGATCGAGATCCGTATACTCGATGGTTCAGTGATCCAGCAGCAGCTCTTGATGATTCCCGGGTGTGTGTGAGATGTCTCAGCCCTCATGAGGGGGTGGCCCTGCAGGTAGCCCCCCACATGCCCGGATGACCTCTTCTTTGCAGCCTTCGATGCCGCTCCAGATTTTGATGATGTTGGCCTTAGCCACTTGCAGCACCTCTTTGATTTGCATGTATCAGTCAGATTTTGTGAGCTCTTTCCCATTTACGGGGGGCATTTGGGTTGTATTTATCTCATGTACTCAGATATTATTGTCCTAGTCCTGGCTGTTATCCCAGGCACAGCATGTATGTGAGACTCTTCATTGTATTCTTATCTGGCTCTTGATTATGCCAGCTGTACTCTATGGTTCGGTCCCTTGTTTACTGGACACACTATTCTTTTGTACTTTGTCTCGGAGGGCATAGGTATGCCTCCCCCGCCGCCTTCAGCACAGGTACCCTCTCATAAAAAGAGACTTGTTGCACCTGCGAGTCTCGTCTCCTCAGGGTCTAGTCCTTCAGCACACTATCTACCTCACATTCCTCTCTCTGACATCCCTTTTTGTTGTCTAGTGATTGTATTCTTACAACGTACTTTGGTCATACGATTTGCTCCTGACACTCGCACGCTGGGGGGCAATCTGTTACACCATTTTTTGGTCATCTAACCTTTTATCATTAGATGGACCCAAGTACACCATGTAAGACCGGTTTTACCCTAAGTAAAACTGCTTTCACTATGTTAAAATAGGAAACCCCAAAAGGAAATATTAAACAAACCTATATTTGTTTGATTTTCCTCATGGAATAATTAATTAAACCATACTTTAATTATTATTCCCGGTCATTTTTAACCCAAAAACAAAGAAATTAATTAGATAAACCTTTATTTATCTTATTATTTTCTAGGAATAATTATTTAAATCTTATTTAGATAATATTACTTGTTAAATATGACCAAATCACCCACAAATAATTAAATAAATCATTATTTATTTAATTATCCTTCAACCACTTCCTTAAAAAGATAAATAAATCATTTATTTATTTATTATTAAAAAATAAAGGGATTTGACCCAAGTCAAATTCTTTTTCCCTCCAACAAATATAATAAAATATTCCATAAAAGGTGGATCTAGATTTGGTTAACATTATTTTAATCATGCACCAAGATCTAGAATGACCCAATATTTTGTTATAAATAGGAGGGTTTTCCCCATCATTATTCACCTTTTGTTGCCTATTAGATCACTCTGGATCTATACACTTGGTCTCATTTCTACCATTTTGCTCCCATTGAGCTATACTTTCTGCATTGGGTTTTCTACATCTACAAGAGAGAGAAAGCTTAGATCTGAAGTGCTGAGGACTACAAAGAACCCATCCCATTGAGGAGATCTGGATACACCTTCTTGTTTCCTCCCAGGTGCCCTGTAATATAAAAATTCATTCAAAAATCGTGTTCTTGTCTTGTCTGTTGGATGCATGGAGCAAACTCTTTACTTTACTGCTTAATGTCTTTCCATTTATAGATCTGTTTGTTGCAGCATTCTAACTACTAATCGCAGATCTGAAGATGTTTGGCAGCCTCTATTGTTGTTAGGGCTATTAGTTATGCGTAGCTAAAGTGGTTCTTTTTCGTACACTTCGACGAAGAATTCATACTAACACTGTTCTTACTGCACATGTTTACTATTTATTGAAGATCTGATGAATGAATGATGGAATAATATAAGTGAAGATTTAATGACAGATCTAAATCTCTGTGTATACGCTAGTTTCATAAAGGGGATCCGCGTATATACGCTAGTTTACTGAAGGAAAGTAGCGTATGGGTTTTAAGGAATGAAAAATTAAAAAGATTTGATTATGCAGTAAATACTGATTCCCCCCCCCCCTCTCAGTATTTTTTCCCAACAGGAGGCTCTCCAACTTATTCCACAAGTGCTAGAAAACCAAGAGTATTTTTGGGGGTTGTTTCCTTCCATATATAGTTTTTTGTCTCACTTATTGCTATATTTTGTGATTATATATGTAAAAAATCCAATGATATTATCCGAAAAGTGATAGAGATTTTCTTTTTGGCTTTTAAAAGCTTTCACAATATATAATTGGAACAAACTTTTATTACTAGAAATAAATCAATTACTTCTACATACCACTAAAAGTGGAAAAATCTCTATAACCTTTGATCACCTTAAACCTCAAGCACACTAAGAACCTCAATAGTGGGGTTCTAATAACATCGCCAAAGATCCAAAATTGACAAAGCACAATTTAATGAGTATTGATTAGTCAAAATTACCATTTGGATCAACTACTCATGTCGAAATGATGGTATATTGGATTAGGTGTGGGTTTCACTTGCATTTGAAAGGGTGAACACAACATGGATAAAGAATATTGACTACACTAAGAACTTAGACAATGGGGTTCTAATAACATGGCCAAAAATTCAAATTGACAAAGTACAATTTAATGACCATTGATTAGTCAAAAGTATAATGTGGATCAACGACTCCTGAAGAAATGATGATATATTGTACTAGGCGAGGGTTGCAATGACATTGGAAAGAGTGAACACAATGTGAATAAAGCGTCACTTGGAGAAGGAATACAAAAAATTGCAATCTTACCGAGAATCACAACCTTGGAGAAGAAATACAAGGAATCACAGTCTTACCGGGAATCGGAGTCTTGGAAAAGGAATACAAGGAATCGCAGGAATACAGAGCACGGATAATATAAATGGACATATAAATAGCTTCACTTAAATGTGGAAATGAAAATAATGGGCAGGGTAGTTAGAATATCAGCACAGGACACAATGCCCAGACATTTATTTTCTAGCACAACCTTTATATCGTCGACCACATCGAATGCCTTGAGATCCAAATTCTGCAGATACTTCTTCTCTAGTTGGTTACCATTATAGCCATCTAGAAGAATGGATGCATCACAACCCTAACACAATACAGTGTTAACCTAATATTTTTTCAATTTCTTTTCACAATAAGTTCCCGAAATGTAATTTTGGTGGAAAAAGTATTGTTTTTCCATAGTATCAGATATGCTTCACATTTTTTTTCAGATAATATTAATACTTCACACTGTTTTTTATATAATATTAATGTTTTGATGTTTCAAACGTGGCTTTTGAAGATAAATATTGTCAATGTCTCTAACTATCAAATATGGATTCTGAAGATGAATCACATCAATGAAAATTCCACACTAAAACCACTTATACAATAAATTCAAAAGAAAAAACTGATTCTAATTTAACTCATAAAAAAAATAAGGATGCTAAATACTAATCCTAAACTTAAGTCACTGCAAAATCCTGTAATATATATGAGTGAGATCAAATAATTGACTTTATCTATGAGTCTATTGCAAAATCATGTAATAAACATGAGTGAAGTCAAATAATTAACTTTAAATATTTTTAAAATAAACAATCTACCTTAAAAAAAACCCAAAGATTACTAAGCTAAGAAGATCATGGTGGGAAAAATAAATCCAGTGAGAAAATTATGATCTGCTGGGTGAAAACAACAACTTCAGATTTGAAAATAGATGTTCTTAGTGTCATAAAGAGTTCCTGCCATGATCTTACCTGATGAAGTAAATATCTACATGGGAAATAGGTTTTGGATGTGACTCCCTATCTTTCTATTTCAATCTTAGAGTTTCTTTGAATTCCAACACCTGATTCATAAATTATGAGAGAAGTGGGTTGCAACACACGCTCACGACGGGAGGTAGAAAGATATGAGCACAGTGAGAGCAGAGAGTTGTGGCACACGCTCACGACTGGAGGCAACGAGATATGAGTGCAGTGAGTGAGTGGGAGCCTAGTAACATTTCACCATGAGCAGGAGCCGAGTAACAAGGATTTTGATGAGGGAGAGTGGCTTGGCTCTCGGGAAAAAACCACGAGATATAACCAGGTAACAATGAGTTATCCTAATCATTTATCCTAATTGAAAAAAAAACAAGGTAACAATAACCAGAGAAATCGTGAATAACAACACACATAAGAGGAAAACGAGACAATATTACAGAATAGGGATACGTAAACTTACATTTGGGAAAACTAGCTTCGGGCAACAGAAAAACCATAGCCTATTGCTCAGACCTGCAACTTCTTCCCTTTCGAGTTTCAAATCTACATCAAATTTTATAACATACACCTAATTCAAATTTCAACACCTGATTCATAAATTATGATATATCATAACAAACCTCAGCATCCAGAGATTCCTAACTCTTAGAAAATAAATAAAAAAGAAAACTTATTTCTCAAGCATATGATATATAATGTATTATATTTTAATGTATTATATTTTATCTGACACAATTTCCTTTCGGTGAAGAAAGCCTCGGCTCTGTTCTGGTTTTTGCGATGGAAACGTAAGGTAAGGCGACAATGGTTGCATCGGCCGTAGTGCTAAATTTGAAGTCGGTGGCTGGGGGTCCAATGGGAAAGATAGAGATGATTATTCCTCCTCCCCATCCCCATTCCCATTCTGACATGGACGAAGAAGATTTGTACAGCAGATTGAAATCGCTACAAAGATAGATGGAGTTCATCAAAATTCAAGAAGAGTACATGAAGGATGAGCACAAAAATCTAAAGAGAGAACTGTTGAGAGCCTAGGAGGAGGTGAAGAGGATCCAATTAGTGCCTATGGTGATTGGGAAGTTCATGGAGATGGTTGAATAGAACAATGGAATAGTGGATTCAACGACAGGATCAAACTACTATGTGAGGATCTTGAGAATAATCAATAGCGATCTCCTGAAGCTCTCTGCCTCGGTAGCCCTCCATCGACATTCAAACACCCTGGTGGATGTCCTCCCACCTGAGGCAGACTCCTCTATCTCACTCCTCTCCCAATATGAGAAACCGGACGTAACGTACAATGATATTGGGGCTTGTGACATACAAAAACATGAGATTCAGGAAGTTGTGGAACTTCCACTCACACACCATGAGATTTACAAGAGGATCGGGTTAGACCCTCCCTGGGGTGTTCTTCTTTATGGCCCTCTAGGTACAGGGAAGACCATGCTTTCCAAGGCCATCACAAACCACACTACGACTGCTTTCATTTGGGTCATTGGCTTTGAGTTTGTTCAGAAGTATCTTTGAGAGGGACCAAGGATGGTTCGTGATGTCTTTCACCTTGCTAAAGAGAATGCCCCTACAATAATATTCGTTGATGAGGTGGATGTAATCACAAGAACATGTTTTGATGCTCAAATTGGAGCTGATAGGGAAGGTCAAAGGATGTTGATGGAGCTCTTAAATCACATGGATGGTTTTGGTAAGACTGTGAATGTGAAGGTGATTACGACAACCAATAGATCAGATACACTCGATCCCACACTTCTGCGTCCTAGAAGATTTGATAGGAAAATTGAGTTTCCTCTACCTGATAGGAGGCGGAAACGTCTTGTTTTCCAGGATTGTACAGTGAAACTGAACCTCAATGACGAGGTAGACCTCGAAGGCTATGTATCTCGTGTTGGGAAAAATACTGAGAGGGGGGAATGAATCAGTATTTAAAGATTACTGATAATTTTAACTTTTTCTTTACTGAATTCCATATGCGACTTTGATGAGCATAATTCTCATATACACGTGCATATGCTAAAAGAAACTTGCGTATACTGATATAATTTTATTGTTAGAAAAATTTTTAGAAACAATATTTAACTTAGCTTATCATTCATGCATATGTTTTTTAATCACTAAATATGGGTAGTAACAACTGAATAGATCATCACACAAGAGAAACACACATGAACACCAACATTTAAGGTGGAAACCCAATTCAGGAGAAAACCACCACTATTGTTGTCTTTGTCTTCAATATTTATTATATGGAAAACAACTTACAATATTGTACTAATGCAAACTCATATCATTATGTAGGAATCTACTTGTAGAAGGCTGCAACCTTCTCTCGTTTTCCAGCTGCAAATGGAATGGAGCTACAACCCCCTGATCTCGTTTACTAGCCACTACTGGAAGGGAGATTCAACCCCCTGATCAGAACACCAGCTTCTATTGGCAGGAAGCTTCTCCTTCCCTACTAAAGGCTTCAACCCTCACAACCACTGCAGACCACGTTTCATCAATTTTCATACTAGATCACACAAATTCAACACAACCCTTCATAAATATCAACAACAATAAACTTCACGCAATACATCAAACTAAATAGTGAGATCACTGTAATCAAAGCACTGTAATAATCAAATTTCAGAACCAATATGCAGAATAAAATTCAACCTTGAACATTCATTATCCAAGAAAGCATACGCTACTTTTCTTCACTGAACCCACGTGTATATGCGCTTTCCTTAACACCAAATTGCGTATAGATCTCTGAATACTATTTTTCAGAATATATTCAGTCTCAGATCCATATCTGAGTCATTCAGTAAGATATCTTTTCAGAATTGCAAAACCATTGATTAGTCAATCATCATAACACATATTTTCTCACTCATTGATTAGATTTGTACAGAATCAACTTAGCAGCATATTCAGCAATCGAGAAACCCAGATCTATATGAAGAATTCATTAACAGACAACAGAAAGATAGCAGCAATAACAAAAAACCTATGCAATGAGCTTCAAAAAACCCTAACTTTCATACGCACATTTTATAAAGCAAACCCGCGTATATACACGCTTTTACTAAGACGAACTAGCATATAGATCCATAAATATTAATTTAGCAGAATTTTTTCAGATCTATAGAACTTACCCATATTTCTTCACTCCACTTCAGAAAACATGCGCCAGGTCTCAGATCTAATCATCTCTTCATGGAAGAACATAATCATTTCAGGTCTAGAGGTCTTGATCCATAAATCTATCCAAGAGTGCATCATAACTTCAGATTTATCAATAAAACAGAGTTCAACCTATGTAGATATACTTCAGAGTCAAGCATTAGTGATAGCCCTTCCACATGCACACTTTTGCACTATGATCTTCTTCTCCTTATATAGATTTAACCTTTACTTAATCCATGAGTCAAAACCACACAACTGTCGATGGTATTCTTGGATGAGATAAAATAGAGGACATGTCACTCAAACCTATGGGCTAATACCATGGTAATGCCCCATGGTATTATCCTTTTGGAGTCAAAAAAAGCATACATGACTTGGATCATTCTTATCTGCATGTATAGGTGAATTTTCCTTTACAAATCTGCGTATATAATATTCAATATGAAAATTACCAAATATTATGCTGGACTTTACACATTTCATCTGATGTACTCTAGAGCTTCTGCTGAATACAAATACTTCATATTTATTAGAGAGTTGCCTTCAAGGACAACATATTAAGACATACGAATCATATTGCCAACAATCTCCCCCTTTGGACTTGATGGCAACCATGATGGTGTTTCATCACCATAACAAAGATACATTATACATAACCATTATTCAAACTCTTCAAACAGCCAAAATCTCCCCCTTTGACATCAAGGGCAAAGGGAACTATGTTGACTATGCTCCCCCTGAATGTATGTTGAATCTTCAATGTAGTACATGAATCTATAACTCAACCAAGTATAATATTTCCTATCACCAAGGACTCATACTTACATCAATGCTAAAAACCAAGTGGAATTATATATTTGACTCAACTACCCAACCAAGTGGGTTTACAAAGTAGAACAATTCCTTGCATGACTGAATAGAACAATTTACATCATGAGTGTCAGCATCCCCTTTTCATCAAAGTACAGAAATTATATGTCATTAACAGGACCAAAAGATCTCAAGAGAGAGATCATATATCACAACTGATTCATCAAGACATCTTCATTAGAGAATAGAAATATGAATTATGGAACAACAATAGGGATTACCCAACAGTACCACATCTATTCTAAGTGTTGGCCTAGAGAAGTTTTGTCAGTAAAACCCATATGTGGTTTTATGCACAGAAACTCGTGTATATATGCGATTCATCTTTAAGAAACCTGCGTATCGAACTTAAACTTTTGAAATTAAGTAGATTTGACCAGAGTGGCAGAGACAACTCCCAATTTCTGTCTGAGATATTCGAATGCTTCCCTAGGAAAAGGTTTAGTAAATATATCAACAACTTGTTCTTTGGAGGGAACATATTCCAATTTAACCTTTTTTCAAGCACTTGTTCACATAGGAAGTGATACTTGATAGGAATGTGCTTAGTCTTGGAATGCATAACAGGATTCTTTGAGATACTAATAGCACTTGTATTATCGCACAAAATGGAGGTGGGAGGTGAACACTTGATTTGAATGTCTTGTAGAGTGTGCATCATCCAAAGGATTTGAGTGCAGCATGATGCGGCAGCCACATATTCTGCTTCTGCTATAGATAAGGCAATATAAATTTGTTTTTTATTGAACCAAGATAGTAATCGAGGCCCCATATAGAATGCACCTCCACTAGTTATTTTTCGATCATCAACATTTCCAGCCCAATCTGCATCTATGTAAGCATGAAGAGTGAGATCAAAATTCTTTGGATACCATAGACCAAAGTTTTGAGTCGCTTGTAGATATTTGAATATTCTTTTAACTGCCTGAAGATGTGAATATTTTGGATTAGCTTGGAATAATCCAACAATCCCAACTGCATGCATGATGTTTGGTCCTGTCGTGGTTAGATAAAGCAAACTTCCAATCATGGATCTATATTATGGTTGATTCACAGTGGTAGAATTATCATGAGAACTGAGGTTTCATCCAGTTACCATTGGTGTACTCACAAGTTTGTAGTCTTCCATCCCATACTTCTTCATAATTTTCTCAAGATATTTTTCTTGTGATAAAAATATGCCATATGATTCTTGTTGCACTTGTAAGCCAAGAAAGAATGTTAGTTCCCCAAGTAAAGACATTTCAAATTCTTGCTGCATAACAAAAGAAAATTTCTGACTCATGGACTCTTCATTACTTCCAAAAATGATGTCATCAACATATACAACTACAATCAACGGTTTGTCATTCTCTAGTTTTTTGTATAAGTTACTATCAACATATCCCTTTGTAAAACCTTGTCGATGAAGATATTTGTCAAGAAGATAGTACCATGTCCAAGGAGCTTGTTTGAGACCATACAAAGCCTTTTTAAGTTTGCAAACAAGTTTTTCATCATTTCCCAGAATGAATCTTTCTATATGTTCTATATAAACTTATTCTTCTATATCACCATTGAGGAAAGTAGATTTAACATCCGTTTGATAAAATTTTATTTGTTGAAAACTTGAAAAAGCAAGAAACATTCTTATGGCTTCAATTCTATCTAGCTACATGAGCAAGCGTTTCTTCAAAATCTATACCTTATTGTTGAGCATACCCTTTAAAAACAAGTCTAGCCTTGTTTCTAATAACATCTCCATTTTCATTAAGCTTGTTTTTGAATATCCATTTTGTTCCAATCACATTTTTGTCATGAGGTCTTGGAACAAATTCCCAAGTATGATTCTTTTCAATTTGATCAAGTTCTTCATTCATGGCTTGAATCCAACATTCATCTTTACTAGCTTGAGTGGCATTCTGTAGTTCAATAGTAGATAGAAATGCCATATAGCTAGGATATCCTACAAGAGTTCTTCTTGTTTGGACACCTGATCCCCTTTCTCCCAAAATTTGAGATTCTAGATGATTCTTTTGTACATACCTGGATGGAGCCTTTTCAGATAGATCTTCTTCTGATGCTTCATTGGGCTCACCTTCTATATTGTTTCTATTTGGTGCAGGAAGATATACATCATCATCATCTTCATTTGTTTTTGTTATATCCTTTTTAGAAGTTGAGAGAGACTCATCAATTACAACATCAATACATTCAACAATATTCGGAAGTCTTTTATTGTAAAATTTATATGCTTTAATTCTAGAAGAGTAACCAAGAAATATTCCTTCATCTTCTCTAGGTTCAAACTTACGAGGTTTTTCATCATTTTTCTTGATAAAACATTTGCTACCGAAAAATCTAAAATGCTTTACGGTGGAAAGATTTCCATACCAGAGTTCATAAGGAGTTTTATCATTGTTCACCCGAACATGAGCCTTGTTCAGAATATTTACCGCAGTATGTGTTGCTTCTCCCCAAAGGGTATCGGGAGTCCTAGATTCATCAAGCATAGCCCAAGCCATTTGTTGACCTGTTCTATTAATCCTTTCTACCACTCCATTTTTTTGTGGGATTCTAGCTACAGAAAATTGTCTTTATATTCCATGATGTTTACAAAAATAAAAGAATTCATATGATATATATTCTCCTCCTCGGTCAGGTCTGAGACATTTGATTTTTAAATCTAATTCATTTTCAACCAAAGCTTTGAAGATCTTAAATTTTTCAAATGCTTCATCTTTATGTTTCATTAAACTGATCCAACACATTCTAGAGAAGTCATCTATAAATAAAATATAGTATTATTCTCCACAAGGTGAGTTTTTCCTTATAGGACCACATAGATCAGTATGTATAAGTTCAAGAGGCTTAATTGATAATCCTTCATTAGCATTGAATTGCACCCTGGTTTTCTTACCAACTTGGCATGATTTGGATATGGTACTTTCAGGAAGAGTGATGCTGGGAAGATCACGAACTGCTTTGAGTCTTCTGGATTTGCTTATTTGAGAGAAACTAAAATGTCCCAACCTTATGTGCCATAACCAATTTTATGAAGATTTAGCCAAGTAGCATTGTTCTTGGCCACATTTCAATACATACAAATTGCTTGGTGTTCTAGTTCCTTTTATTACCGTTTTTCATATGTCAAGTTCATGTACTATACATTCTTTTGAACTGAAGACAACTTAATTTCCTTGATCACACATTTGACTCA
The DNA here is from genome assembly GCA_034641835.2 of Pinus albicaulis. NCBI lineage: Eukaryota > Viridiplantae > Streptophyta > Pinopsida > Pinales > Pinaceae > Pinus > Pinus albicaulis. The sequence goes on from CM076575.1 coordinate 1,809,827,903, forward strand.
CACTTAGTAGGTTGTGTTTTGATCCATCCACATACATAGCATTGCTATCCTTCTCCCTTTCCTTTAATGACAATTGGAGAGTCATTTCCAAAAGTAACATTATTTTCTTTCTCTAGAGCATTGTATGAAAGGAGTTTATTTATGTCACTTGTCATGTGTTTTGAGCATCTGCTATCAATGTACCATTGATTTTCTTCCCCTTCTGCAAATAAATCTATGCCACGACTTTCAACCTATAAGTCCTTCTTTCTCCAAACCTTTGAATTTGAAGGTATATGTTCTTTTGGCTGAATTTTTCTCCTATATTCAGATTATATATGACCAAAGTTATTGCAATAAGCACATTCAATTTCATTTTGAAGAGGAGAAAAGTTGTTATAAGTATTCTTCTTTATTCCAGTCTCATTTCTTTGTTTCTTGCTTCTCTGGTCATGATGGTTTTCTATGCAACACATTGAGCAGCCTTATGACCAAAATTATGAAATGAGAAACATTGTCCATTAAATAAGAAATTTCTATGATCATGAAACCTTCTATTTATGTTTACCTTCCGATTGATATTTCTATTATTGTTCTTCCTTGTATTAAAGTGGTAATGCTTTACCTAAGTATTTTCTTTGTTCTTTTGTTGAGAGAAAGAATGTTGTAGGCTGCCTTAACTGCATGTAGATAACTTGGTGCTGAAGACTAAGATGATTCTCCAATATATCCAAGACCTGTTTTATAAGAGGAGATCGTTGTACCTTGATAATTTCATCTAAGGTTTCATATCCTTTAGAAAATCTAAGATTTAAAGTTTTCACTTTCTCAATTTCCTTTCTTAGACTTACTATTTCACATTCTAATTTCTCATTGTGCTTCTCCTTTTCCATAAGCTGATTTTTTAGAGTATCTATGGCAATATTGTTTTCTTCCAAAAATATTTTGAGATGATTTATTTCTTCAAGAAAGTCATTTTCTTCTAATGCATCCATAAAAGTATCGCTAGAGTCCTTTTCAAGAGCCATGAGTAGTCTAATATCTTGATCAGATTCTCCTTCTTCACTATTTGATATACCATCACTATCTTCATGAGTATAATAGCTTTTTATATTGATAAAATTTTTCTTATTTCCTTCAGCCACTTCCTTTCCCTTTTCGTGACTATCTTTATGGGGAAATTTAGTAGCATAATGACCAACTCTTCCACAAGAAAAACATTTAAAAGGAAGCTTACCTCTGAACATTCCAGTTCCAAGTTGTAGCTTCTTTAATAAATTTATCTCATCTTCTTCTGAAACATACCCTGATCCTTCTTATTCTTCTACCTCCTTTCCTTTTGCAGCAAATATGAAAACATCTTCTTTGACTTCAGATGGACCTCCTTTTCTCATTTCACAAGTAATCAGAATCCCATGAATTTGAACAATAGTACGCGTTTGTAGATCCTTCTTCTCTTCTATAGCAGACACTTTTGACTCAAATTTGGGAGTTAGAGATCCTAAAACCTTTTCTACCAGAGTAGTGACAGATATGGTTTCACCCAGATTTCTTGTATGATTTACAATATCATCTAGACATAAAAAGAAACTGAAAATTCTTTACTTATTATGCATTCTGAGTTTTTCATATTTAATTCTAAGAGTTTGGAATTTAACACTTTTTACCTTGGGATCACCTTCATAGATTAGAATGATTTTGTCCCATATATCCTTTGTTGTATTTAACTGTATGACTTTGACAAATTATAATTTAGTTGAACTTCCCAATAATGGATTGACCACATTTTCATTGGTTTCATAGCTCTTTCTTACTGTTGCATCTGTTGGAACGAAAGTTATATATATATAACCTCCTTCAGCTATAGCCCATACATCTGCTCCAAGAGACCCAAGATAGGATCTTGTCCTTGTCTTCCAGAAGATTAAATTTTTTCTGTTGAAGAGAGGGGGATTGATAGATGTTGTCCCATATTGATTTCTCATCTTGGTTGATCTTCCTTCTAGTGCTTAAGCTTCTTTAGAATGACCTGCTTTTATTCCAATTGTTGGGAAAAATACTGAGAGGGGGGGGGGGGTGAATTAGTATTTAGAGATTACTGATAATTTTAACTTTTGATTTACTGAATTCCATACGTGAATTTGATGAGCATAATTCACATATACACGCGCATATGGTAAACGAAACCTGCAAATACTGATATAATTTTATTTTTAAAAAAAAATTTAGAAACAATATTTAACTCAGCTTATCAGTCATGCAATTGTTTTAATTAGTAAATATGTGTAGTAATAGCAGAATAAATCATCACACAAGAGAAACACACATGAACACCAATATTTAAGGTGGAAACCCAATTCGGGAGAAAACCACCGTTGATAATGTCTCTGTCTTCAATATTTATTATATGGAAAACTACTTACAATATTGTACTGATGAAGTATCATATCAGTACGTAGGCATCTCCGTGTAGAAGGTTGCAACCTTCCCTCGTTTTCCAGCTGCAACTGGAAGGGAGCTACAACCCCCTTATCTCGTTTATCAGCCACTACTGGATGGGAGTTTCAACCCCCTGATCAGAACACCGACTTCTATTGGCAGGAAGCTTCTCCTTCCCTACTGAAGGCTTCAACCCTCAGAACCAATGCAGACCACGTTTCATCAATTTTTATACTAGATCAAACAGCTTCAACACAACCCTTCATAAAGATCAACAATAATAAAATTCACCGAATACATCAAACCAAATAGTGAGATCACTGTAATCAGAGCACTGTAATAATCAGATTTCAGAACCAATATGAAGAATCAAATTCAACCTTGAGCATTCATTATCTCAAAAATCATATGCTAGTTTGATTCACTGAACCCATGTGTATATGCGCTTTCCTTAACACCAACTTGCATATAGATCTATAAATACTGTTTTTCATAATATATTCAGTCTCAGATCCAGATTTGATTCATTCAATAATATATCTTTTCAGAATTGCAGAAACCTTGATCAGTCAATCATCATAACACATATTTTATCACTCATTGATCAAATTTGTACATAATCAACTTAGCAGCATATTCAGCGATCAAGAAACCCAGATATATATGAAGACTTCATTAATAGACAACAGAAAGATAGCAGCAATAACAAAAAACCTCTGCAATGAGCTTCAGAAAAACCTAACTTCCATACGCACCTTTTTTGAATCAAACCTGCGTATATACGCACTTTTACTGAGACGAACTAGTGTATAGATCTGTAAATATTAATTCAACATAATTTTTTGAGATCTATAGTACTTGACTATATTTCTTCACTCCACTTCAAAAAACATGCGCGAGGTCTTAGATCTAATCATCTCTTCATGCAAGAACATAGTCATTTCAGGTCTAGAGATCTTGATCCATTAATCTATCCAAGGGTGCATCATAACTTCAGATTTATCAATAAAACAAAGTTCAACCTATGTAGATATACTTCAGAGAGAAGTAGTATTGATAGCCCTTCCACATGCACACCTTTTCACTATGATCTTCTTCTCCCTATATATATGTAGGCTTTACCAATACCATGAGTCAAAACCACACAACTATCGATGGTATTCTTGGAAAAAATCAAATAGACGACATGGCGCTCAAACCTGTGGGCTAATACCATGGTAATGCCCCCTGGTATTATCCTTTTGGAGCGAAAAAAGGCATACATGACTTGGATCATTCTTATCCACGTGTATACGTGACTTCGCCTTTAAAAATTTGCATATAGAATCTTCAATATGAAAATTACCAAATATTCCATTGGACTTTACACATTTCATCAAATGGACTCCAGAGCTTCTGCTGAAGACAAATACTGCATCTTTATCAGAGAGTTTCCATCAAGGACAACATATTAAGAAATAGGAATCATATTGCCAACATCTCGGCCTGGAAAAACTAGTGTTGCAGAGATAAATGCAATTTCTTAAGAAGTTGGTATGCATGCAGTGTAGAAAAACCACTATTGTTGGAACAAGGTCTCCTGCAAGCTACGAAACTGGTTCATTTTGCGTATTTTTTAATTATATTTAGTCTAGCGTAGGGATTTTGGGGTGGTTCAAAGCCTCTAAAGCATTATAAATGGGTCAAGGCTAGACCAAGAGTCTGAAAACCACGGTTTGCAGACCATTGGATGCATAGGCTAAAATAATATAAGTAGTTAAACCTTTTTGAGTTGTAAGATAGACTAAGAATGATAGGAGATTGATGCTAAGTGTGAATCTATAGATATGGTTAGGGTTGTTGGGTAAGGACTCCTACTGGGATGTGCATAGAGGGCCTCTTTCCTAGTGTGTGCGGACACTGCTGCTATGTGCACAGGTCGGGTTTTGCGGTGTTGTAAGTAGATCTGAAGGATTAATGAATGTAGAAGTATTGTTGAATATCTTAATCCACTGGAATTAATGTGATATGAATCTGTAATGTTTGGTTACATAATATATGTTGTTTTCTTATTGATTTAAGTTGTGAACATACTTGTGTTACTTATTTATGTTGTGATCTGGGTTTGTTATGTTTTACTTCATGCAATAATATCTGGAATAGCTGCATTATCATTATGTGAGTTCATGATCTGTTGATTTCTGTAAGTATCATTGCTGTTGCGCATGTGGATGCGAAGGGAATCTGTAGATATAGGCTCTATGATACAAGATATGGCCACTATAAGGTTGAACGCAGCTCTCCTTGACTTACCTACCCTCTCCCAGTGTGCGGAAACTTGGTTCTAGCACCCACACTTACTACTTCGAGTGAGACTTTGGCCTGCGCAAGCAGGTCACTGCCGAAAGCGACAGTAGTATAGGGGTTTGTTGGAAAACATTGAACATCTAAACCTGGGTCAGGACCCCTCGAGCCAAAAAATGGTTCCGTTGCCAGGACCTGGAGCATTTTGAGAGAGGGATCGGGTAATGCCAAGGTCGTACTAGAAGCTTGAGAGAAAGGAAATTGATGAATGGTTTGAACAAAAAGTTTAGGAATTTGCCGTAAAAGAAAACCATAGTGAGAGGTTGACCTCCGAAAAGTGGAAGAATAAGTACATTTTCATAGAGATCTACGAGATCTTCTTTTTAACGATTGTGATCGAGCTCTAGGAGTGGCTCCCAAGACTAGTAGAATTTCAGAAGTGTTGGAACGATGAGCGGGTCATAGAGTGGACCCTCAAACTAGTCCAGAAGTTAGCAAATACTGATAACACCATCACTCACATAGTGGACCATTGGGTAGATAGTGGGTTAGGAGAATTTGTGACAGAATTTGCTATCAATCAGTTTGTCTCCTACTTTGAAGCAGAGCGAAGATTCTCCAAGGGGTTTCGAGGTAAGTTTTTGGATACTTTACCATTGTTGATCAAGATATTATTATGTGAAAAGAGTATTCTGTGTAGCCATACCAAGTCAATGACCTCTGATATGGATGAGAGAACAACACAAAGTAGAAAATACTATAGAACCAACCTAGAAGAAGATATATTGGTCTACAGTCCGATAAGAGGAGCAGATTCGCAAAGTCCTCCAACCACACCACTTTAAAACCAGCTTAGGGGTAAGAATTCACCTAGACCTCCGCGACCAGAAGACGACATGGCTACGCACATGAAGTTTCCGACCTTTAAGGGTGTGGGAGATGAAGACATGGATCAGTTTTGGTTTGTCGCGGGATTGATATGGACTGCGTAGAACATAGCTAGTGATGCGTTGAAAAGGGCACAGCTGTCCCTTGCCTTTGAAGGAAGAGATTTGGACTGGTACATGGGATACATCGGCCAAAACACAAAGGCAACCATTGAAGATATTAAGAACGCCCTGAAACAACAGTTCAAGAAACCTAATTCCTACTCCCAAATCATGGTTGATCTAAAGGATTTCAAGCAAGGGCCTTCTAAATCTGTGTGGGAGGCCGATCAACAACTAACGAAGGTGACTAGAGAAGGGGGATTCCAATATGATGCCATAAAGCACACAAAATGGTTCATTACTATGTTTCTACCTCACCTGCGCATACCTATGGGGCACCAAACTTTCGAATAGCAGGAAAAAGCCTTGGAGGGTGCCATGAAGTTAGAATTTGTGCCGCAGGATGAGAATGAGCTAGGCATCCAACAGATCCAGGGACAACTGGAAGTGATGCACATAGAGATCCATAATCTGCAGAAGGAACGGGGAGCAAAGGCTAGCCTCGAGAGATGGTGCATACGATGCTGAGTGAATGGTCATACCAACGATAATTACCCTCTGTTAGCAGACTATATGAAGGCTGTGGGGCCTTTCCCATTGCGCCCTAGGGAAGTTGCGGGACCCAGTGGGGTAGCGCTATGGTGCAAGGATTGTCGCGTTGCGGGGCTACACAATAACAACCACTGTCCCTGCCTTGCTGCGTATGTTCCAGAGGTAAAGAAACAATGGTGTAGATTCTACAGATCGGTGGGACATGATGAACATAACTGTTGGACATATGATTTGATGATTGATCGAGGAAACTTATATAGAGTAAAATCAGACCCTGCGTCACCGAGAACCCCTGCAGCCGTAGGTGGCTCCCCATCAAGGGGCAGGGGAGGGGGCCAAGGTGGAAGTGCAAGTCGGGGATGAGGACAGCTAATATGTTATAACTACGGAGAAGCCAGAAACTTTGCAAGGGACTGTTCGAACCCTACAAGTCAATCCTGCTGATATTGGAGACAACTGGACCATGTGATTGAAGATTGTCCAATCTTGAGAGCAAAAATGTAGGAAAAGCAGCCGACACCTACGTAGAATGTGCAGAGAGTTAAGGATGAGCTACGAGACAAAGGTCCAAGTGTGAATGTGGTGACATGCAGTGGGATGGCCACCAGGGGACCTGAGGAGTAGGCTGCGATGGAACCTCTGATCCGACAAGTACTTATCAAAAAAGAAGGATTAAACCTAAAAAAGAGGAAAGAAACATTTGTCACAGCTCGCAAGGACTTTACTAATGTAGAGGTAGCTACTGCTCGGGCACCTGTGAACCTCAAGGTAGATGAGGAGGTCGAGCCCTTTTTGTAGGCATGTATGAAGCTGCTGCGCAACCCAAAGGCTATGGAGAATTTTGAGGCATTAATAGATAGCTGCCCAGTGTGACCCAATCTAACCCCGGAGGTCAAGGATGTGCACAAGCTATACAGGTATAAGAAACGCACCAGAAGAGAAATGTAGTTGACTATGCAGATTGGTGACTACGAAATGAGTCAGGTTATTTTGGACCGAGGGTCAGATGTGAACGTATTACCTAAACAAACTTGGCAATGAATGGGAGAGCCTAAGTTGGAATGGTCCAATATTTAGCTGCACATGGAAAATCAGCAGAAAATCATCCCACTAGGAAGGTTGTCTAAAATTACGGTGGATATCGCAGGAGTAAAGGCCCAAGCTGACTTTCAGGTAATTGAAAGTGTAGAAGATGCGAACCCCTACCCTACGCTCTTAGGGTTGGACTGGGCCATAGATATGGGTGGTATCATCAACCTCAAAAAGAGAAGCATGGTGTTTGAGAATAATGGTACAAGGGTGATAGTACCATTAGATCCTGCTGAAGGTAAACGATACACAGAGCTAGTACACGATGAAGAGGAGGTGGATGACATTTACAAGTTGACTGCGCGGGACAAATATTGGATCAACTCCACAACGGGAGGATTAATCTGTTGGGAAAAGGACAATGAATGCTTCTCTGACTTTCATGGGGAGATGGAGAATTGGAAAAACCAGTTGCATGATGTCTCGGCGCTGTGATGTCTTCGAGTCACAAGGGACTTCCACTGCATTTCCTCAGAGGTAAGAGACCTACCCTACTTTGATGGTTCTGGTAGCATTAAGGAATTTCTGCGAGCATTCGAAGCCAAGGTTCCAAGAGAATGAAGGATATGGGTGCTTAAGCTGGCCATACATGGAACACCTACACGCTGGTGGGAGACACATAAGGAGGCATTCCAGGATTGGGAGGAGGAGGAGTGTCGAGATATGATGATCCTACGATTTGAAGCCCCAACTGGTGTGTGATTCAAGATATTCCTTGGATCGGAAGCTCCACGTGAATATCTGTTCTTATGGGAAGAACAGTGGTGTGATAGGATGACTAAAGAGTGGGATCACCTGTTGATTCATTCCCTAGGTCCACTTCCTTCTGCATGGTAGTTAGATGTAGATCTACATTGGTGCACCTGCCATTGGGGGACATTGAAGGAAGAGTTCCTAGGAACATTTGGGTTAGTAGGCAGGACTGAAGCACTTGACGCAGTCCTCCAGGACATTGACACTAGGGTGTCGGGTGAATTGCACATATTTATCACACCAGAAATACCCACATGGGAAATGCGGATACCAAGCATAGTCATCTACCATATTCTAGCCCCAACAGAGGGTAAGGATGATCCGTGAGCTGCTTTTGACTCCGAATTGGAAGGGGTGTGCATGACTATCGAGCCACTTAGGCTGCGAATGGGTAGAATGGGACGCACCCTACGTTGGCCAAGAATAGGGATGCAGATACAAAAGGTAGATTTATCATATATTCGGTGACTCTCACAACAAGGAAACACCTGCGGTCACTCCTCGGCCATAGAAGGTATTACAGAAAGCTTATTTAGGAATATGTGCTACTTACAACACCTATGAGAGACTTGTTTATGCAAGGGGTCTGGTTCGGTTGGGATGACACCTGTCGGGAAAAAATGTCGTTGGTTGTGAAGTACCGTAGGAACAAGCCTGTGTTGGGGGAGGATGCACAGGAGGCACATGTGTTTGACCCAAGCATAGCAGGAAGGTTGAGCGCACAGGAGATGTGAAAACTAGCCATTGACACACTAACATCCGGCAGGAAGCAAAAGTTACCGTTGGAAGGAACGACCCCCAAGCATTTAATAGGGTGGATTTTGGGGAATTTTGACTATTTATCTGATCGTAAGTTCCAGGTAAATTTTACCCTGTTAGAAAATTATATATTATGGAGCAATGAAACACACAGAATATATGGAAAAATACAAGCACAAAAAACACATAAAACCAGAGAGACACAGATATACGTGGTTCACCCAGTTTGGGCTACGTCCACCCTGAACAGCCAGTCCTTCCTTTCTATTATCCAACAAAAATGAAGAGATAAAATCTATAGCAGATCCACTGTAATATCCTCTGTTCTCTCTCACAGTCTCCCTCTCTGTTTCTCGCTCCGAGAATACACATCTAATACACAACCGCAATATAATACCCTCATATATACAAGGGGGTTTCCTTCTAGGGAAAAAAACCCTAATCTAAACATAAATTCTACCGTCAGATCATTTTCCTAATGAACGACCCAGACTGACTAGAAATTACTATACTTTTACAAGGAAATTTTACATATGTTTTTAGCTTCGGGGGCACTGCCCCCGAAAACCCTTGCCAGGGGGGGGCTCCGAAAAGTGCTTCCGCCCCCCCCTAGACCCCCCATGGCAGCGATTAATTATGGGCGGTGCTTCCGCCCCCTTTTAAGGTACAGGGGTCCAATGCTGTGATACAAAGTAAACAAGATAATCAGACTCCACACCCAACATACCCTACCGTTGGATGACCACAAGCACTATAAAAATGGCAGGGTAGCTCAGCTAAGGGATTTTCCTCACTTGCATAGCCTATACTTCTCACCTTTCTCTCAAGCAAAATTGAGCTATACAATTCTCCTATTCTACACTGTTCCTTACATGTCTAATCAACCTACTCCTTCTGACAGTAGCCACCCAGAGTTGGGATTCCTTTTTCATGCTACGATAACGACCATGAACCCTGCTGAACACTCAACACCAAGAGAGCTAGAAAGTGAGGACATAATGGAGATAGGGGTTGAGGATGAGGAAGTGCTCTCTACACTAGTCACAAGGAAGGGAAAAGAGAAAGCACAAGGCTCGAGGAAGCCCCCGAAAGCTGCAAAATGGGTTGCAAGGAGGCCTAGGACTTCCCCGAGGCATGCTAAATCTCCACAAACAACACCTCAGGATCAGGATGAACAGGAGGAAGCCCAGCCCGCCAATCTGATCAATTGGTTACCTCCCTTCATCCGACTATTCCGACCTTCAATGCGCACGCCCAAAAATTTGGATGGTTTGATTATCTATCTGCAAACAGTCCTAACCCCAAGAGAAGTCCCTGTCATTAGTGATCCTTGCGGGAGGCTCCACGAAGTTAAATTCGATGATCATGACTTGGTGAATTATGAATCATTCCCTGAGCTAGCCCCCACGTTATACTTCGGCACATTTTATGTGAATGATGGGGTCAAATTCATTCCTCAACGCTGGGTATGTGGATTGGCTAGATCCGAGCTCTTGAACCTACTGAGGATGCCCCATTTTTTCCATTACAATGTCACAGACCGACTGGCCTGACAGTTGCTCGCCTTGATTCACGATGGTTTCTTATGGATTCAGGACCAAGTCCCCATTGATGCTACATTGATTCACCAGATTATGGGCCTTCCCATGAAGGGACCACACCCTCTGGAGTAGGTCGGCAAGAAATATGAATGTGAGACTACTGAATTTGTGTGCCAAAAATATAAGGTGGAGTGGAATACGCGGGGATTTATCATTAAATCCATCGGCGGTCGTGCTACATAGATGGGTACCATATTATTAGCATACAAGCTAATGTAGAAATATTAGGTCGAGACCGTCCCTGCCTATGTCATTCAATTAGTAGGCCAGTGTATGAAGGGGGTCTACCTCAATTGTGCCCAATATTTGTGTGACAAATTCTGGACCAACATCTGTAAATCTCGGGAACAAGGAAAGGTCTTTTTCTATCCCTGGCTACTTCTCCTTATAACACTGGTTGCATGGGAGGCCCCTGAGGAGTCGGTCCTCCCTGAGCTCACTCCAGAAATGTGTGAAGGGGCTCGCTTCGCCCATCTATGGGACTCCAAGGATGCATAGCGTGTCAAATATAACCAATTTTTTTGGGTCCTATTCTAGAGCATATTGGCCGCAGCGATAAAATCTCGACCATGGATGTCCCCAACGGTGTACAATAGGTACAAAAGTATTGCAGCATTCGAGGTTACGATGCACCACATTCAGATCCGCGGCCTCAAGGGTAAAACCTGGACATCACTCCCGTATATGGTAGCAGATGAGGACATTGACCGTGTGATCAAGCTATGGCCTCCTACCTGGAAGATAGGCTTCAAAAACCCCACCAAGGAGACTGCAAGACCAAACAAGCAAGGCTATAACGTAGCCACAAAGAAGAACGTGCTGCCAAAAAACACTAGGGTTGAAATCTAGGTCGATTCACCACCAGAAGTAAACCTCGAAGGAACAAAGTGAACAAGAAAGCCTGATAAGGGGCCTCTAAGAAAGCAACACGCGCAACGGGGAGAATATGATGTGATGGTCACACTAACTGATGGGGACCTTGAACAAATAGTGGATTTCATCACAATCACCACAAAAGACAGGTGGGTAACCTTAGAGGAACACCAGAAGGCTACAATTGACACCCTCCAGGCTGAGATTTGCACCCTACAGTTAAAGACAGACACACTACAGGCCAGCGTGATTCAGGTATGGCCTCCCTTGGTAACCAGTCATACAATTATTTCTACGAATGAAATTCGTCTTTGTGCCATACCTAGCGCTACCCTTGTGATCAGTCCGCCAGATCAAGCAGTCCAACTCCAGGCAGAGACAGGGGTGCAACTGAATCTGGGCACGCTACCCCATGATGCATTACAGGGCCTCCACACTGCTGTATTCCAAGAAATTCACCATCGGGACTAGAAAGTGCACCAACAACTCGCGGTGGCTGAGAAGACCATCGCACAATAGAACGTTGAAGTACTCCATGTTGTCACACAATAGGTGGAGCTCGAAATATTGATCCACCAACTCTGCATGGAGGTTACAGAGGAGATCCCGGCCGCAGCCACCGCCCAGGCTAAAATTAAAGGGTTGGTCGCAACATTGAAGGTGTCCAGGACAGATATGTAGGTCATAAAAATACAGCTAGAGCAGCAAGTCATCGACTTACAGGCCAAGTTGCAACCCGAAACACCTTTGGAGGTACAAGCCCAGCGCATTGTGCTACTTACTGAGGCCACCAACACCATTATAGGATAAAATTTTCAGGGCACTCTCTTACTTGAATATGCCATGTATCTTTGGACCAAGATCTAGTGTGATCCAGTCCTCTAAAGAATCAATCAGGACTTACGACAGAAGGAAGAAGCTTTCGATCAGGTCGAAGCTACATTGCCCTCCTTAGTTCCTGCACAGTGTCTGGCATGCTTGAAGACTAGAAACGCGCTCCAAGATGAGATTAAGGAACTCCATTAAAATAAGAATACCATTGCAGAATGCTTGAATCCTTGGGCCAACTCAACCCTCCAACTATCAGAGGATACCGATGTTGCGGTCAAGTGACTGAATCAGACAATGGAGAGTGTAACTATGGCGACCGAAGGACCGACATCCTAGAAGCTCGTGGATATTACACAGAGTGCTGCTACTTAGAGTCAAGAAGTGCCACCCCTGCTAATCACCACCGTCAACACACTATGCACACAAGTGGATACCCCGCCACCACAGTGACTCGTGACGAGTCACAAGATTTTGTTTGGGGACTATTGGAATAGGGTATCCTGTAAGATGCGAAACTGGTCCATTTTGTGTACTTTTTTATTATATTTAGTCTAGCGCAGGGGTTTTGGGGTGGGTCAAAGCCCCTAAATCAATGTAAATGGGTCAAGGGCAGACCAAGAGTCCGCAAACCATGGTTTGCGAACCATTGGATGCATAGGCTAAAATAGTATAAGTACTTGAACCGTTTTGAGTTGTAAGACAGACTAAGAATGATAAGAGATTGATGCTAAGTGCGAATCAATAGATTTGGTTAGGGTTTTTGGGTAAGGACTCCTACTGCTGTGTGCATAGAGGGCCTTTATCCTGCTGTGTGCAGACCCTGCTGCTATGTGCACAGGTCAGGTTTTGGGGTGTTGTAAGTAGATCTGAACGATTAATGAATGCAAAAGTATTTTTGAATATCTGAATCCACTGGAATTACTGTGATATGAATATGTGTTGTTTGGTTACTTAATATATGCTACTGTATTATTGATTTAAGCTATGAACATACTTGTGTTACTTATTTATGCTACGATCTGGGTTTGTTCTGTTTTACTTCATGCAATAATATCTGGAATAATTGTGTTATCGTTATGTGAGTTCATGATCTGTTGATTTCTATAAGTATCATTGTTGTTGTGCACGTGGATGCAAAGGGAACCTATAGATATAGGCTCTGTGATACAAGATCCAGCCACTATAAGGTTGAACGTAGATCTACTTGACTTACCCACCCTCTCCCAGGGTGCGAAAACCTGGTTCCAGCACACACCCATACTACTTCGGGTGAGACTTTGGCCTGTGCAAGCAAGTCACTGTCGAAAGGGCTAGTAGTATAGCGGTTTGTTGGAAAACCTTGAACATCTAAACCTGGGTCAGGACCATTTTGAAAAGGGTTACAGAGCCAACGTTAAAAAACTAGACAACGAATTTGAGTTTTAGAAGTAATGTAACCTTTTCAGCCAACATATATATATTTGTCAATTTCATCAATAGACATATCCTTTATGTTTAGTAGAAATGAATATAGATGATGCCAATTTTTATTTTCTAAGTATATTTTTGTAGGATTAAAATTGAAATACCTTACAGTTTATGTTTTAATCAAATGCGATATCGATATATGTAGGGATGGAAATTCTATGTATTATAATAAAATTCATATGTATTTTATCAGGAGATCATGTGTTATGCTCAAAATTTAAAGTACTCTAAATAGGTTTGAACCTGTGTGACCAGAAAGGTCTCATCATTGCGATTTTGGTGCCGCAAACGGTTTGAAAAATTGTTATCATATGAGTAAGATATTGCGTTCTGTCTGTTTTCCCAAACAACAAAATGTTTTTGACTAGATGCCTAGTCAGCATACAGGTACAGTCAGCAGGTATATTCTGGGGAATATTCTATTTTTCTCCAGCAATCAGATCACGGCACGTGGCTTAATCTGGGCCCTTGATCTTTAGTCGTACAGAGGCTTGTTTTGACTGTTGGACGGATTTTGCATGGGTCATTGGATGAGAGACACGTGGCAAGCCCAAAGGCTGCCACGTGTCCTCAGGATGGTGTAATAAAATTTGTTTGGAGGCTACAAGATTCGAATCGAAGACCTCGAGTTCAGGCGCACACATCTTAACCAATCCACCTACGAGTCTTTCTTAACAATATAGTGTTGACAATTTATTATAAAGTTTAACAAAACTTTCAACAAATAAAAAAATGTGCCAGCATGAAACACCATAACTGGCATCTATGACTATGACCTTAAGACTTAAACCCGACGGCTAACGAAACTGTAACATCAGCAATTTCATAGGTGATCACATGTCACGTGGTAAAGGTAAGTGTGGATTAATGGATGGATGGAAGCTACTGTGGTGGAAGATATAAACACAGTCACATGGAAGAGTTATTGCATGCAATGCCATCATTATGGAACCAATGACTCCAGGTTCCGCTCACAGAGTTTACAGTGGGGGTCGGTATGTGACCACCCCGCCTCCAAACCATTTAATGCCAAACTTAAAATATCCATCAAACTTGGAGCGCGTCCCTAATATGAGGGAATTTCACTAAATGTAACTACAATTAAGTGCTTGTCTCCACTTTTAGTGGAGATGTTCTAGCTGTCAATGGGAAAAATGCATGGGGAGGTCAATTTTCGACAAATTTTGGTGAAACAAGAGTCTACCTAGACTAATTTGATCATTATGGAGCCATTGGTGTAGAGAAAATAGCCATTAGAGGCTTGTAAACACATGCAATTTACAATTTTGAGCATAATGACAAAGAGGGACATGCCATTGGGAGCTGCACTAGCAAATGTAGCCCAAGAGGGGTGAACTTCTTCATCATACCTACTGTGTAAAAATTATGTGCGATTGTTTTTCTCTGTTATACACTGTTGTTCAGTGTTTTTAAGGCTTATTTTCATGCTTAAAGTTCACTAATTCATCTATATTTCATGGTTAAAATCTCATTCCTTAAGCAAACATATGGAGACAAATTGTACATGTTTATATTACTGAAAGGACACTTAGCACAGCAAAACTAATACACCCCTTTCAGATTAGGTTGGTATGAGAGCTAGAGTTTAATCTCTGGTGTTTTTATGTGCAAATATTTTTTAACAGTTTTTAAGGGTTTTCATGCTTACTAGGCTCAAGCTTAATAGAGGAGAAGGCAAATTGGTGGAAACAAGAGGTTCTCAAAGTGATCCACAACAAAAGAGGGAAATATTGCCACATTCTCCACTACCTAGTTCACCTCTAGGAGAAGTAGAATTAGCATCAATCGTGCCTCCAGGAGAAGAAGAAGCTCATGAAGAGGTGGATCCCAAAGAAGAAGAAAGAGTGTTTAGGAAGGAATTCCTTGACATGACTGAAATGGTGAGAGTCCTTTATCAAGAAAGGAATGAAATACTAGAAGGAGAAGGATCCAAACTTCACAAGGAAGTTCAGGTATCATCAGGAGGTCACAATGATGAAGATAAATAAAATAAGGGCAATGGAGGAAATGAAGGCAGTGGAAAGTCACCATCCTCACCCTCATCATCATAATCCTCTACTTCATCTTCATTACCCCAGTCACACAAGTCAAAGAACGCCAGTAAAACTCATTTTATAAAAATTGATGTTAAGTTTGAATTGCCAATGTTTAATGGTGAAGTCAATGCAGAAAAGCTTGATAATTGGATTAAGAAATAAGACGTTTATTTGAGAATTTAGAACCTTCATGATGATGACACCAAAATCCAACTAGCTTCATTGAGGATGGATGTTGCAGCTCTTGTTTGGTGGGAAGCCAAGACAAAGGAGGAGATAAAAAAACATGGTAAGATTATTCTATCATGGATTGATTTCATTACTGCAACAAAACAATAGTTTTATCCATTAGCTCATATGCAGAAAACCATAATGAACTGGAAAAATTTTAGACAATTGAAAGGAAAATGTACAAGACTACACCCAAGAATTTAGGAGAAGAGCTCTCTTATTAGGGGTAGATTTGCAGAGTTAAGATAATTTTCTCAAGTACATAGGGGGTTTACATAGCTACCTTAGACATATTATCCTCATGTTTAATCCTACAAGTCTAGATGAGGCATGTGTTAAAGCCACAGGTCTAGAAGCTAGAGGGAAAAATACTTTTGAAGAGGGTAGAAAAAACCTTTTAAGGGAAAAAACAAAGAGAAGAACTCAAAATTAAAAGGAGAAAAGAATTCATGTGTCAAGAAAGAGGGAGAGAAATTTGTTTGTAGAAATTGTTCAAGAGATTGCCATGAAGAGAAAAATTGTTCGAAATTACATCCTGAAAAGAGAGCCAAGTTTAACAAAAACAAAGGGAAGCAGAAAACAGTAGCTACAACTCAACATGACTTAGGAGAGGATTCAGGTGATGAAAAAAAATTACAGCCATGTGATTGAAGAAAATGAAGGGGAAAGAAATTGAAACAAAACCCAGTACTAGTACTTCAAACTGACACATAGAAGCTCCAAATGAAGAAGAGAGAATTGAATTGTTTCATGTGAGGGTCATATCCAAACATACCAAGATTGATACATTGTTTGACAGTGGTTCACAAGCAAACTTAATCTCTGAATATTTGGTCAAGAAACTTAATCTTGAGACCATTCCACATCCAAAACCATATCCACTTGGATGGATTTGTAAGGATGAAAATTTATAGGTTTCAAAGAAGTGCATATTGCACTTTGCAATAACTGCAGATTTTATTGACACAGTTGAATTAGATGTGGTTTTGTTTGATATTACAGGTGTTGTGTTGGGAAGTTCTTACTTGTATGACAGGAAAGAAATCTTCCATTTCCATGAAAAGAAATACCACTTATTCAAATATGGAAAGGAGTACATTGTTAGAGCACATCGCAAGCCTAGAGAAATATTGCAATGGTAAATGCTAGACAGGTAAAAAGGCTAGTGAATTCAAGTAAGAATTTGGTTTTTCTAGTGATTAAGCCTACAAATGATGTTAATCATGAGTCATTTGAAGATTTTTATCCTAAGTTGAAATCATATTTATATGATGTATTTGATGCAAATCAGGAGATGTTTCAGGAGCCAACATGATTGCCTCCTAAAAGGGAGATTCAACATGAGATTCAGTTTCAACAAGATTGTCCTCTTCAAAACATAGGCATATATCGCATTTCAATAATGGAGAATGTTGAAATAAAGAGGAAAATCAAATAATTTTTGGGCAAGGGACTCATAAGTCCAAGCACTTTGCCATGCGGTTCACCCATAGTTTTGATTCTGAAGAAAGATGGGACTTGGCGCATGTGTGTCGACTTTAGAGCTTTGAACAAGATAACAGTAAAGAATCAATACCCACTCCCAAGGATAGATTATCTGCTAGATCAGCTGAAAGAAGAATTTTTTTTTCACTAAGTTAGATTTATGAAGTGGATATCATCAATTAAGAATTGCAGAAAGTGACATATGGAAGACTGCATTCAAAACCAAACAAGGACTCTTTGAGTGGTTGATTATGCCATTTGGTTTGTGTAATGCACTGACGACTTTCATGCGTGTTATGGATAATGTTTTGCATCAATTTATTGATGACTTTGTGATTGTGTATTTATATTATATACTCATTTTTAGTAAAACAAGAGAAGAGCATGTCTTGCATGTAAAGAAGGTACTTGATACAGTTTTGAAGAAAGAGCAATTATTTCTTAAGATGTCTAAGTGTGAATTTGGAAAGACTTCTCTAGATTGTTTGGGATGCATTGTAGGAGGATGCACATTGAAAATTGATCCTTCTAAATTGGAATCCATTGTGAATTTTCCCACTCCCAAATCAGTAACTGAGGTAAGAATTTTATTAGTTGTAGCTCAGTATTAGAGAAAGTTTATTGCTAATGTTTTTGCCATGGCAGCTCCTATGCATGCAGTGAAAAGTGTAAAGAAAGGCTTTCAATGGGGAGGCAAATATCAGAAATATTTTTAAGCATTAAAAGACAAGATTAGTTCAGTTCCAGTCCTTGCATTACTATATTTTAGATAGCCATTCGAGATACAAACCGATGCTAGTGATTATGCCATGGGTGCAATAATTTTGCAGAATGGTAAGACTATCGCTTTTCATTCTGAAAAATTCAATGGTGTTTTAATCAATTATTAAACATATGAAAAAGAGTTGTATGCATTGGTAAAAAGCATCAAGAAGTGGAAACAGTAATTTATGGTTAAAGAGACGATTATACATACTGATCATCAACCATTACATTACTTGCAGTCACAAAAAAAATTGTAGCAATCATGACATTTCAGGTGGATGGGATTTTTTCAACAGTTTCACTTGGTTATAAGGTACAAGAAAGGTATTTTAAATAAATTTTTTGATATTATTTCAAGGCCAATTATAAGTGCTTCCACCTTGGTTAAAAATTATTCTATTCTACATGAGAGTTACATAGAACAGTATGCATCTGATGCTGATTTTAAATATGTGTATGTTATTTTGAGTGAAGGGAATCAAGTTGAGGAAAATGATTATCACATGCATAAAAATTTGATTTTTCATTTTGGAAAGATGTGTATACCACAAGGAGAGAGACTTAGTGTCATGAGAGAGGCTCATTCTTCTCTTATTTCTAGACACTTTGGGGTAAGCAAAATAGTCGCGCATCTACAGAGGTATTGCTATTGGCTTCACATGATAGATAGTGTGTCACATTTTATAAGAGGATGTTTTATGTGTGCAACAAGCAAGCCTAGCAATAGGAAGCTTGGATTGTACACACCACTACCAGTACCATCAAAGCCATGGGAGAGTGTCTCCATGGACTTCCTTGGAGGTCTACTTGTGTTAAGAAAACAACGTGATTATCTTTATCTAGTTGTGGATAGATTTAGCAAAATGTGTATACTTACGCCATGTAAGAAAACCATTACTGCTGAAAAAAATATTGAAATTTATTTTCAAAATGTATGGGTTCATTTTGTCTTTCGAACTTCTATTGTTAGTGACATGGATTCCAGGTTCATTGGGAATTTTTGGTCAAATCTTTGGAAGATGATGGACACAAAGTTGAAACATAGTACTGCTTTTCATCCACAAACTGGTGGCCAAACCGAGGTGGTGAAAATAATTTTTATTCATCTATTGAGAGGATATTGCAGCAAAAATCCCAAGTTGTGGGATGAAAAACTACATTACATTCAGCACGCTTACAATCGGGCCAAGCACTCTTCTACAAATACTTCAACTTTTGAAGCCTGCTTTCATTATTTGCCGAATTCGCCATTAGACTTCATCTATGAGAAGGATATTGCAATTGATGGGAATAATGATATTGACAAGGCTCGAAATTTCATTGAAAAAATTACTATTATTCATCAACAAGTTCAAGAATAGCTTAAGAAGAGTCAAAGAAAGTACAAGGAGAGGCATGGCAAACATAGAGTTGATCACAAGTTTCAAGGAGGAGATGAAGTATGGTTGCAATAAGCAAAGAAAGGATGCAAGGAAAAGGTAAAAATATCAAGCCTATTTGTTATGGTCCATTCAAGATTATTAAAAAAGTTGGGAATAATGCATTTCAACTTGAGTTTCCTTCATATATGCAAATGTATTCCACTGTCAATGTGGATAATTTACGTTTGTTTGAGCCTCCTTCGATTAATGATCAAGGGAGTGATATTCAACTTCCATCAATAGAAGATTTCTCTTCAGAATTTCTGGACGAGCTCAAGGAGGATTCCATCCTTGATAGGAGGACACACACTTCTAAAAGGGGAAGTGTTGATTATCTTTGGATTGGACTCAAGGGCAGCAAACCAAGTAAGGCAAGATGGATGGAAGTGGAAAAGGTGAGGGAGTTGTACCTTCATATTTTGAATAGGTGATTAAAGTCTTTTGGGGTCCAAAAGCTTCCCAATGGGGAGGTGTGATCAGGAGATCATGTGTTATGCTTAAAATTGAAAGTGCTCGAAATAGGCCCAGACTTGAGTGACTGGAAAGGTATCGTCTTTTCAATTCCGATGCCCCGAATGGTTTAAAAAACTGATGTCATATGAGGAAGATATCACATTCTATTCGTTTTCCCAAACAACAAAAAATTTGTGACTAGATGCCTAGTTAGCATACCGGTATATTCAGTAGGTATATTATGGGGAATATTCCATTTTTCTCCAGCCAATCAGATCACACCATGTGGCTTAATCTGGGCCATTGATCTTTGGTGGTACAGAGGCTTGTTCAGACCGTTGGATGGATTTTGCATGGGTTGTTGGATGATGGACACGTGGCAAGCCTGGAGGCCACCATGTGTCCTGAGGATAGCGTAATAAAATTTGTTTGGAGGCTATGGGATTCGAACTGGATACCTCGGGCACGGGTGCACATGTCTTCACCAGTCCACCTACGAGTGTTTCTTAACACTATAGTGCTGACGGTTTATTATAAAGTTTAACAAAACTTCTGATGGATAAAAAATGGGGCCAACCCTGAAAGGCCAGCCCCAACCACCATAATCGGTAGCTATGACCGTGATCTTAAGACTTAAACCTGGCGTCTAACGAAACTGTAACATTGGTGGTTTTTTAGGTGATCACATGTCACATGGTAAAGGTAAGTGTGGATTAATGGTTGGATGGTGGCTACTATGACAGAAGTTATAAACACAATCACATGGCAAAGTTATGGCATGTAATGCCATGGTTATGGAACCAACAAATCTGGGTTCCGCTTACTACACATGCAGAGTTAACTGTTAGCCACATATTTTACGGTGGGGGTCAGTATGTGACCACCCTGCCTCCAAACCATTTAATGCCAGAGTTAAATTGTCTATCAAACTTGGAGCACGCCCCTAATTTTAGGGAATTTCACTAAATGTAACTGTAGTTAAGTGCCTGTCTCTACTTTTAGTGGAGCTTTTCTAGCTGTCATTGGGAAAAATGCATGGGGAGCTCAATTTTAGACCAATTTTGGTGAAACAAGAGCCTACCTAGACTAATTTGAGAATTTTTGAGCCATTGGTGCAGAGAAAACAACCATTAGAGGCTTGTAAAAACATGTAATTTAAAATTTTGAGAATAATGACAAAGATGAACATGTCATTGGGAGTTGGACTAGCAAATGTAGCCTAGGAGGGGTGAATTGCTTCATCATGCTTACTATGTAAAACTTATTTTTGATTTATTTTCTCTATTATACAATATTTTTCAGTATTTTTAAGGCTTATTTTCATGCTTAAAGTTCACTAATTCATCTATATTTCATGGTTAAACTCTCATTCCTTAAGCAAACATATAGAGACAAATTGTACATGTTTATATTATTGAAAGGACAATTAGCATAGTAGAAGTAATAAACTCCTTTCAAATTAATTTTACCTTAGAAATGACCTAGTGGTCAGTCCTACTACCTTCGTTTATGGGGAGACCATGTGAATCATTGCCATTAACTGACAGCACTTTACCCTCGTGACTCGGTTTTTTTCGATTTATCAAATGAGAGTAACTAGTGGCAAGAGCTTCCACGATAAGTGCACACAGGGCCATGAATGTGGCTGCAAGACTAGGGAATGGGAAATTGTGCCAAGATTAGATTTCAGTAAGAGGATATTTAAAGGCACCCAAAAGAAATTTCATTAAGGCAATTGCAAGAAGAAGACCCACAAAAAATCCCTAATCAATAAGCCAGCGGAAAATCACCAAAACAAAGTGATGTGTTTTGGGCAATGTTAGTCTCCTATACCAATAGGTGTCATTTTTCATGATTGTCTTGATTGAACTATGGAATATGTTCAAACCTTTTTCTTGAGCAAAGGTGTTCCATATTCTTGAAAAACCAAACAAATCAAAAAATTTAAAAAATGTAAAGAGGGTATACCCTAAAAGAAAAATCAAAGGGTAAGAAAAATAAAATGGTCAAAAAAGTGAAAGAAATGAACCCCAAGCAAAAATAGACCAAGGAAAGTGTGCAAATCCAAATGCCACTACTATTTCATTTTTTGTAAATAAGGAATTGTGTGCAGCTTGTCAAACTTTGCCACAATTTATGAAGGGTCAAACTGTTTAAACTTGACTTATTCATATTTCAATTTCATGTTATAGAATAGAGAATAAATATCTGACCAAACAGTTTAATCTTGGCAGATAAGTAGATAGGTAGAGTTATTAAAAGGTGCTCAACAGTTTAATCTGAGCCCTTGGATGTAATAAGGGTAGAAATAGATATATTTATCATGTAAAGAGAAAAGATTGATAAGGGTTTGCAAGTCTAAATGCACCCTAATAAAGAAGAGAAAATGGTAGTAGTAGATAGGGTAGGTATATGGTGTTACAAAGTTTATCTGATGAATGATGCTACTACATGTTTTTGATCCTTTACTTTCATCACAAATACTAAAGCAGGAAATATACTGGAAAATCATAGCAAGCAAAGTCAAACTCATTAACTTCCCTCATCACTTTCCCCTCAAAAGTTTTACTAATTTCCCCCAAAATACTAAGGTATTTGGAGATCAAAAAGGCTCAAGGCATTTCCTTGACTTTTGGAGGGACCGGACCCTCGGCCTAATGATCAAAAAGACCTAAGTACTTGAGATAATTCATCATTATAATCATTCATCTTTAACCTTTTCCTAAGTAAAATCTCATTTTGCTTAGGAAAATTATGCAAAATGCCATAAAAATCCCTCAAAATAACTTACTATTCTAAGTTTAAGTGGTGAAGATGAGATATTGCAATTTACTTCAGAAATTGTCACTTTCTTAGATAAGCAAAGTGTTTTGAGTTCCCTTGTCCCTTTGTCATATTGATGTTTAACTCTAGTTACTAAATCCCTAGTGAAAATGCCATATCCTAAGTATATAATTCCTTTTAAAATTAATATCCCAAAAACCCCTCTATTATGTTTTAACCAAAGTATTTACTTCCCAAATATTCAATAAAAACCCACTATACAAGCCCTTTGGTTAAATATATCCTTATATCATAGTCCCGCCCCTTATGGTAATTAAATAATATTTATTTATTACCATATAATAAAAACATATACGAAAAATAAACTTTAAACATACGATATATATGTTTAACCCAAAAATATATATAAAGCCAAAGTTTTAATTCAAACTAAAACTTTGGAAAAACCTCGTGCCACCGTGGCTCATCCACCTGGCATCCCACTCGACACTTTAAATGAAGACCCGCGCGCAAAATTCATTTACCCCGACCCTTTATAGTTATGGGATTAATTAGTTATCAGAACTAATTAATAACTTTTTTCACCAATTATATGCCACCCGGGATGATTAAACAAACACTAATTAACTCGGGCCCGCACGATAATGCCCCACCATTTCCTAGTACTCTCCACCGTTGGATCGCCCCTCCGCAGATCGACGCTCCACGTCAATTCCGCTACCCATCCTTTGTCAGAGTTTTAACGCGTGGGGGATTGGTGGTATTTGACTAGTCACCCGTCCACGTGTCGAAACTCGAATGGAATCTCTGCCCGCTCATCTAATACCACCTTTGTCCATAAGCGGTACGGGGACTAACCGCTTACCGCCCGGCCCTCCTGCCCCACGTCAGCCCGTACCAAAGTGACGTCACTCCTCGAAAAACTAAAACCCCTCTTTTGCCTTTGGAAATAAAACGAATTTTCGCGTTTTTTTGTCATTTTCGTCATTTGAACGCGACTGTGCTTTCTGCTAAAGAATTCGAATTTTCACTGAAATCCACTATTCAATTCGATTTCACTCCAGAATTCCTCCGGACCTGTGTTCAAGCATCCTCCTGCTACCGCCTGTTACCTGTAAAAAGCAAGCTTCCCTCCAAGAACAGGTATTTATCCTATAGCATGTTGAACTTCAAAAGAAAGTCTGTTTTTCGTGTTTTCCTGATTAAATATTATCACTGAGATCATTCTCTGAGGTTTAAATACTGTGAATTGTTCCCCTGAACTTGCAATTATGCCAATTTCCCCATTAAAATTGAAATCACGCCCGGCCTGTGAAGAAAAACCAGAAACTTCCGTCTTGAATCCACAAGAACCAAAATGGAAGCCCCGACAGCTTTGAATGTAACTCCACTGAATGCCCCCCACAGAGAGTTGGAATATTTTCCTTTAGTAGATAAATACTTTCAGATTAAAGACTTAGTGTTTGATGAAAGCCCCCTTCTGAGTTATTGTCGCTGCAGAGACGAGTACTCAAAGGGGCAAGATCTCATTGGGTTGTGGGAATCCAATCTCCCGAGATATCTCATCCCCTCAGTCATTTCTTTCCCAGAAATCACCCACTATTGCCATTCTAACTATGATCCCACTCAGAGAGCTGTAATATCCCCTGATCAGAGTGTTATTTTCCACATTACTCCCCAGACTATCAATGCAATGCTACATTTTGAACCAGGTCAAGAACTAGCACCTTTTTCTATAGAAGCATTGATTGAAAAGTCTAATCAATTGACCCCAGAAAAATTGAAGTCCATTTGCCAGAATTTCATGTTGCCTGAACATCAACCTAAGGGACTTCCTCCCTATGGTTTTTATTATTTCAATAAATTAGGAAGACTCATCCTAAATTTGATATCTTTTGTCTTGGGTTTCAATATCAGTGAATATGTTGATGAGATAACCCTAGTTTTGTTGTCTATTTTTACTCCTGGGCAACCTCCTGAAGTTAAATATGACTTTGCCTCCTTCATAGCCAATAAGATCCATGATCAGTTCATGAGGCTTGATGATGAGAAAGTTTTTAAATATTCCTCAGTTATTTATCATCTCATTATCTTTTATCAATCAGAAAAGTTCCCTTTCCCTGTTAAAAAGCTTGATGCCAAGGGAAACCCTAGGTCAGTTATATTTTGGTCTCCCATAATTCATTCTTCCCATAATTCTCCATTTTCCTATACTGAGTTCATCGACCTTTTTGTATATCCTGCAACTACCTTGTTGACAGGAATCCCTCCTCCAAGACTCAGTAATGAAATCAAGAAGACCTTGCAGCTTTCCAGGACTTATAAAGTTGGATATTGGTATTTATACCAAAATCATTGAGTCATCAAAATCTATGGATGTGAATTACATCCATTCAAGTTGCCAAGATATGTGCCCATGAGAATTTTTGCCTTGGAATATTTCAGGCAAATGAATAATTCAGATGTGATCCATTTTTGTAGTGTGAAGAAGAAAGCCCAATTAAGGATCAAAAGTCAATTAGGTCCTTTCATCTGCAACTCTAGGGAGGCCGAGCGAGAAGCAGAAAATATATTACAAAGACATTTCCAAAGAACTTTCCGTTGGGTTCCTTATGATCCATATGGTTTTATTTGTGAAAAAAGAATAAAGAATAAATCATCCCCTTACATACACCACAAAATTCCTGAAATAGAACAATATGCAAATCAAGATGAATGGGTTGAAGGAACACTAGTTGAGGAAGAAAGTGAAGCAGACAAAATGAACAGAATGATGAAAGATCTTGAGAAGAAGTATGACCTAGAATCTTGTGGTCAAGTGCAGGTACCTCACATTGGCACTTCTTCAGTAGCAAATCTACAGCAGACATTACAGGAAAGCAGTTCACCAGTGGCAGTAGAATCAAAAGGCAAAGGAAAGGAACCTGAAATACAGGTTGTTGAAACTTTAGTCATGGCAGAGAAACCTCAAACCTCTAAAGCACCTGATCAAACTCAAGTTTCTCCTACTCAGGTAAAGCATCCACAAGTTTCAGAATTACAAACCCCATCCAATGTGAAAATAGGAAAGAAAAGGCAGGTTCCAGATACTACTCCTCCAAAAGAAACCTCAAAGGTACATCAAGCCAAAAAACAGAAACCAGATCCACTTCCAGATGTGGAAATCATAGATGAGGTGTTTGATGATGGAAGAGAAGACAGTCAGCTAACTGGTTCTGTTAGTGTGACCCATACAGAGTAGAAAGGAAAAGCTTTGCACAAGCAGTTGAGTACTGAAGTATCCTCCTTTAGGTCACCAAAAACAGATACAGGGGATATAAAAAGAACTTTCATCAATATAAAGGCAAAGAATGATCCATTGAGAATGAAAGTATAAGATCAATATCTGAAAATGGCTCCCCATAATCAGGAAAGGTTAATGTCAGCATTTGACATTTCACAAGGCAAAATGATGATGAGCCACTTCAAGTCAAAGGTGCCAAAACCCATGTCAGCAGCTGATTATATTAGAACAAATTTTGAGGTCCTGGCTAAGGATATTCATCCTTTAAACCAGATAGAGCTGCACAAACAAACTGGGGAAATGGTGTATTCCACTCTGACTAATAAGGCCATGGCAGCCCTAACGCTGCAAGATTCTTTAAATAACACAAGTGCCCAATTGCAAATTGAGAAGGCCTCTTCTCAGGCCAAAGATAATAGAATAAAGTCTCTAGAAGACATAATCATCAGCTTGGGTCACAACCCCAAAGATATTAAAAGCATTGAGGCACTAATAAAGAAGAAAGATGATGACATAGCTGCACTGAGAAAGCAGCTAAAATTGTCAGCCTCAAGGCACCCCCAGACCCAAGAAGTTTTGAAGGGAAATTCACAAGAAGAGGTAATGGAGTTGCTCTTAAAGGTGACTGAGCAACTAAGTGAAACAGAGAAGGAATTGGAACAAGCTTTACAGGAAAAGGAAGCTATCATGCAGGCATCCACCACAGAAGCTACTACAACCACAGGTACTACAACAACAAAGCAACAAACAGAGCCAGCGCAGGTAAACACTTCTGGTTTAAGTTCTGATGATTTGATAAAACAAATGGAAAGTTTACAATTAAGAGTCACAGAACTTCAAACCACAAAGTTACAGTTAGTAGATTTGGAGCAGAAATATGACACTTCTAAAAAGACAGTTGCTGATCATACCAGGGAAATTAAAAGATTGGACAAATTAGTTAAGGCTTTAGAAAAATATCTTTCACTAGAAAAGCCTTTGAAGGAAATAAATGAAATTCTTTGGGGTAATATAATTGAGTTAATAAAAAGTATTTGGCCCTCTATTCAAGCAATTTTTGAACAAAATGACCTGATTAAAGTAGCTCAGGAAGAAATAAATAGAACAAGAGATGAACTAAGAGGTATACCTGAGCAGGCCAATCAACTTATTCAATTTTTGAACACCCGAACAAAACAATAGCTTGCAGTACTAGGAATTGAAGACAGAACCGGCACTATTTTGATGATAAAAAGAATTTTCATCAAAAGAACTTTTATGAATAATTTAGAAAGGAAGTGTTCAAATATTTTGGCTGATATTAATGCTTTCAGAGAAAAATTTCAAGTTTTGTTAGACAGTGGGTTACCCAGTCCAATGCTCTCACAGGACCAAATAATGGAATTGGAAACTTATATCAAGAAAATAGATATCCATGCTCAAAATACAACTGCTAGTTCTAGCAGTTTGATAGAAACAACGTTGCCAACAGGGAGAAATATTTTTGACAGGTTGAAGAACTTATTTCATCTTGAGCATGAAATAAAGTATTTGTTTCCTAATGAACCCACTTTTTACAAACTCACAGAGGCTGATGAGACATTGAGGAAACTTAAAAGGACTATGATACCAGAAGATCAATGGTGGAATGACCTATTGGAAATTCTATGAAAATTATCTTCAGTATGAGAATTTTATCTTTTTACTATTATGTAAAAGATAAAAATGAGCACAGATAAAAGAGTATCAGTTGAACAGGTTAAAGAGTATCCGTAAAGACAAAGAGTATGAAACAAGTAAAGAAATTACTCCAAGGGACAGCACCGAGCCCTATTTCAACACTTACCTCTAGCACATCAGCAAAATGAGGAAACAACACATCAGCAATTACCTATTATTCTATCCACGAGACCATTTGTCTCCTGTTTATTTGTAAATTACTCCTTAGTCACCCTAGATTATTGGCTAAGTTAGTATGAGATTTTTTCAAGTATTTTTTGTATAAATAAACCCTCAAAGAGAGTATTGAGGGTGGATTCTATTACTTTGCTGTAACATTGAGATTTTTGGAATAAAAGCATTTTGGAGAAATTTATTCGTGGCTTACTGGATGACGATTTGAAGCTCAGGACTTTTTGCAGGATTCATGTGTTGGACTGTAGTTCAATAAGTCTTTCTACCCTTTGTCTTAAGTCTTATATCAGTTTATAATATCATTATGTCCATTTCTGAATAATTTACATAAAGGATTGAATCAGAATTTACTTAATTGTACTCTGATTTTAGATGTGATTATTCTTAATGTTTTCCTCTAAATTGGTTATAAGTATGAATTCTTAAATGCTCTTGCTTTGCTAATTTAAACATTGTTGATTACTATAATAAAGAATTCTTCATTGCTCTTTGTTTGTAGTCATTTCATTTCTTTCTTTTAAACATGGTGAAAGATTCTTAGCTGCCTTTCATCCCTTCAAAATCATCCCATCCACTTTAAATTTTAAGGATTGTTCTCTGTCTAGCTACCTTGCCCTGTAAATCCATATTGTGTGTAGAATAGAAATCCAGTAAAGCCATCCTTTGACTCCATAGCCCAATGGATTGAAAACTTTCAACCTTGCCCTTAGTTTGTCGATTCCACCATTTTTCAAAACAAACTCTTGGATCTATAACTAGCCTAAAACCTTCTAAGAAAAAAGATAAATTATAAAGAGAGAACCCTCTCTGGATGCAGAATGGCTAGATTCTGCATCTGAAGGTTGGTTTGTGGTTACCTCGGGTATACTTTCCTTTTCTTACAACTTCAAAGAAAACCTGAGTGATAACATAGTGGCGACCATACTGGGGACCTGAATCATTTTACTATTGTTTGATTTATAAGTTATAGACAGAGTCTGAAGATCAGCCAGGTAGCTTTTGAAATGCTTTTGCTCTGCAACTGCATAGTAAATAAATGCTGCTTCAGTCTATCTCTGGTTTAGCTTATAAACTGAACCTTAGTTTCAAAATATTCAATCAGATTCTCTAGTTTAACAGATCTTTGAGAAAATTTTAATCATACATCATTATTTCTTGAAGAATTTGTAGAAGTTGTATTTATTCTTTCAATTAAAATAAAAAACACATAGTCTAGGAAAACTGGCTTCAGAAAGGATTCGACATACTAGGTCAAACCCTGACCCAAATCCACCACCAATATTTGAAAATCCAAATCTGATTCCTAGGATTCTTAGAAGACAAGGAAGTCAAGAAAGTTCTGAAAGAGGAAGTCAAGAGAGTTCAGGAAGTTCTAGGCCACTTTCTAGATCTGCATCCTGTCCCGTGAAAATTATATATATTGATGAAATTCCTTTTGATGCACGATTTGAAACATCCTTATTTGTGAATTTTTCTGAAACCGAATTATCCAGATTAGTTCCAGATCCATTGTTCTTTGAATATTTGCAATACAGATTTGTTTCACATCATCTTGACAGACAACTACAGAACTCTATTCAATCTGAACAAACCTTTGAAGAAAATTCAAATATCTTTGTAATTACCTAAGCATCTTCAAGTTCAGTTACTTTTTCTCAAGCCTTTCAAATACCTGTCACTCCTTCTACTCCTCCATCTCCTCCTGCCAGACCATCAACTCCTATTAACCCATTATATCTTCCAATGGCCAATCGATACACCCCTTTACAGTTACCAGCCAACCCTCCTGCTTTGCCCCAAGATTATCAGAGTAAGATCACACCTTTTGATGGATCAGGTACTTACACATCACAACAACACACCAAAAGGATGAACAATTACTTTGAGTTCTATGAGATTGATACTGATAATGTCCGAATGAGAATTTTCGTTCAGAGTCTTACTGGAGAAGTTAGGACATGGTTTAGGGCCCTTGCTCCAAATACTATTTCTGATTTACCAGCTTTATATAGGGCATTTTTGAACATATGGGAGAAGAAGAAGGATCCTCTTCAGATCCTGTCAGAATTCGAAAAATTAAGAAGAAGACCTAATGAAACAGTACAAGATTACATCATTAGATTCAATGAAGCATATAATGTAGTTCCTCAAAACCTAAGACCCCCACCTGACTCCGTATTGGTTAAATTTCCAGACGGTTTTGATTCTGACATTGCTTATTCCCTCAGGGAAAGAGCTCCCCAAACATTAGAGGAAATGCAAAGCATAGTGGTGAGTGTAGAAGCAAATCTGATAGAAAAACGAGCCAGAGCAAGAGCAGAAAGAAGAATGCCTCTGAATGAAGAACCTTCAGCTTTTGAAAAGAAGCTGGATGCAATCATTAAAGGTATGGAAATATTAGGAGACAGAGTGGAGACCATTGAAAGAAAATCTTCTACTGATAATCAGAATGTTGCAAGAAACCCAAACTTTAGGAGGAATCTGAATCAAAATATTGGAAAGAATGTCCCTAACCAAAACATTAGGCCACATTTCCAAGAAAACTTTGTTGAAGGTTCAACTTCTGAAGAACCTATAGAAGATGTAGAAATAAACAATGTAACTGATGACAAAAATGAACCAGAAGTCTTCCTATCCCAGGATAGTCAAGAGAATCAGATCCTTGAAACATTCCAAACTCATTCAGGTGAGACTTTTGATTTTAAGGAAGGCTATGACACAACAATTTATGAGGTCCATAAACAGTATAATTTGAGAAGTAGACGGATTGATGTGCCAGAGAATAATAAATAGAAAAATGAAACACAAAATGTCAAAGGTAAAGTTAACATTCCACCTGTACAAAATATTCCCCAAGTACAAATTTTGTCTAGAATAACTCCTAACCCTTCAAATCCAATAATTGAAGATGTATCTGACAACCAACCAAACAATAAACAAAAATCTAATACTTTTCCTTCTGTAGGAAATGTAGAAGAAACAGTAGAAGTTAGTTCAGATACCCCTTCAACACAAAATTTCATTCATGAAAAAGAGAAAAACATTGAAGACCCAAAAAATAGAGAAAACCCAACTGTGCAAAACACTAAAACTCAAACAGAAAAACCTTTCAATCTAGAGGCTGAAATAGGCAAACTCAAGATAGCTGTTCCTTTATCAGAATTGGCTAAACATGAGCTCTATAGAAGTCAAATTACCAAGTCCCTAAACATTAACATTACTGGATTGGATGATTCAGTAAATATTCTTGATGATCAACCCAAACTTCTTTTTGGCCCCGAGGTCAATGGCAAACCAGAAAGTGGAGGAACTCCTCCATTTTATGTAAGCTTGAATGTTCATGACAAGATACTCCATAATGCAATGCTTGATTCTGGAGCATCTCACAATTTGATGCCAAAATCAGTAATGGAAAGATTAAATCTAGATATTACTAGACCGTACAAAGATTTTTTTTCATTTGATTCTAGTCAGGTAAAATGTTTAGGTTTGATTAAAGATTTGTGTGTTACTTTGGTACAATACCCTGCTAAGTCTGTTTTGATGGACATAGTAGTGGCTGATATTCCACCTAAATATGGTATGTTATTGTCTAGATCTTGGGGTGCTAAACTTGGAGGGTCTATTCAATTAGACATGTCATATGCAACTATTTCAGTATTTGGTCAGCCTAAAAGACTTTACAGAGAAACATTGATGAAATATTTAGTTAGTAGCCATGAGAAGCCTGAAAACTTCCCTGTTTACTCTATCCATTCTGATATGGATTCTTTTATTTTATACAATGCTGAGTTGGATCTTCCTACTGAAATAGAAGCTCCAGAATTGGAAATCACAAACAAAACTACTGTTAAAATTGAAGAAATTTATGAAAACAAAGAAACACCAGATGATCAAGAAAAACCAGAAGAAACTAAACAACTAGCTCCTGTCAAGAAACATTTTAAAACAATTGATGAGGATTATGAACATGAAATTCTATGTCATTTAGAGTTTGATGGCTCAGTAAACAAATTAGGGGCAGGAGCTGGGATTTGGCTACATAATGTTGAGAATAATCATGCAGAGGGTCATGCTTATAGGTTGAATTTCAAATGCACTAACAACATGGCAGAGTACGAAGCTCTTTTATTAGGGCTTAAACATGCCAAGAAATTGGGAGCTATTAGGGTATCAATCATAGGAGACTCCGAACTAATCATTCAACAGATTAAAGGAGAATGTTCAACAAAAGACATGAGACTGAAACAATACAGAGAGACAGTTGTAGAGATTCTCAACACATTTTTACAAGCTCAACTTGCCAAGATTCCCAGGAAACAAAATTTGCATGCTCACAGCCTCGCCATGTTTGCTAGCACATGCAAGTTACCTTTTGACCCTAATCATCAGTTTTCAGCTGAGATTAGACATAGGCTTGCTATACCAGACAATCTTTTGAATTGGAAAGTATTTGTTAATAAAAATCAAATCAATAATTTTTTGACACTTCAAAATGAGTTTTCTAACTATAATATAGATGAAGACATAACTATTGATGAATATGATCAAGAAAAAGCACAAAAAATAGAAATTTCAAGAGAAAATGCAATTCATATGTTGCACCCAACCACATTCACAGAAAAAGACATGCAGAATCTGAAAAACATGGAATCTGATGAGATCATAGAAGATGAGACAGAAATCATCAATTTGAAAGATAATCATTTGCCCAAAGGATTAACTCCTTTGGAAGATCTGTTTGACTCAAATGATATTCCATTTAGACCTAAAATGGAACCTATTAAGGCTGATATGGAAGAATGCAACTTAGGAACCCCAGAAAATCCCAAAATGGTTAAGTTGTCCAAATCTCTTCCAAAAGATCAAAAGGTCAAATATGTTGAACTATTGAGAGAATTCTAGGATGTTTTTGCCTGGAGTTATGAAGATCTGAAATCTTATGATACATCCATCATTCAACACACTATACCTTTGAAACCAGATCAGAAACCTTTCAAACAAAATCTTAGAAGAATAAATCCTGTTTTATTACCCTCAATTGAAAAGGAAATCAAAAGAATGTTTGAAGCAGGGATTATAGCTCCTATCAGATTCTCAGAATGGGTTTCTAACCTGGTACCAACATGGAAAAAGACA
Source organism: Pinus albicaulis (assembly GCA_034641835.2). Classification (NCBI taxonomy): domain Eukaryota; kingdom Viridiplantae; phylum Streptophyta; class Pinopsida; order Pinales; family Pinaceae; genus Pinus; species Pinus albicaulis. The sequence goes on from CM076575.1 coordinate 1,809,861,029, forward strand.
GGGGAAATTAGACTGTGTGTTGATCTAAGAAATTTGAATAAAATTTCTTTAAAAGATAACTATCATTTACCAAAAATGGATCATATTCTTCAGAGGGTAGTAGGATCTTCTAGGATATCTCTACTGGATGGATTTTCAAGGTACAACCAGATTCTGGTTCATCCTGATGATCAGGATAAAACAACATTCACTACACCATGGGGTACGTTTAAATATGTCAAAATGCCATTTGGACTCAAGAATGCAGGAGCTACCTTTCAGAGAGCAATGGATATTGCTTTTGCTAAAGAAATACATGATTTTCTGGTTATTTATCTAGATGATTTGACTGTTTTTTCTAAAACAGATCAAGAACATTTAGATCATTTAAGGCAAGTATTTATAAAGTGCAGGAAATATGGGATTTATTTAAATCCTAAAAAGTCATTATTTTGTTTGGAAGAAGGAAAGATTTTAGGCCATATCATTTCTAAAGATGGCATTAGGATTGATCCAGAAAGAATACAAGCAATTTTACAGATACCTCATCCTAGAAACATAAAAGAGTTGCAAGCATTCATAGGAAAAATTAATTTCTTGAGAAGATTTATTTCTAGTTTAGCCGAATTACTTAGATTGCTCACTAACATGCTGAGGAAAGATTCAAGCATTGACTGGACTGTAGAAGCCAAACAATCATTTGAGGAAATTAAAATGGCTTTAACAAGGACACCAGTTCTTACCAGTCCCAAATTTGACAAAGATTTCATTATTTTTTCATTTGCTTCTGAACATACAGTTGCAGCTGTTTTACTTCAAAAAGATGATCAAGGGTGTGAAAAGCCAATAGCATTTTTTAGTAAAGCACTTAGGGATGCATCTTTGAAATACAATATTATGGAAAAATAGGCTTTTGCATTGGTAAAAGCAATTAAAGATTTCAGAGTTGACATATTATATTCTCATGTGATAGCTTATGTGCCTAATGCTGTAGTTAAAGATATTTTGACTCAAGATGGCATTGAAGGTAAAAGAGGTAAGTGGATAGCTACCATTTTAGAATATGATATTGAGATTAAACCAAAAAAAATCATAAAAGGTCAAGGTTTGGCACAACTCATGACTGAAACTAATTGCCAAGCCTTAGACATTAACGAACTGGATGACAATCAGGAGATGGCGACTCCACAGATCAGTCAAGCTTTCTTAGATTCACCCTGGTACACTGATATAATTCATGTTTTATTAAACCTGCAAGCTCCTCCAAGGTTGTCCAGAACGAAAAGAAGATTTTAAAAAATGACATCTTTGAAATATTGTATTTTAGATAGCACTCTATTTTGGAAAAATCATGAAGGAATCTTGTTGAATTGTCTATTAAAAGATGAAACTGATAAAGTTCTTAATGAATTTCATGCAGGGGATTGTGGAGGACATCTCTACTGGAAATCAACTGTAGACAAAATATTAAGGGCTGGTTTTTACTGGCCATCATTATTTTCTAATGTTAAGAAATTTGTAACAACTTGTCATAAATGTCAGATTTTTGAGGGTAAAAGAAAGTTGTTACGTCTGCCATTAAAACCAATTTCCACAGAAAGACCTTTTCAACAATGGGGATTAGATTTTATTGGAGAAATTCATCCACCTTCTTCAGGACAACATAGATGGATTTTTACTACCAAAGACTACTTCACTAAGTGGATTGAAGCTATCCCATGCAGACAGGCCAATGATTCTGTGATTATAGGGTTTTTAGAAACCAACATACTTTGAAGATTTGGCTGTCCAGAAAAGATTATAACAGATAATGCTGCTGCATTTAAGTCAAAGAAAATGATTAGTTTCTGTAGTAAATATCATATTACTTTAGGCCATTCAACAGCTTATTACCCTCAGGGTAATGGACTAGCAGAATCCTCCAATAAAAGCCTTATTAATATCATCAAAAAGTTATTGGAAGAAAACAAAAAGAATTGGCACAAGAAACTGACCAATGCATTGTGGGCAGACAGACTTACAACTAAGAAATCAATTGGGACTAGTCCATATGAGTTAGTTTATGGCCTTGAAGCAAGATTCCCATCTTCTTTAGGAATTCCTGTTATGAAATTACTTCAGGAGGCTCAAGTGGAACCAAATGACATTCAGATAAGAATTAATCAAACAATCCACTTGCAACAAACCAGGGAAGAGGTATACCAACGATCTCAAGTCTTGCAGGAAAAGCTAAAGAAAATGTTTGATAAAAGGACTAAAGCAGAAGATTTTCAACTAGGTGATAAAGTCCTAAGATGGGATTCCAGAAGGGAAGAGAAAGGAAAACATGGGAAATTTGATTTCTTGTGGAAAGGGCCTTACATCATACATGCCTTGCAAGGAAACAACACATACTTTTTGAAGGATTTGGACAATTCAGAAGCTGAAGAAGGACCAGTCAATGGTCGAATGCTGAAGCATTATTTTGATCCTATTTACTAGGATCTTTTGATTTTTCTAACTTGTACATAATATATCCTTTTCTAATGCAGTTTTGATTGGATGGTGACTTCTTGGAGTTGAAGCCCGAAGTGAAGGCCCTAAGCTTCAAAAGTTTCACTATCATATGTACAATAAAACTACCAGAAGAAGGAGATTACATGGTTCAGTTTAAGGCATTTTGAGGCAACTCACCTGCTGTTCTTGACTTTTCACAAGGAAAAGCCATCCCCAAGTGGAGCCAGTGTTAGTCTCCTATACCAATAGGTGTCATTTTTCATGATTGTCTTGATTGAACTATGGAATATGTTCAAACCTTTTTCTTGAGCAAAGGTGTTCCATATTTTTGAAAAACCAAAAAATCAAAAAATTTAAAAAATGTAAAGAGGGTATACCCTAAAAGAAAAATCAAAGGGTAAGAAAAATAAATTGGTCAAGAAAATGAAAGAAATGAACCCCAAGCAAAAATAGACCAAGGAAAGTGTGCAAATCCAAATGCCACTACTATTTCATTTTTGTAATAAAGCAATTGTGTGCAGCTTGTTAAACTTTGCCACAATTTATGAAGAGTCAAACTGTTTAAACTTGACTCATTCATATTTCAATTTCATGTTGTAGAATAGAGAATAAATATCTGACCAAACAGTTTAATCTTGGCAGATAAGTAGATAGGTAGAGTTAATAAAAGGTGCTCAACAGTTTAATCTGAGCCCTTGGATGTAATAAGGGTAGAAATAGATAGATTATCATGTAAAAAGAAAAGGTTGAAAAGGGTTTGCAAGTCTAAATGCACCCTAATAAAGAAGAGAAAATGGTAGTAGTAGATAGGGTAGGTAGATGGTGTTGCAAAGTTTTATCTGATGAATGATGCTGCTAAATGCTTTTGATCCTTTACTTTTATCACAAATACTGCAAGCAGGGAATACACTAGAAAATCACAGCAAGCAAATTCAAAATCATTAACCTCCCTCATCACTTTCCCCTTAAAAGTTTTACTAATTTCCCCCAAAGTACTAAGGTATTTGGAGATCAAAAGGGCTCAAGGCATTTCCTTGACTTTTGGAGGGACCGGACCCTCGGCCTAATGATCAAAAAGACCTAAGTACTTGAGATAATTCATCATTATAATCTTTCATCTTTAACCTTTTCCTAAGTAAAATATCATTTTGGTTAGGAAAATTATGCAAAATTCCATAAAAAATCCCTCAAAATAACTTACTATTCTGAGTTCAAGTGTTGAAGATGAGATATTGCAATTTAATTCAGAAATTGTCACTTTCTTAGATGAGCAAAGCGTTTTGAGTTCCCTTGTCCCTTTGTCATATTAATGTTTAACTCTTGTTACTAAATCCCTAGTGAAAATGCCATATCCTAAGTATATAATTCCTTTTAAATTAATATCCCAAAAACCCCTCTATTATGTTTTAACCAAAGTATTTACTTCCCAAATATTCAATAAAAACCCACTATACAAGCCCTTTGGTTAAATATATCCTTATATCATAGTCCCGCCCCTTATGGTAATTAAATAATATTTATTTATTACCATATAATAAAAACATATACGAAAAATAAACTTTAAGCATACGATATATATGTTTAACCCAAAAATATAAATAAAGCCAAAGTTTTAATTGAATCTAAAACTTCGGAAAAACCTCGTGCCACCGTGGCTCATCCACCTGGCATCCCACTCGACACTTTAAATGAAGACCCACACGCAAAATTCATTTACCCCGACCCTTTATAGTTATGGGATTAATTAGTTATCAGAACTAATTAATAACTTTTTTCACCAATTATATGCCACCCGGGATGATTAAACAAACACTAATTAACTCGGGCCCGCACGATAACGCCCCACCATTTCCCAGTACTTTCCACCATTGGATCACCCCTCCGCAGATCGACGCTCCACGTCAATTCCGCTACCCATCCTTTGTTAGAGTTTTAACGCACGGGGGATTGGTGGTATTTGACTAGTCACCCGTCCACGTGTCGAAACTCGAATGGAATCGCTGCCCGCTCATCTAATACCACCTTTGTCCATAAGCGGTGAGGGGACTAACCGCTTACCGCCCGGCCCTCCTGCCCCATGTTAGCCCGTACCAAAGTGACGTCACTCCTCGAAAAACTAAAACCCCTCTTTTGCCTTTGGAAATAAAACGAATTTTCGCGTTTTTTTGTCATTTTCGTCATTTGAACGCGACTGTGCTTTCCGCTAAAGAATTCAAATTTTCACTGAAATCCACTATTCAATTCGATTTCACTCCAGAATTCCTCCGGACCTGTGTTCAAGCATCCTCCTGCTACCGCCTATTACCTGTAAAAAGCAAGCTTCCCTCCAAGAACAGGTATTTATCCTATAGCACGTCGAACTTCAAAAGAAAGTTTGTTTTCCGTATTTTCCTGATTAAATCTTATCACTGAGATCATTCTCTGAGGTTTAAAGACTGTGAATTGTTCCCCTAAACTTGCAATTGTGCCAATTTCCCCATTAAAATTGAAATCACGCCCGGCCTGTGAAGAAAAACCAGAAACTTCCGTCTTGAATCCACAAGAACCAAAATGGAAGCCCCGGCAGCTTTGAATGTAACTCCACTAAATGCCCCCCACAGAGAGTTGGAATATTTGCCTTTAGTAGATAAAGACTTTCATATTAAAGAATTAGTGTTTTATGAAAGCCCGCTTCTGAGTTATTGTCGCTGCAGAGACGAGTAGTCAAAGGGGCAAGATCTCATTGGGTTGTGGGAATCCAATCTCCCGAGATATCTCATCCCCTCAGTCATTTCTTTCCCAGAAATCATGCACTATTGCAATTCTAACTATGATCCCACTCAGAGAGCTGTAATATCCCCTGACCAGAGTGTTCTTTTCCACATTACTCCCCAGACTATCAATGCAATGCTACATTTTGAACCAGGTCAAGAACTAGCACCTTTGTCTATAGAAGCATTGATTGAAAAGTCTAATCAATTGACCCCAGAAAAATTGAAGTCCATTTGCCAGAATTTCATGTTGCCTGAACATCAACCTAAGGGACTTCCTCCCTATGGTTTTTATTATTTCAATAAATTAGGAAGACTCATCCTAAATTTGATATCTTTTGTCTTGGGTTTCAATATCAGTGAATATGTTGATGAGATAACCCTAGTTTTGTTGTCTATTTTTACTCCTGGGCAACCTCCTGAAGTTAAATATGACTTTGCCTCCTTCATAGCCAATAAGATCCATGATCAGTTCATGAGGCTTGATGATGAGAAAGTTTTTAAATATTCCTCAATTATTTATCATCTCATTATCTTTTATCAATCAAAAAAGTTCCCTTTCCCTGTTAAAAAGCTTGATGCCAAGGGAAACCCTAGGTCAGTTATATTTTGGTCTCCCATAATTCATTCTTCCCATAATTCTCCATATTCCTATACTGAGTTCATCGACCTTTTTGTATATCCTGCAACTACCTTGTTGACAGGAATCCCTCCTCCAAGACTCAGTAATGAAATCAAGAAGACCTTGCAGCTTTCTAGGACTTATAAAGTTGGAGATTGGTATTTATACCAAAATCATTGATTCATCAGAATCTATGGATGTGAATTACATCCATTCAAGTTGCCAAGATATGTGCCCATGAGAATTTTTGCCTTGGAATATTTCAGGCAAATGAATAATTCAGATGTGATCCATTTTTGTAGTGTGAAGAAGAAAGCCCAATTAAGGATCAAAAGTCAATTAGGTCCTTTCATCTGCAACTCTAGGGAGGCCGAGCGAGAAGCAGAAAATATATTACAAAGACATTTACAAAGAACTTTCCGTTGGGTTCCTTATGATCCATATGGTTTTATTTGTGAGAAAAGAATAAAGAATAAATCATCCCCTTACATACACCACAAGATTCCTGAAATAGAACAATATGCAAATCAAGATGAATGGGTTGAAGGAACACTAGTTGAGGAAGAAAGTGAAGCAGACAAAATGAACAGAATGATGAAAGATCTTGAGAAGAAGTATGACCTAGAATCTTGTGGTCAAGTGCAGGTACCTCACATTGGCACTTCTTCAGCAGAAAATCTACATCAGACATTACAGGAAAGCAGTTCACCAGTGGCAGTAGAATCAAAAGGCAAAGGAAAGGAACCTGAAATACAGGTCGTTGAAACTTTAGTCATGGCAGAGAAACCTCAAACCTCTAAAGCACCTGATCAAACTCAAGTTTCTCCTACTCAGGTAAAGAATCCACAAGTTTCAGAATTACAAATCCCATCCAATGTGGAAATAGGAAAGAAAAGGCAGGTTCCAGATACTACTCCTCCAAAAGAAACCTCAAAGGTACATCAAGCCAAAAAATAGAAACCAGATCCACTTCCAGATGTGGAAATCATAGATGAGGTGTTTGATGATGGAAGAGAAGGCAGTCAGCTAACTGGTTCTGTTAGTGTGACCCATACAGAGCAGAAAGGAAAAGCTTTGCACAAGCAGTTGAGTACTGAAGTATCCTCCTTTAGGCCACCAAAAACAGATACAGGGGATATAAAAAGAACTTTCATCAATATAAAGGAAAAGAATGATCCATTGAGAATGAAAGTATATGATCAATATCTGAAAATGGCTCCACATAATCAGGAAAGGTTAATGTCAGCATTTGACATTTCACAAGGAAAAATGATAATGAGCCACTTCAAGTCCAAGGTACCAAAACCCATGACAGCAGCTGATTATATTAGAACAAATTTTGAGGTCCTGGCAAAGGACATTCATCCTTTGGACCAGATAGAGCTGCATAAACAAACTGGGGAAATGGTCTATTCCTCTCTTACTGATAAGGCCATGGCAGCCCTAAAGCTGCAAGATTCTTTAAATAACACAAGCACCCAATTGCAAATTGAGAAGGCCTCTTCTCAGGCCAAAGATAACAGAATAAAGTCTCTGGAAGACATAATCATCAGCTTGGGTCACAACCCAAAAGATATCAAAAGCATTGAGGCACTAATTAAGAAGAAAGATGATGACATAGCTGCACTGAGAAAGAAGCTGAAATTGCCAGCCTCAAGACATCCCCAGACCCAAGAAGTTTTAAAGGGAAATTCACAGGAAGAGATAATGGAGTTGCTCTTAAAGATGACTGAGCAACTGACTGAAACATAGAAAGAATTGGAACAAGCTTTACAGGAAAAGGAAGCTATCATGCAGGCATCCATCACAGAAGCTACTACAACCACAGGTACTACAACAGCAAAGCAACAAACAGAGCCAGCGCAGGTAAACACTTCTGGTTTAAGTTCTGATGAGTTAATAAAACAAATGGAAAGTTTACAATTAAGAGTCACAGAACTTCAAACCACAAAGTTACAATTAGAAAATTTGGAGCAGAAGTATGATACATCTAAGAAGACAGTTGCTGATAATACCAGGGAAATTAAAAGATTGGACAAATTGGTTAAGGCTTTAGAAAAAGATCTTTCATTAGAAAAGCCTTTGAAGGAAATAAATGAAATTCTTTGGGGTAATATAATTGAATTAATAAAAAGTATTTGGCCCTCTATTCAAGCAATTTTTGAACAAAATGACCTGATTAAAGTAGCTCAGGAAGAAATAAACAGAACAAGAGATGAACTAAGAGGTAGACCTGAGCAGGACAATCAACTTATTCAATTTTTGAACACCCGAACAAAACAACAACTTGCAAGACTAGGAATTGAAGACAAGACCGGCACTATTTTGATGATAAAAAGAGTCTTCATCAAAAGAAATTTTATGCAGAATTTAGAAAGGAAGTGTGCAGATATTTTGGATGATATTAATGCTTTCAGAGAAAAATTTCAAGTTTTGTTAGACAATGGGTTACCCAGTCCAATGCTCTCACAGGCCCAAATAATGGAATTGGAAACCTATATCAAGAAAATAGATATCCATGCTCAAAATACAACTGCTAGTTCTAGCAGTTTGACAGAAACAAAGTTGCCAACAGGGAGAAATATTTATGACAGGTTGAAGAACTTATTTCATCTTGAGCATGAAATAAAGTATTTGTTTCCTAATGAACCCACTTTTCACAAACTCACAGAGGCTGATGAGACATTGAGGAAACTTAAAAGGACTATGATACCAGAAGATCAATGGTGGAATGACCTATTGGAAATTCTATGAAAATTATCTTCAGTATGAGAATTTTATCTTTTTACTATTATGTGAAAGATAAAAATGAGCACAGATGAAAGAGTATCAGTTGAATAGGTTAAAGAGTATCCGTAAAGACAAAGAGTATCAAACAAGCAAAGAAATTACTCCAAGGGACAGCACCGAGCCCTATTTCAGCACTTACCTCCAGCACATCAGCAAAATGAGGAAACAGCACATCAGCAGTTACTTATTATTCTATCTACGAGACCATTTGTCTCCTGTTTATTTGTAAATTACTCCTTAGTCACCCTAGATTATTGGCTAAGTTAGTGTGAGATTTTTTCAATTATTTCTTGTATAAATAAACCCTCAAAGAGAGTATTGAGGGTGGATTCTATTACTTTGCTGTAACATTGAGATTTTCGGAATAAAAGCTTTTTGGAGAAATTTATTCGTGGCTTACTGGATGACGATTTGAAGCTCAGGACTTTTTGCAGGATTCATGTGTTGGACTGCAGTTCAATAAGTCTTTCTACCCTTTGTCTTAAGTTTTATATCAGTTCATAATATCATTATGTCCATTTCTGAATAATTTACATAAAGGATTGAATCAGAATTTACTTAATTGTACTCTGATTTCAGATGTGATTATTCTTAATGTTTTCCTCTAAATTGGTTATAAGCATGAATTCTTAAATGCTCTTGCTTTGCTAATTTAAACATTGTTGATTACTATAATAAAGAATTCTTCATTGCTCTTTGTTTGTAGTCATTTTATTTCTTTCTTTTGAACATGGTGAAAGATTCTTAGCTGCCTTTCATCCCTTCAAAATCATCCCATCCACTTTAAATTTTAAGGATTGTTCTCTGTCTAGCTACCTTGCCCTGTAAAGCCATCCTGTGTGTAGAATAGAAATCCAGTAAAGCCATCCTTTGACTCCATAGCCCAATGGACTGAAAACTTTCAACCTTGCCCTTAGTTTGTGGATTCCACCATTTTTCAAAACAAACTCTTGGATCTATAACTAGCCTAAAACCTTCTAAGAACAAAGATAAATTATAAAGAGAGAGCCCTCTCTGGATGCAGATTGGCTAGATTCTGCATCTGAAGGTTGGTTTGTGGTTACCTCGGGTATACTTTCCTTTTCTTACAACTTCAAGGAAAACCTGAGTGATAACAGGCAGGAGAAATGTTATTTTAATACGATGTCTAAAATTTAAACAAAAAATGAATACTCCCTCCCTCCATTTTTCCAAACATCATTTTTAATATTATGCCTTGCAAATATCATTTTTAATATCATATCCATTTTTTTTTTTATGGATGTTGAGCGCACTCGTGATTCCTTGTAATGTCAACAGTTGATTTAAAAAAAAAACTTCAAAAATCAATTCAATTTCATTCTAATAAATTTATTTTAAAAACATTGATGATGAACCATACAATGAGTGGTTTGAAAGGTGTCCAAACTTAAAAAACTTATGTGATTTATCCAAAATAGTTTAGAAAGAAATTAATTAATTAATTATTAAAATAAAATTGAGATAAAATAGTAAATTTAGGAGAGGTTTTTGCAACCCATGGTTTCACTCATGGTATTCCACCTTGCCAACAAAGAGGAATTAACCCGATCGTAGGTCCCAACTGGACTAGCTCTTGTTTGGAATGGCTAATCCCAAGGGGTTTTAAGGATTTTTATAAGGGTTACGGGAATAATGAGTTACTGGTTAAGAGATTAAATATTAGGGGCTTAGGGGTTAAGGGAATAGGGGATTAGGGGTTAGAGGTTTAGGGTTTACGGGTTAGGAGAATAATGAGTTAGTGGTTAAGAGGTTAGGGATTTTGGGCTTAGTGGTTAGGGGATTTAGGCACATTTATGGGTTAGGGGAATAATGAGTTAGTGGTTAAGGGATTAGGGATTGGGGTTAGGGGAATAATGAGGTAGTTGTTAAGGGGTTAGGGATTGGGGGGTTATTGGTTAGGGGATTTAGGCGCATTTAGGGGTTAGGGGAATAATGAGTTATTGGTTAAGGGATTGAGGATTAGGGGCTTAGGGGTTAGGGGATTTAGGCACATTTAGGGGTTAGGTGAATAATGAGTTAGTAGTTAAGGGATTAGGGATTAGGGGCTTAGGGGTTAGGAGATTTAGAAGTTAAGGATTTTAGGGGTTATGGGTGAGGGTTTAATGGGTTATGGGTTAAGCGTTAACATTTTAGGGGTTTAGGGGTTTAGGTGTTAGTGGTTTCGGGGTTTAGAGGTTTATGGTTAAGGTGGTTAAATGGTTTAGGGTTTTAGGGGTTTAGGGGGTTAAATGGGTTAGGGGTTGGGAATTAAGGTTTAAGCGGTTAAGGGTTAAGGGTTTAGAGGTTTAGGGTTTAGGGGGTTAAATGGTTTAGGGGTTTAGGGGTATAGGGGGTTAAATGGGTTAAGGTTTGGAATTAGGGGTTAAGGGGTTAAGGGGTTAGACGTTTAGGGTTTAGGGGGTTAAACGGGTTAGCGGGTTAGGGGATTTAACAGTTAACGGTTTTAGGGGTTAGGGGTCATTAGGTGTTAATGGGATTAGGGTTTAGGGGGTTAAATGGGTTAGGGTTTTAGAGGTTAGGGGGTTATGGGATTTAACAATTAAGGATTTTAGGGGTTAGGGGTTGTTAGGTGTTAATGGGATTAGGGTTTAAGGGGTTAAATGGGTTAGGGTTTTAGGGATTTAGTGGGTTAAATGGGTTAGGGGTTGGAAATTAGGGTTTAAGGGGTTAGGCATTAAGGATTAGAGGTTTAGGGTTTAGGGGGTTAAATGGGTTAGGGTTTTAGAGGTTTAGGGGGTTAGGGGATTTAGTAGGTAAGGATTTTAGGGGTTGAGGGGTTAAGGGGTTAGAGGTTTAGGTTTTAGGGGGTTAAATGGGTTATGGGTTTAGAGGTTTAGGGGGTTAGGGGATTCAGCAGTTAAGGATTTTAGGGGTTAATGGGGTTAGGGTAGGGTGTTAAATGGGTTAGGGTTTTAGGGGGTTAAATGGGATAGGGTTCGGGAATTAGGGTTTAAAGGTTTAGGGTTTAGGGGGTTAGGGGGTTAAATGGGTTAGGGGTTAAGGGTTAAGGTTTTAGAGGTTTAGGGGTTTAGAGGTTTACGATTTAGGGGGTTAAATGGGTTAGGGGTTTAGGGGTATAGGGGGTTAAATGGGTTAGGGGTTTGGAATTAGCATTTAAGGTGTTAGGGGTTAAGGGGTTAGAGGTTTAGGATTTAGAGGGTTAAATGGGTTAGGGGTTTAGAGGTTTAGGGGGGGTTATGGGATTTAGGAATTAAGGATTTTATGGGTTAGGGGTTAGGGATTAATGGTGTTAGGGTTTAGGGGGTTAAATAGGTTAATATTTTAAGGTTTTAAGGGGTTAAATGGGTTAAGGGTCAGGAATTAGGGTTTAAGGGGTTAGGGGTTAAGGGTTTAGAGATTTAGGGCTTAGGGGGTTAAATGGGTTATGGGTTTAGGTGTTTAGGGGGTTAAATGGGTTAGTGGTTAAGGTTTTAGAGGTTTAGGTTTTAGGGGTTAAATGGGTTAGGGGTCTAGAGCTTTAATGGGTTAAATGGGTTAGCGGTTTGGAATTAGTGTTTAATGGGTTAGGGGTTAAGATGATAGTTTCGTTTGTCTTTGTTTGTGCACAATAGTTTCTTATTCTGTGTTTCTAAATGTAACAATTTTGTAGGTATTTTTTCTTATTTCCATTTCTTCTTTATTTATTAATTTCTAGTATTTTTTAGCCAATTCTTTACATTTATTGATGAAAATTTCTATTGCAATTAAACCAAATGTATGTTCAATATCCAGTTTCAAACTCAGCCACAGTGTTGTCACACAATTTAAGTCCATAATATGGCCATCTGATGAAGTCTCAAAAACCACACTGCACCGCATGACTACTACAAAAAGCTTAGGTTTGAGTGTCCCACATTCATGAGAAATTTGGCTCTTATACTCTTTCTCCACCTGACATTCAGGAAGAGAGAGGGAGGTAGAAGAGAAAGGGAGAGAGAAGAAGGATGATAGATAGGACTTAAGAGAGAGGAACCAATATCATAGAAGAAAGAATATGTGACCAAATTACTCTATAGGGATATGGGAGATAGGGGCACCCTACCTACCTAACTAAATGTCTAAACCAAATGTGATGTAATCGTCTGTAATGGTGGTCGATTGTAAAAGAAGAGGATTTTACGAGGAGGCACTAGATTTTTAATGTTATATGAAAGAAACAAATACCGAACCTAACCATTTCACATTCAACAATGTTCTCTCTGCATGTGCTAATTTGGTAAATTTGGAACATGGAAAAGGAGTCTTGTTTTGTGATCACCTCCCACTAATATTCGCCAATTGTGAGAACACAACGGTTGTGGTTGCGTATTCTAAATCATCATCACTTCCACCAACACCTCATCCGATAATGCTAGTATAAAAATTCTCAGGCTCTCGGCAGTGAAAAGGAACATAATTTATGCACCCTCAATCTCTTCTACATACTTATAGCTCTCCTCCCAAACCAAAGCCACTAGTGTTGTGTGTTCACTTTTCCCTAAATCTTGTGTAAATATCATGAGGTAAGGAACTCTTGCACCAAAGTATGGATCCACTATGTGTCATACGCACTAAAGGAGAACATGTTCTAAACAATAGGTAAATTCTCACAACTATCCCTCTGTGGGATGTTGAGAACTCCAAAATGCCACATGCTCATTAATGAAATCTATAAATTGAGAAATTTCATAAAAGACTTGAAGTCATACTGAACTTCGACGAAAAGGCTTAGGATTTGGGTAGCGCAAAGGAAAATGTGCAATATGATTTGTATTATTCTCATCTAGATCATTTTGCATGGATGTCTCCTAGAGTTGAAATTCATATTCCAGGATCTATGGAACATCACCCATGGAAGGGCTGTCGAAGCCCATCTCTTCCAATAACTTTTTGGTAGTCTCCCTAAACATTTTCAAAGAACCAGAGTTGATGGTCCCAACAAGGTGAGGGTCAATGACTTTTTCAAGCTTGCCATTTTTCTTCCAGTGCATTTCCCACTCTTCTATATTGATTTTTTCTCTGGAAAAACAAGATTAAGATTTTCCCTTGCACACAAGAAATCCAGTAGCACTACTCCAAAAGGATACACATCAGATTTATCTATCAGTTGCTACCTTCTGAAGTATTCAAGATCAACATACCCAAGGGCCAAAACTACCTTTGGATCCAGTCTTTGAATGTCCAAAGTCTGCTACCTTTTCCTGTGATCCTGTTATCGTGGAGATATTTGACATTTAGATAAGAGAATAGGATTCACGACAAGGGAATTAGATTAAATTGACCATATATTGGAGCTTCATTGGTATCTCACTAGTCAAACATTTTTCCAACAAGTCGAGGGAGTCTAAATTGGTGCAGTTGAAAATGAAAGGCAAGATTGTCTTATCGAGGCCAAATCCCATGATGCTAAGCTTGAAAACCCTCTCATTATTGCAGGTCACGCCTTCGAGCTCTAAGATGGTGATGTTGCAGGGGTTTTTCTCTTGTCTCCAATCCATGGTCACACCTTTGAGCTCTAAGATGGTGACATTGTAGGGGTTTTTATCTTGTCTCTATTCCACTGAGTGAGATTGGGTACATAAAATTGGCACCATGCCAGGTTAAGGGACATTATGAGTATTCGACGAGTAAATCTTGATAGAGAAATGGAATTATGGAGAAATTAGCTATCATACATATTTGGTTTCCTCTGTCAATGTACCAAAGTTGTCGGTCCTCCAAAATGATCCTTCTTCCAATTATTTCCTCCGAAATTAGGGTTCATTAGTGCTGCCATATATGCCAATAAACCCCCTTCACCATCTCCCCCATCACGAAATCTGAGCTGTCAAATAAAAATGTGAAGGTCAGGCTCTCCATCATCGAGGGTTATATGGAATGTCTTGTAACCGTGCAAATAATCTTCTTTTCAATACATTGTTTGATGGTGGTATGATGCATATATCACATTTAATGTTGCTCGCTCACCTTATTACAAAGCTATTAGGACTCTATTACAGCTACAGGAAATGGATTCAAAGTCCCTACTATGCATGACTTGAGGGGAGCTCTTTTGAGAAAAGTGATTTACTACTTTGATTATTAATCAAATATAAAAACCAATAATCTTGTTTTATTTAAAGCTTAATTTGATATAATCATGTAAATTATGAATTAAATGAAATAAATAAATTCATTGGTACAATTCTCATAGAAATTGATAAAAATAAACACATTTATCCATTATTACACAATAAACCATACTTAAATATTTTGAATTACATATTTATAATGATTAATAAAGGTTTATATATTATTAAAAAATTAAATTAATTTCATACCTAAACAATTAACGAAAGTTTATAATACCATTAAAAATTAACCAAGGTTCATATCAAACAATTAATAAAAGTTCATACACCATTTAAAAACTAATTAAGGTTCATAACTAAATTAACAAAGGTTCATACAATACTCCTCAATGGGGGTGAGGTCTGATCAACATGTGGAAGGCATCTCGCATGAGTAAATATAAGTGGAGCGAGGGTGAGGGACGATACTCCCTATCCCCTCACCATAATGCATGTAGTGGGAGAGTTACTAGCTTCACGTTATCAATTTGTGTGAAAAATAATTGTGCATTGGAGTTCAGAGGTGGTGAAAGGATAAGTTGAGGGAAGATGAGGGAGCCCACCATTAGACTCATAAATATGGTTTGGTGCTGGTCCTGATGGTGGCCTCTGAATGGGAAGCTTAAACGTCGCAAGAAGGTTTATGGAGGGAGTCGCTTGTGTGTGCGCATGGGGGATGGTGTTTGGTTTTGCTGGTGGTGTAAGTCTTTATTAGGCAGTGGGAGGTGTCTCTGTGCTTCCTTGTGGTGGCGGGAAACGATATTTGGCTCCCTCGTTGGTGGTGTTTGTTTTTTATAGTGGGGGGCCTAGTCTCTGGAATCTGCACACGACGGGGATCCTTGACCTTGGGGAATTATGAAGCCCCCTATGTGGTGTGGGTGTTCTCCCTCCCTTATTGTCCATGGCTCTCTGGGGGTGGCAGACTTAGAAATAATCATGCCGGCTGCACGATAGGGTGGAAATATTGTGGGGCATTCACGACTCGCTATTGTGGGTGCGCATGGGGGATGTGGAGGTGGTAAAGAGGGGGATAGCAGAGGTGTGGGTTTGAGGGTTCAAAATTAGAGTCATCAGGGTAGAGGAGGCCATGGTGGGAAGGGGAATCATGGGTTTGATTGATTTGAGGTAAATGAGGGGTGGGTTATCCAACATTACTGCCTAGAGAACTGTTGTGCGCTTATCAATAGCCTGATGGAAAGAGTGGACACAACTGAGAGATTATGTCATGAGGAGAAATGCAGATCAGATGGAAACATTGGACCAAATGCACTTATCTAGAGTACCAAATCCAGGAGATACTAGTAGTGTTTTGGCGAGGCCAAAATCAACTCACTTGGAAAGTAGAAAAGCTAGAGACTTGGTTGGCACACTTTGAAGGGAACAGTCAGTGTGACTTTTTTCCTCCACCGCATCTAGGAACAACCTCAGACAACCCTGCACCGATCACGTTGGAGGACTAGTAAGCTAGTTCATGGTCTTTAATTATGTTTTATATGTTTTTTGGTGCCTCTGGACCAACCGTTTATGGATAATTTCCCTAGTCCCTCTTTTGTATTTTTTTTCATCTGGTGCAAATTTTTGTCAACAAACCCAGTCAAGGTGAGACCACTTGTTTTGTAACTAGCTATATGTACTCCTTTTTTCCTACATGAATATAACATTGACTTACAAGAAAACAAAGGTTCCTACATCGTTAAAAAACTAATTAAGTTTCATACTTAAATTAATAAATTTCCATACCTATTTACTAAATAGGTCTATAAATATATATTTTAGGTTTATCTATTTAGTATTTATCAAATGTAATTATGATTATTTAATACTAGATTTAAATGAACTCATATGTTTAACACAAGAAATTTTATATTTATCTATTTATTAAATGTAAATATGAAGATTTAACCTTAGATTTAAAACAAATCTCACATTTAACATAAATCAATGAGGTTTAAAGTTTAAACTTTATGGCCAAATATTAAATATACCTATAAATATTAATTTGGCTATCTAAATAATATAATTATAACATTTACTAAAATTATAATGAAGGCCTTAGTGTAAAGTTGATAGATGATACATGCAATTATGTTAGTAGTATATAAATCCATCTGCACTACTAAACTTTAGAGAAAAAAGGGTATGCATAATTTTAACACCATTTAGAGACCCCTTTATCCCTAAATTTTAACACTACAAATGGATTTCGAGACACCTATAGTGAAATGTAACACTTCGGTACCAAAATTGCAATTTTCCATATATGGAGTGACACAATTAAAAATTACTAACATAAATGACTAATTCATATACTTCTTGTACTTGTTATTTGGCCATATTTTTATTCTTGGACTATAATAGTAATTTACATTAATAATTATTAATTTTGCCACTTATTATCTAGTCATATATTTTAATCCTAGACTAAATTAGTCATTTAAGTTAGTCGCTTTTACTTTAGTCACTTATTATCTAGTCATACATTTTATTCCTAGACTAAATTAGTTGTTTAAGTTAGTCACTTATTATCTAGTCATATATTTTATTCCAATACTAAATTAGTCATTTAAGTTAGATGATTTTAGTTTAGTCACTTATTATCTAGTCGTATATTTTATTCCAAGACTAAATTAGTCATTTAAGTTAGTAATTTTTAGTTCGGTCACATAAAATTGCTAAAATTTAGTAGTAATTCAATTGAAATAATTGCGGTGACTAACATTTTTAGTCACCTAATCATTAATTTCATCATTTTTTACTAATGCAATAATAAAAATATGGGGACTACATTGGCTCAAACATAAAAATAAGTCGGCTACACTAACAATAAAAGTAAGGGGATACACTAGTATTATAGGGACCTATCATGCCCCTCTCCTTCAAAACATTTGTGTCCTCAATGCTTTAGCAATTGAAGATGCTTTTGTAGAAATTTTTCATCCTCCCATACAGAATCTTCAACAGGTAAGTTCTTCCACTTCAGGAGATACTATGAAATTGATCGATTTCTTAGTTCTCGAGTTCTTGTTTCCGTGATTTCTTCAGGCTCCAATATGATGTTTCCTTCCTTATCAAGTTCTTGCAATATTGTTTGAACTAGGACCTCGTCACCTATAACCTTCTTTTAAGCATGAAACATCGAAAACTGGGTGCACTCAGGAATATTTAGGAAGCTCTAATTTGTATGCCATAGTACCAATATTTTGCAACACCTTGTAAGGACCATAATAATCTGGTGATAATTTATTATCCTTCTTAGCTTGCTTGAGGGACATTTGTTTGTATGGTTGTAGCCATAAAAATACCCAGTCACCTATAACAAAAATTCTTTCACTGCAATGTTTATTTTCCTATTGTGTCATTCAATTTTGCGCCAAAGTGAGGTCATCCTTTAAGAGTTGGAGAACTTGTTGTTGATGCTCGATGTGATCTTCCACTACTTGAACCTTGGAATTTTCTCTTAAAGATGATGTGATAGACAGGGGGATGACATCCATAAAGTGCCATAAATGGGTTCATTTTTGTTGTAGTATGTGTTAGTGTCACTATTTTCATACTGCCATCAGTGATAAAAAATACTCTTTTAATATCATTTTATGAGTCCCGCTCATAAAATTTTAATCATTCCATTAGGTCATGTAAAAAATTCACTCACTGATGGTAGCCCTAGTCATAAAAACTTCACTCTCCCTCAAAGTTTATACTTGTTGGCCCACTTTCATGTCTTTTTGAGCATAAATTAGTCATGAAAGTCTATTTCATCATGGCATTATGTCATTCAAAGTCACAATGGAGTTTGGTCATTCAAGGTCCCATTAGGTCATTAGGTTTAATTTTCGAAGGTTCATTAAAACACCATTTAATTTGCATAAGGTCAGCAAAAATAATGAGAGTGATTGCATATCATTCCTTTATCATCTACAAAAATATTTTTCAACATGAAAGATGTTCTCAAAGGAATATTTGCAAAGTTTTAATGCTGCTTTCAAGTTATGATTTTATTCTGCAATGTAATTTTATTCAAAAAACAGAGATGTAATTTATTTTTATTTTTATGTAATTTCATGTTTCTTATATATAATAATTACTATTCCCAAGCTACCAATTCAACTCTACATTCCAAACTAAAACAAAAAATGCCATCAAAGAGTGCCAAACTCCAGCATCATCAACCTCCAAAAGACAAAGTCAAAGTGTAAAGGGTATTTTCCAAAGTTTTCAAAGGTGAAAATGAAACATTAGAAAGTGGGTTTTGAATGCAAATATCAAATTTAACACAAGTATAAAAACCATCATAGCATAAAAAGACACCTCATTTGTCTCTTACTACCATCGAGAAAACTTAACAAAGCAGGGTTTTCATGTTTTGAAGGCCAAATTAGCAAAACAGGGGAGGTACTGCGCATTTTCCAAAGGGAGGGAGTGTTTTCTTAAGGCTTTGCGCACCTACCAAAGGTGTTGTGTGCCTGCATTGTGTGCTCCGCGCCTCCCAAGGGCACTGCACGCTTGCCCACTCTTCTTCAGGAATTGCCAAGAGGGCTTTTAAACTTCAAAAACCACCCTCAGACTTCAGAAATAGTTCTTCAAAGCCTCCAACAAGAAATTAAGTGACCTTTGCTTCATTCCTCTCTTCATCAAAGTCATTTTGGATGTGTGAAGTTTGTTAACAGTAGTTTGGTGTCTTTCTTCAAATTCAAAACCCTACTATTCATAAAAATATAACTACAATTCAAATTCCCTCCTTAAACCTTCAGAAACCTTCCCCCATTACTATCTACCCTTTCTCAAACCCCTGCATTGACATTCCCTTTCCCTAAGCTTCCTTTCCTTAAAACTCTAAGCCCTAGGTACATTATTTTCCTAGGATCCCAATTCCCTACACTTGTGATAATTCCATATTCCAAACTCCTATATATCCCTACTCCCTGTCACATTCCCTAACTCATAAATCCCTACCCCCGTCTCCCTCAATTACCCTATCCCATTCCCTAGTCCTAAAAATTACATTCCACCTTATCACACCTCCGTAGGTTTTTGACACTAAGACATCATGGCAGAAGCAGAAAAAGGACCATATAGTGAGGGAGAAGAAATAGAGTGGAGGAGGCCATATAAAGGGGGAAGAATACTCAGATTGGAGCCAACAAATACCACAGAACTTTTGTCATCTCCTATGGTTGTGACATGTTTCAAACATGTTGGATGTTTTGAGTTCTCTGAGAAAATTCAGAAGGTCCAACACCATGCTATGTTGACTAGAATTTTCATCTCTAACCTCGATGACAACCAAGTTACTCTTGTTGGTGTCACTTTCACTGTGTCAACTGCCATCATCTAAACTACCACCGGGATCCCAAATGTTGGGGAGAAATGGATCAAAAAGAAATACTTGGAGGAACATTATTATGAGCCTTTCATCAAGCCTAGGTACAATAATGAGAGAAATAGGCTTTTTCCTTTCTCTTACCTCCTCAAGAGATATTCTCCCATGATAAGGATCATCATGAAATACTTTTCATTTGAAGGTATATTTTCTAGATTGTATGCCTATCACATCCAATTACTTATGCACTTCACTAGGGTAAATATGCTCAACATACTCTACTACCTCCTACAGAGCATTAATATGATGGAATTTATTGTCCAGAAGAGAGAGTATGAACATAAAATGAACAGTCTCTTTCACCATTCCCTCATTAAAATCATATTCCTCCATCACCTCAATAAATTGAGCATTCCATGGAGTTGATTCATAGTTGATGACATATTCACTGCTCCACCTATTCATCATGCTCAAAATGTGCCTTTATCATCTCATCCTTCCACTTCCATTCCTCCATCTCAACCAACAGTACATTCATCATCTTCAGAGTAGTCTCCTTAATCTACTTCACCAGCATCATCTCCATCCCACATTGAGATTGGGTCACCTAGAAGAGCTGAAATCAATGAGCCTAAGCATGCTAATGTGGTTGAGATAAAGCCATTGGAAGAAACATACAATAGGGGTAATAGGCTTATGTTTGCTCCATAGATTGTGGAAGGGGCCCTGCCTTCTTCACCAACAAAATAGGTACAGAAAGGGAAATAAAATATGGTAGATGAGGATGAAAATGAGGAAGCCATTCATGATGAGGATGACCTCCATGAAACGGAGTAGGATTTTGACCTAGTTGACCTAGATGAGGATGATGATGATGATCTCACTATTGTATTCATCAGGGATAATGACGCCAAGATTAGAGAGCTCCAAACTAATATTTACAACTCTAAATTTTTCATAAACTTCCTTGAGTAGGAAAACCAGTAGTTGAAGAAAAAACAAGTCATTGATGAGGCGAAATACATGACAGCTCAAAAGAAGGAAGAAAAGGCCAAAGTTTTGATAGATGAGACACTTAAAAAGCATGGTTTTCCTGAAGAACAACAAGAACAAGCACAAAGAGGCATGCCTAGAACTACAGGGCTAAAATGATCTCTAGCTCTAGAAAGAAAAAAAGAGGCTGATCTTGTTGATTAGTTAACCCTAAATGAGCAACTTGCAATGGTGATTAATGAAAATAGAGAGCCATGACTTGATAAATAAAATCAGTAGCTAGAAAATCTTTTGGAGAAAGCAAATAAATACAATGACATAATAAGGAGGAAGGTCAAACATCATGCCCAAAAGGATAAAATTGCAATGGCCAATCTCAAAAAAGCTAATGCAAAAAATGAGGCCTTGACCATGCTAAAGGAGAAAAGAAATTTGCATATACTTATAGAGGCTTCACTGCAAGCCTAACACATCATTAGCAATAATTTCAAAAATTTTTGAAGAGTTTTGGGTTATTTTTACAAATTATGTGTTTTTTTTTTTAGTTTTTGGATAGTCAGGTCACAGAGACAAGTGTCAAACGTGTAATGCCCTTAGTGCTGTGCTCTTTTTTGAGCCATATTTTGAGCAAAATGTCACCACCATTGGATGCAAAATGGTTAATACATCTCAGAAAACCAATTTGCAAGCCTTGGCTTTTAGAACAAGCAAGTCAAAATGTCAAAAAAACACCGAAAAATCATGTTTCTACCTCATTTTTGGCCTTGGCATTGCACGCTGAGTAGTCTTGGGAGGATTGAGTTTTGACAGGGAAAATGAGGTTCATTTTCAAAACTAAATGCATATTCAGAAAGGACACTTGGATGGATTTCCAAAAAGCTATCTTGGAGCCAATTTGGACACCTGCAGCCCAGTCAAAAATAGCCTACAAAATGAAGGGCACATTTATGAAAGGGAGGATGTGTTTACGAAAGAGGGCACATTTGATAGTTTGTTGATATTTTTCAAATTTCACTACAGATTTGACTTTTTTCTTGAAAATCATGATTTCAGTTATGTAATTAAGCATGGTAAATGTAAATATGATATGGATAAGTTACCTAGGGGTAGATTCATGATGTAAATGTACTCATCAAAGTCAAATGAATTTGTTTCAATGTAATTAGGGAGAAGTCACTTAGAGCTCCCTACACTCCAGCTTTGAGTTCAAAATTTTGTGGATCTCATCCTCAACCTAGGAATTCGACCCCTGAGGATGAGAGAATGTATTTTTGATGTCTATATCTTCCATTTCTTCACTCTTAGAAAGGGTTGGAATCAGTTGGATGCTAATGTATTGGTCAAGAACCAGTTTAGCTTGAAACTAATGAAAAATTTCAGTTATTTCCTTGGGATTCATCTGGTATGAATGTTTGGAATTGTTTTTTCTCTGTGATCATTTATATGAATGTTTTGTAAGCTCATAAACATTTCATGTTTATTATATGATAATTTTCAAGTTGATAGGCATAGTACATGTTCTTTCATGCTCTGTTATGGGAAAGTTGTCATAATTTGTCCATTTTATTCAGTTTAGGAAGAATACATCTCCTATGCTCTTCCTAGCTCCTCATCAGTTTAAAACCATATCACCAAATCACATTTAAGTGCTAATACTTCTACCTACCTTGCCCCATCGAATGGACTGCAATTCCATATCATTTTCCCAGAGCTAGTCCCCTTGACCTAATCCTCATCCAGCAACACCAACCCAATCAAAACAAATCAAAACCTTCTGCATTTCATAGCTATCATAAAAAAAAATTCACCCATCCCTCTTGGTTGTGATTTTTTTGGAGAGAACCCTCTCCAACTTGGTAGTGCTAGATACCAAGTTAAAAGGTTTGTCTGTGGCTACCTCTGTTGGAATCTCTTCTTTAGCCTTAGGGATCTGCAGAGTGATAACAATATGGAAGTAAGTGTTATAGCACCATTCATGAATAGGTAACCACTTGACCCATTCTATCTATTTATTAGATACAAAGAAACGAAGATATTCTTCCAAATATTTTTTCACGATCTAATTTTTCCCATCAAATTGAAGATTATAAGATGAGCTATGAGCTAATTGAGTACCTGGACAAGAAAATAATTTTGTCCAAAAATTTCCAGTGAAAATGGGATCTTTGTCGCTTACAATAATATTTGGGTTTCCATGTAGCTTTTTAATTGTTTCCATAAATACAGTAGCAATTATACTAGGTTTAAATGGATGAGATAAGGCACAAAAGTGTACATACTTTGTAATTCTATCAATTACCACCATGATGACACTCTTTCCCTCAGACTTGGGTAAACATATGATAAAATAAATTGAAACCTCCTAATACTGTTGAATTTGAATGGATAAAGGTTGTAACAGACGTAGGGTCTTAATTGTATCAAGTTTATTTTGTTGGAAAACCAAACATTCCCCTACAAACTTTTGAATATCAAATTTAAGACCATCCCAAAAAAATTCCTTCTTAACCCTGTCATAATTTTTTTTTTAAACTTGAGTGCCCTCATAGGTGAGAGATGTGAAATTCCAAAAGAATATTTTGTTTCAGTTGGGAATTATTACAAATACATAAGCAATATTTCTACCATAATGAATCATTTTTCCAACTAAATATATCATATGTACTTATATCTTTTTGAAACATTTGAATGAATTAAAAAACTTATATGTCATTCTTCCATTCATCCCTCGCTTCAATTATCCAATTTGGTGGGATAATAGAAATGGCACAAAGTAATGCTTCCACATCCTGATCCTTTCTTGAGAGTGCATATGCAACAACATTTTTCTTCCCTTTTTTGTAGACGATTTCAAAGTCATAACCCAACATCTTTGTGACCCATTTTTTCTACTCTTCTGAAGATAATATTTGTTCTAAAAAGTATTTAAGACTATCATGATCCGTTTTTAGCTTGAAGTGTATTCCCGTTAGGTAAGGTCGTGATCAGGAGATCAAGTCTCTTGAAGAAAAATGCTCAAAAATGAAGTTGCTCAGAATTGCTCCGAAATAGATCGACTAGAAAGAGCTCGGCGATACGATCCCAACACCGTTAACGGAACTCAAATCCGACGCCATATGCAGAAGATATTCAGCTTCAAAGATTTGTCAATTTCAATTAAAAAAGGCCAAATTGACTTTATGAAAATTTTTTTATTAAAAAAAGAATATTCCACAAAATATTCTGGGAATATTTCATGGAATATTCAACAGAATATTTTGGGGAATATTTCGGTGACATCCAATCATCGGGCGCCACGTGGCCAACCCGAAGGCCGCCACGTGGCCCCAAGGTGGAATGGAATGGGCATGTTAAAAATTTGTATGGAGTCGGCCGGAATTGAACGCGGGTCAGCGGGTTAATAGCGGAACGCCTTTACCGCTGGACCACATGGCCCGTTTGTTAAACGGTTGGGCGGAAAACGTGATTTGTTGCGTAGTGGTGGGGCGTGGTCCTATGGACCCGTGCCCGGAGCGGAACCGTTTAATAAAATGGTTATGCAAGTTGTTTAAAGGCGCGTATAAAACTCAAGTCATCCACCTTTTTCGACGGGCTTGGTCCCATGGGACTTATCCACTAGCCCCCCCACGGTTGGTGGTTACTGCATTGGGAACTCTGTACACATGGATTTGTGTATCACGTTGTTAAACGGTTGAAAGTGGTTGTTGCGTAGTGGTGGGGCGTGGTCCTATGGACCCGTGCCCGGAGCGGAACCGTTTAATAAAATGGTTATGCAAGTTGTTTAAAGGCGCGTATAAAACTCAAGTCATCCACCTTTTTCGACGGGCTTGGTCCCATGGGACTTATCCACTAGCCCCCCCACGGTTGGTGGTAATTTCGGTGGTCGCTCCAAATTTGGCGCCATTCCCTATTTTGGCGGTGCTATCTGGAGTTGCTTCAGATTTAACTGGAGTTTGTTAGGCCAACTGGCAGATGGAGTAAATGTGGCATAACTTTGGCTAGGAGAGGTCTTTTGAGACGATTTATTTATTTATTTTAGGGGTAGAGATCATTCTAGAGCTTTTGGGAGTGTTTGCAGAGACATCAGGGTGCTTTAATAGAGAATTTTACTGCGTTTTTGATCGTGGAGCCATCAGGGCCTAAGGGAAAGAGAGCTGCATTGGACTACCTTCATCCAATGGAGATGATTTTGTAGTCATTTTAGACTGATTTGGGTCTTCTGAATCTATTTTTGCAGTCTATTTTGCCATTTGAGGCTTTTATACAGATGTAATCTCATTTTAAGCATTTAATCAAAGGAGGACTGAGCCTAATTAGAGGCTTTTGGACCCAGCGGAGGTAGCCCAAGAGAGGGGTGAACCGCTTAAACAATTATCTCCTGTCACTCTGTATATTTTGGCTGTTTATTTTCAGATTCTGATAGTTTAAACAGTAAAATTTCATAATCATGCTTTTCCAAAATAAGTTTATACAGTAAACAAAACTTGTTATTTTATCATCAAACCTCTACACTTCAATTGCAGAACATATATTCTTGCTTATTCGCACATAAAAACAGATCAATGAATACTTTGAACTTAAAAAAAAATAATTTCATTGATCAAGATCATTAGTGATTAAATTTTATTTCTTTAGGCAGAGTCTGTAGAAGGGCTAGGTAGCCTCCGGATTCATCCTTTCTAGTAAAGGTGAAATATCCGGTGAATGCCCTCTACAGTCAATCTCTGTATGAGAAATTCTTTGTTCTCACAATTTCAGATCAGGTTGGTATCAGAGCTCAAGGTTTTTCTTAATAGTTTGTGAAATTTTTGCAAGCAAATTGTGTTATTCTGCAAAATTTGATGCTTACTAGGCTGAAACTGCAAAGAGGGGAAGGTCAATTGGTTAGAGAACAGTTTAATCCTCAACCAAGGAGGGCTATAGTGCCATTACATCCACCTTCCATTTCATCCTCAGTACCCTTTGAATCAGCCACAAACATGTCATCCAGAGAAGGAGAAGTACATGAGGAAATGGATCCCAAGGAAGAAGAAAGAGTCTTTAGAAAATATTTCTTGGATTTGACTGAGATGGTTAGGATCCTATACCAGGAGAGAAATGACATAATTTTTGGAGAAGGGTCTAAAAACCAAAGAGAAGAAGGAGATTCTTCAGGAGGAAAGAAAGACAAAGATGAGTCTAAGAAAGGGAATGGAGGAAATGGTGATCCACCATCTCCATCATCATCTTCATCCTCCACATCATCCTCTTCAACTTCTGAAAATCAGTCACACCAAACAAAAACCTCTTTTAAAAATCCTTTGTTGAAGCTTGATGTGAAGTTTGAGTTGCCAATGTTTAATGGTGATGTTAATGCAGAGAAATTGGATAATTGGATAAGACAGCTGGAAGTCTATCTAAGAATCCAGAATTTTCATGATGATGACACTAAAATTCAATTAGCCTCTTTGAGAATGGATGGAGCAGCTTTGGTTTGGTGGGAAGCCAAGACTAGATAGGATATTAAAAAGTATGGTAAGATAACTCTAACATGGAATGAGTTTATTACAACCATTAAGAAACAATTTTATCCTCTTGCTCATATTCAGAAAGCCATCATGAATTGGCAGCATTTTAGGCAACTCAAGGGTCAAAATGTGCAAGATTATACTCAAGAATTTAGAAGGAGAGCACTTCTACTTGGGGTAGACTTACAAAGTCAAGACACCTTATTGAAACACATAGGTGGTTTGCACAGTTACCTTAAACATACTATCATAATATTCAATCCTACCAGCTTAGATGAAGTCTGTGTGCAGGCTACACATTTAGAAGCTAGAGGAAAGAATACTCTTGATGAGGGTAGAAACAAGTCTTTCAAAGGAAAGAACAAAGAGAAAAACAAAGGAAAAGGCAAGAAAAATGCATCTATTAAATAAGAGGGTGAAAAGGTCATTTGTAAACATTGTTCAAAGAGTGGCCATGAAGAGAAAAACTGTTGGAAACTTCATCCTGAAAAAAGAAACCAATTTAACAAAAACAAGGGAAAGAAGAAAAATGCAGCTACTACAACTACACCACAAGATTTAGGTGATGATTCAGGTGACGAAACAAAAATTGCAGCCATGGGTTTGAAAAGTTTGAAAGGGAAAGAAATTGAAACTCAAGCAAGTGTTAGTTCTTTAAACTATCATACACAAGCTCCTAATGAGGAAGAAAGAATTGAACTGTTCCATGTGAGGGTAGTTGCAAAACATACCAAAATTGACACACTATTTGACAGTGGGTCACAAGCTAACCTCATATCTGAAGATTTGGTCAAGCAACTTAAACTTGAGACCATTCTGCATCCGAAGCCTTATCCACTTGGATGGATATGCAAGGATGCTAACTTGCAAGTCTCAAGGAAGTGCATATTGCACTTTGCAATAACTGCACACTATATTGACACAGTTGAACTTGATGTGGTTCCACTTGATATATCTGGTATTGTTTTGGGAAGTCCTTACTTGTTTGACAGGAAAGCGATTTTCTATCGCCATGAAAACAAATATCATCTTTTCAAAGATGGTAAGGAGTTTATTGTGAGAGCTCATCGCAAGAAGACAAATGTTGCAATGGTAAATGCAGGACAGGTAAAAAGGCTAGTCAATTCAAGCAAGAGTTTTGTACTTCTTATGGTCAATCCAAAGGTTGATGTGAATCATGAGTCATTTGAAAATTGTGATGCAAAGCTTAAATCTGATTTATATGATGTAGTTGATGCACATCATGAGATGTTTCAGGAGCCAACAGGTTTGCCTCCTAAAAGGGAGATTCAACATGAAATCCATTTACATCCAGATTGTCCTCTTCCTAACATAGGCATGTATCGCATGTCTGTTATGGAGAATGCTGAAATAAAGAAGCATATTAAAGGGTTGTTGGATAATGGTTTCATAAGGACAAGAACTTCGCCATGTGGGTCACCTATAGTGTTGATTCCGAAGAAAGATTGAACTTGGCGTATGTGTGTTGACTTCAGAGCTTTGAACAAGATAACGGTAAAGAATCGTTACCCACTTCCAAGAATAGATGATTTGTTAGATCAGCTGAAAGATGCAAGATATTTCACTAAGTTAGACTTAAGAAGTGGTTATCATCAAGTAAGAATTAAAGAAAGTGACATTTGGAAGACAGCTTTTAAAACCAAACAAGGACTCTTTGAGTGGCTTCTGATGCCGTTTGGTTTATGCAATGCACCTGCAACTTTCATGCGGGTAATGGATGATGTCTTACATCCTTTTCTTAATGATTTTGTTATTGTCTACTTAGATGACATCTTGATTTTCAGTAAGACAAGAGAAGATCATGTCATGCATGTCAGTAAAGTACTTGATGTTTTGAAGAAAAATCAGTTATTTCTTAAGATGTCAAAGTGTGAATTTGGAAAGACTTATTTGGTTTATTTGGAACACATAGTAGGTGGAGGCGCTTTGAGAATTGATCCTTCCAAAGTAGAAGCTATTGTGAATTGGCCTACTCCCAAGTCCATTACAGAGGTAAGAAGTTTTTTGGGTGCAGCTCAATATTGGAGAAATTTTATTGCTAACTTTTCTGCCATAGCAGCTCCTATGCATGCAGTGACAAGTGTGAAGCGTGCTTTCCAATGGGGAAGTAAGCAACAAAAAGCTTTAGAATCTTTGAAAGAAAAGATCAGTTTAGCTCCGGTTCTTGCATTACCAGATTTGAGACAGCCATTCGAGATTCAGACAGATGCTAGTGATTATGCCATGGGTGCAGTTCTCTTACAGCATGGTAAGCCTATCGCTTTTCATTCTGAGCAACTTCATTTTTGAGCATTTTTCTTCAAGAGACTTGATCTCCTGATCACACCTCCCAAATGGGAAGCTTTTGGAACCTCAAAAGCTTTCAATTACCTGTTAAGAAGGTGTTGACGGGAAAATTTTTCCAGCCAACAGTAGGGGATCTCCCCGGTAAAAAGTCCTAATTAGACCTTAAACCGTTTGGAGAAGCGATCCCATCCGGGGTGTGGGTCCGGTTACCGCTTAAGACGCCTTCCCTCCTGGTCTCAAAAGAACCTGATTAAACCTGCGGACACACACTTATCCATAGGATACTAAATACATGATTGATGCATGGAACATGTCTACAACACTATGCGTAGCAAGAGAATGAATAAGACACATACGCCCGAAGAGATGCAGTTAACGGCACGTCTTTGGGGTCATGCTTGCAAGGTATCTTACCATAGAAGAAACAGTTCTTAATGGCAAGATTCCTCCTTACTTCTGAAAGATAAAACGAAATGCTAATAGACAAAGGTATTAACATCCATTTAGAAAGCGATAAAACTGAGCATCATCAACACAATCATAGATAAACATGATGCATAAATGATATTATCAAAAAGGTAGTTTCATTAATCATAGGATGTTCTGAAACTGTTCAGGAAATACACATAGTGCTGTCACAGCAAAACACATCATCCGAAAAAGGGGATTTAGCAAGTATTCGTATTCATATGTCTAAGAATATGGTCTTTCAATACAATACAATGTAGCTCTTGAGTCTTCCAAAAAGAAAAGCCCTTATTACAAGCTCCCATAGGAGTATTTATAATGCCAAAACTGCCCATTGGGCTTCCTCGACTTCTCACCTTCTTGACTGTTGGGTTGCCTTGCGACCCATTCCTTTTGCGACCTGCGACCTGGGCCGCTGTTGCGACCTGCGACCTGGCTGCTGTTGCGACCTGCGACTTGACTGGGTCGCGAGGTCGCAAGGTGTAAGAAAATGAGAGAATGCGACCTTGCGACTTTTCGACTAGGTCGCTGAGTCGCGAGGTCGCAAAGGTGGACAAACCGAAGGTATGCGACCTTGCGACCTTGCGACTAGGTTGCTGGGTCGCGGGGTCGCAAAAAGGGAAAAACCGAAAATATGCGACCTTGCGACCTTGCGACTAGGTCGCTGGGTCGCGGGGTCGCAAAAGGGTGAAAAATCGAAGAGATGCGACCTTGCGACCTTGCGACTAGGTCGCTGGGTCGCGGGGTCGCAAAAGGAAAAAAATTGAAGAGATGCGACCTTGCGACCTTGCGACTAGGTCGCTGGGTCGCAAGGTCGCAAAAGACGGAAAAGCCAAAGAGATGCGACCTTGCGACCTTGCGACTAGGTCGCTGGGTCGCGGGGTCGCAAAAGGCGAAAAAGAAAAGAGATATGGACTTGCGACCTTCGGTCCTCCCTTCTGCATTTCTCTTTCAGCGTTTTCGTAACCTTGTTCTTCCGGGGCCAGCCTTAGCCCTCGCCATGCGTGAAAGCAGCTTTGATCTGCCGGTGATGTTGATCATCCACATAATACTAGGTTCCGAGGTTGATTTGAAACACAGCTTCGCATCCTCGGGAGGGAGTTCGCAGTCTTCTTAATTTAGATGGGCATTTCTGTTTCCTTGTATTACCTGCAAGACAACAGAGTGGATCAGTATCTTTTCATATAATCTGCAGATATGCGAATTAAATCAGCCACGTGTGACCTGTTAAATCAGCCTTACTCATACAAATATTTTATGCATGTTGAGGAAATAATGAATATATCAACGTAGATGCATAAAAGGTATATTGGCATATAAAACCAGGAGATTTTATGGATCAGCTTGGCCCCATGTATGGTCCTGGATAAAGTGGTTATTGCAGAGCAAGAGGCTTCCTCAGATTGTCTCTAGGTACACCACCATGAGTAAATCAGAATGTGGCTGCTAAGTGTTTAATATCACCCGCTTTGCTGTAGAGAGGACGAACTTCCATTGTTGAATCCAGCTTGAAATTATCTGTTTGTTGAGCTGGGGTTTCTACATGCTATATGGGCGCCTTTCAGGTTCATTTCACCTTTTACCACATCGCAGCCAGCTACTCATAAAAAGATGCCCAATACGCGTTTCAAGAATGCAGCTCTATGTTCAGATGGGCATGGGCGTTTGCCAGCTGAGGGAGGTTGCATTTTGGGGCGACTCTGCGACCTCTGGACAGTTGTGAGCTCCTCCTTGTCGTTTCAACATTTGGAGTGGTGCGTTTCAGCACCTATCGTGGAATTCCTCTGCAATTAGAGCACTCCGCTTTCGCTTTTCTGTCCAGCGATGCGTTGTAGTCTCATCACCATCTCTTTCATCTTAACCTGCATGCAAACATATGCATCGACCTGTCTCTTTTACCATGGCTCGTTCTGGTGAAACACTCGATTATCGTCATTCCGCTTCCATGGTGAGAAGCTCAATCCGACATGAGCCTGCAAATGGAAAATGCGCTGAATGAAATCGCGTGGGATGTGATGATTAGGTTTCTTAGTGCGTTGGGATAGAGTATAGGGAAAACACCATCGAAAATTAGCTCTGTGGAGACAGCTAGACGTTGTCAGTAATGGCAACATTGAAAAATTAGATCCCAGCGAATCTGCAGAGATAACGTCTTTCTAAAAGTGACCAATGCAGCGGATTTAAGGAGTGATTTTCTCCTGGAATATTGCTGTTCGGGTTACAGAAGGCAGCAAAAACCATTGGGATTCTATTTCAGCACTGCATGGTCTGTCCATGACAGTTGCCATGCAGACTTGGGGATAAACGCATCCAAAATTTCATTCGTGCAGACCAATCAACGTATTACAATCACGTTGCCATGTTTCACTGTAGTGAGAACTCCACCATCGGCATGCTGGCCTCCAGCTGTATGTGGCGAGGTGGCTCTGCCCCACGTTGAAAGGCTGACTGCAACGTATATATATTGTTTCAACGGTAATTTTGGCTCCATGCAACGTAAATGGCGAATGTTGGGCTTCATGCATCGTGTCTGTGTGGTTCTGCGCCGAGTTTCCAACTAAGGTTGACCGTCATCTATGCCTAGTCCACGTGGATTATAACTGTCCGCTTCATATCATAAGTTGAAAATGCCTTCGAACTTTTAACTTATTTGAGACAGCCATTTGAGATTCAGATAGATGCTAGTGATTATGCCATGGGTGCAGTTCTCTTACAGCATGGTAAGCCTATCGCTTTTCATTCTGAGCAACTTCATTTTTGAGCATTTTTCTTCAAGAGACTTGATCTCCTGATCACACCTCCCAAATGGGAAGCTTTTGGACCCTCAAAAGCTTTCAATTACCTGTTAAGAAGGTGATGATACAGCCTCCTCACCCATTCCAACTCCATCCACTTTGCTTTGCTTGGTTTACTTCCTTTTAAACCAACTCTTAGATACTCAACATCTCCCCTCCTTGAAGTGCGTGTCCTTCTGTCAAGGATTGCACCTTCTTTCAACTCATCCAAAAATTCTGGCGAGAAATCTTCTATGGATGGCAGCTGAACATGATTTTCAGAATCATCAATAAGAGGAGGTTCATACAAATGTAAATTTTCCACATTAACAACGGAATACATTTGCATGTATGAAGGCAAATCTAGTTGAAAGGCATTATTTCCAACTTGTTTAAGGATTTTTAATGGACCATAACGAATAGGATTCAGATTTTTACCTTCTCCTTGCATTCTATCCTTACTTATAAGCAACCATACCTCATCTCCTTCCTTAAACTTGTGATCAATTCTATGTTTGTCATGTCTTTCTTTGTACTTGCCTTGAATCTTTTCAAGTTGTTCTTGAACTTGCTGATGAATGAGCTGAATTCTTTCAATGAACATGCGAGCTTTGTCAACGTCACTATGCCCATCAATGGCAATATCCTTCTCAAGAATGAAGTCCAATGGTGACTTAGGCAAATATCCAAAACAAGCTTCAAATGGCGAAGTATTTGTAGAAGAGTGTTTGGCCCGGTTGTAAGCATGCTGAATGTAATGCAAATGCTCATCCCAAAGCTTGGGATGCTTGATGCAATACCCTCTCAAAATATGCACAATGGTTCTGTTCACTACCTCTGTTTGGCCATCTATTTGCGGATGGAAAGCAGTACTCTTCTTCAACTTGGTGTCCATCATCTTCCATAGATTGAACCAAAAATTCCCAACAAATCTGGAATCCCTGTCACTAACAATAGAAGTAGGCAAGCCATAATGAACCTATAACTGCTGAAAAAACTGCTGATTTATATTTTCAACATGTATGGGTTCATTATGGCTTGCCTACTTCTATTGTTAGTGACAGGGATTCCAGATTTGTTGGGAATTTTTGGTTCAATCTATGGAAGATGATGGATACCAAGTTGAAGAAGAGTACTGCTTTCCATCCGCAAACAGATGGCCAAACAGAGGTAGTGAACAGAACCATTGTGCATCTTTTGAGAGGGTATTGCAGCAAGCATCCCAAGCTTTGGGATGAGCATTTGCATTACATTCAGCATGCTTACAACCGGGCCAAACACTATTCTACAAATACTTCGCCATTTGAAGATTGTTTTGGATATTTGCCTAAGTCACCATTGGACTTCATTCTTGAGAAGGATATTTCCATTGATGGGCATAGTGACTTTGACAAAGCTCGCATGTTCATTGAAAGAATTCAGCTCATTCATCAGCAAGTTCAAGAACAGCTTGAAAAGAGTCAAGGCAAGTACAAATAAAGACATGACAAACATAGAATTGATCACAAGTTTTAGGAAGGAGATGAGGTATGGTTGCATATAAGTAAGGATAGAATGCAAGGAGAAGGTAAAAAGTTGAAGCCTATTCGTTATGGTCCATTCAAAATCCTTAAACAAGTTGGAAATAATGCCTTTCAACTAGATTTGCCTTCATACATGCAAATGTATTCCGTTGTTAATGTGGAAAATTTACGTTTGTATGAACCTCCTCTTATTGATGATTCTGAAAATCATGTTCAGCTGCCATCCATAGAAGATTTCTCGCCAGAATTTTTGGATGAGTTGAAAGAAGATGCAATCCTTGACAGAAGGACACACACTTCAAGGAGGGGAGATGTTGAGTATCTAAGAGTTGGTTTAAAAGGCAGTAAACCAAGCAAAGCAAATTGGATGGAGTTGGAATAGGTGAGGAGGATGTATCCTCACCTTCTTAATAGGTAATTGAAAGCTTTTGAGGGTCCAAAAGCTTCCCATTTGGGAGGTGTGATCAGGAGATCAAGTCTCTTGAAGAAAAATTCTCAAAAATGAAGTTGCTCAGAATTGCTCTGAAACAGATCGAATGGAAAGAGCTCGGCGATACGATCCCAACGCCGCAAATGGAACTCAAATCCGACGCCGTATGCAGAAGATATTCAGCTTCAAAGATTTGTCAATTTCAATTAAAAAAGGCCAAATTGACTTTGTGAAAATTTTTTTATTAAAAAAAGAATATTCCACAGAATATTCTAAGAATATTCCGTGGAATATTCCGTAGAATATTTTGGGAATATTCCATATAATATTCCACAGAATATTCTGGGGAATATTCCGGTGGAATCTAATCATCGGGCGCCACGTGGCCAACCCAAAGGCCGCCACGTGGCCCCAAGGTGGAACGGAATGTGCATGTTAAAAATTTGTATGGAGTCGGCCGGAATTGAACGCGGGTCGGCGGGTTAATAGTGGAACGCCTTTACCGCTGGACCACATGGCCCGTTTGTTAAACAGTTGGGTGGAAAACGTGATTTTTTGCGTAGTGGTGGGGCGTGGTCCTATGGACCCGCGCCCGGAGCGGAACCGTTTAATAAAATGGTTATGCAAGTTGTTTAAAGGTGCGTATAAAACTCAAGTCATCCACCTTTTTTGATGGGCTTGGTCCCATGGGACTTATCCACTAGCCCCCCCACGGTTGGCGGTAATTTCGACGGTCGCTCCAAATTTGGTGCCATTCCCTATTTTGGCGGTGCTATCTGGAGTTGCTTCAGATTTAACTGGAGTTTGTTAGGCCAACTGGCAGATGGAGTAAATGTGGCATAACTTTGGCTAGGAGAGGTCTTTTGAGACGAATTTGTTTTTGATTTTGGGGGTAGAGATCATTCTGGAGCTGTTGGGAGTGTTTGCAGAGACATCAGGGCGCTTTAATAGAGAATTTTACTGCGTTTTTTATCGTGGAGCCATCAGGGCCTAAGGGAAAGAGAGCTGCATTGGACTACCTTCATCCAATGGAGGTGATTTTGTAGTCATTTTAGACTGATTTGGGTCTTCTGAATCTATTTTTGCAGTCTATTTTTCTATTTGAGGCTTTTATAAATATGTAATCTCATTTTAAGCATTTAATCAAAGGAGGACTGAGCCTAATTAGAGGCTTTTGGACCCAGCGGAGGTAGCCCAAGAGGGGTGAACCGCTTAAACAATTATCTGCTGTCACTCTGTATATTTTGGATGTTTATTTTAAGATTCTGATAGTTTAAACAGTAAATTTTCATAAGCATGCTTTTCCCAAACAAGTTTATACAGTAAACAAAACTTGTTATTTTATCATCAAACCTCTACACTTCAATTGCAGAACATATATTCTTGCTTATTCACACATAAAAACAGATCAATGAATACTTTGAACTTAAAAACAAATACTTTCATTAATCAAGATTATTAGTGATTACATTTTATTTCTTTAGGCAGAGTCTGTAGAAGGGCTAGGTAGCCTCCGGATTCATCCTTTCTAGTAAAGGTGAAATATCCAGTGAATGCCCTCTACAGTCAATCTCTGTATGAGAAATTCTTTGTTCTCACGATTTCAGATCAGGTCTCCATTTGTTATGTGCATGTAGTATTGCCAACATTTCCTTATCATAAATAGGTTTGTGTAAATAATTTCCTTTGATTGGATTAGTTTCAAAAGTAATGGGTCTTCCTTCTTGCAGTAAAACAACACCAATTCCATTTCCTGAGGAATCACCGTCCAAAATAAAGGTTTTTGTGATGTCTGGTGTAGTTAACGTTAGTGCTTGGCACATTGCCTCTTAAGATTTTGAAAGACCTTAGTTTCTTCTGAAGTCCAATAAAATGCATCTTTATTCAATAATGTTGTTAGAGGTGTTGTTATTCTCCCATAATTCTTAACAAAATTACGATAATACCCTGTCAACCCAAAAAATCTGCGTAGATGCTTTATGGTTGTGGGGATTTCCCATTCCTTAATGGATTCCATTTTATTAGGGTCTACGTTAAAGTCCTCGTGAGATAAAATATGACCCAAATATTCCACCTCAGGTACTCCAAAGAAACAGTTGGATGTATTTACATATAATTGTTTCTCCTCCAATAGTTTGAGCACCCTATCAACATGTTCAACATGATCCTTCCAAGACTTGTTATAGATTAGTATATCATCAAAAAATTCTAACACATATTTTCTAAGGAAGGGTTTGAAAATGGAATTCATCAAACCTTGAAATTTAGAAGGCGCATTGGTAAGGCCAAGAGACATGACCAAAAATTCATAATAACCCTCATGAGTTATAAATGTTATTTTTGGAATGCCTTCAATCTTAATTCTTATTTGATGATATCCTGAATTAAGATCAAACTTGGTGAAGTAAATTTCTCAATGTAATTCATCCAATAATTCATCAATGACATAAATGGGAAATTTATCTTTAATAGTGACCTTGTTGAGCTCCCTATAATAATAAAACATGTGTCATGATCCATCCTTCTTTTGCACCAATATTACTAGAACAGATAAAGAACTTTGACTAGGTTGAATTATACCGACCTCTAGCATTTCTACAACCATACGTTCAATTTCACTCTTTTGGGGATAGGGATATCTGTAACGATTGATGTTTGGAGGAACATGTATTTGAATCAAATTAATAGAATGATCATGCTCATGAGTAGGTGGGAGGAATTTGGGAGTCTAAAATACCTTGGAATGATTGTCCAAGTCTTTTCGGAGATCTAGAGAAATAGACGGTTTCAATGTTTGAACCTCTAGTGAGCATAATTGTGCAATTATGCCCCATCGTTCTTTATTTAAAAGATTTGTCATGACATTAGTGTTTATTATATTAACATGGTTTCGTCTAATACATCTTAATTCAAAATTCCTTTCCTTCCCAAAAAAAATTCAAGAAAAGTTCTTACTACCCAAATATTTTAACCATTGGACTCCTAGTACAACATCAACACCAACCATTGGAATGGAAAGAATTGGACTATTCAATACATATTACCCCATGGTTATTTTTATATTATGGAAATTTCTAGAGATCTTTATAGCTCCTCCATTTGCAACCATCACTTGACA
The DNA here is from genome assembly GCA_034641835.2 of Pinus albicaulis. Taxonomy (NCBI): domain Eukaryota; kingdom Viridiplantae; phylum Streptophyta; class Pinopsida; order Pinales; family Pinaceae; genus Pinus; species Pinus albicaulis. Next base: position 1,809,898,216 of record CM076575.1, read on the forward strand.
CTCTGGTACTCGATATATGAAGAAATTGAATTCCTTGGCTATCTCACAATAAATAAAATTATGAGTACTACTCGAATCAATCAGAACTATGACATATATCTTCTTGATATGTCCTTGTATATTGCAAGTTTAAGGAGAAGTAATTCCTGCCAATGTATTACAAGATATGGTTGGATTCATTTCTTATTTATCTAGGGTTTGTTCCTGGTGTATATCCTCTTCTTTTTAAATTTTTGTTCATTTTCTTCCTCCTCTTCACAATATATGTAAAATAATGTATTCTCGGCACACTTATGACCTTTAGTGTATTTTCTATCACAACTATAACAAAGCCCCTTTTCTCTTTTTTCTTCCAACTATTGTGGAGTCAACCTTATAAGTTGTGGGAGGATAAGAGTAGCAACACTTCCATATTTATAGTTGTGAGTGGTAGGCTTCCTTGTTGCCATAATTTTTCTTTCAATTTGTCTTTCCAACCTGAATTCCTTCTCCAATGAATCAGGTTCCTGAAGGAGAACCTCATGTTGGATGTTATCCTTTAAATTTCCTATGAAGAAATTAATCCTATGCTCCTCTGAAATATCATTTACCCTTATATTCAATTTTTGGAAGTCCTAAATGTGCTCCACCGTTGAACCATTTTGTTTGATATTTATAAATTGGCTAAAGAAGGTGTTGCTCTTTGTATCATCGTAATGTGCTATCATTTCCTATGTAAAAATTGACCAAGTGACAAGTGTTTTACGAGAAAAATTCCATCAATACCATACAAAACGATTTTTTTCTAAATATAAATTTGCAATGTCTACCCTTTTTGTGTGTTTCACATTATGGAGATCAAAATATTGCTCCATCTGTGGTATCCATGTTACTAGATCATTGCTATCAAACTTCCTCATAATTATCTTTGGAATATGGTTGCTCTTAAACCCAACATTGGAGTCTCTAAAATTATGATTGACATTCATTTTGTTCTCATTGAGTTTCATGGAATACCTTTTCACCATTAGGAAGCTTTTCTTGTAGCAACTTTGTCAAACCTTCCTTCAAACCTTTTATATCTTCTTTTAACCCATTCATGCCACCTTTTAAACCATCCATGTCTCCTTTTAAACCATACATGTCACCTTTTTTTTCTTCTTTTAAACCATCCATGTCCCCTTTTAGTTCAGGTTTGGTTTCTTTCTGTGAGAGTGAAATTTGTTCCACGTGGTCCTGTAATTTTGATATATCATGTTGCAATTCTTCCTCTTCATGCATCATAGTAGATTTTTCTGAGCACTTAATGGGTGTGGAATTCTTTTTTTTGTGAGACATCTTAGAACCAAATACTGGTAGCTATGCTTTAATATTCCCTTTGAATCAATTCAATCTAATTTTTCAAACAAAGCTTATGTAAAATTAAAAAAAATACACACTTTTTTCTCCCTTTGTAGGAGCTCGATATTTAATCTATTGTGTCTTTGCAATTTTGGATCTATAGGGTCTGAAATTGTGTCCAACCCCATAGGTCATACCAATATTTAAGTCTTCAACAAATATTTATGCTTGATCTCCCACGAAGACCTGATTGTAGACTAGTTTAGTAGAGCGAACGTGTACGTCATGCCACATGTCACTGTTTCTACCTTCATACCTGAAATTCCTACTTGAAAGCATATAGTTTGTGCATGTTCCATCACTATTTAATGAATTCAAATTTGATTCCTGAAATGAAAGTTATGATGATTTTCCCTTGCTCACCTATTTGAGATTGAATTTTGGAGCCTGCAAAAATCCTAAATTTCTCAGATCATATCTCCAAAAATATAGTGAACCAAGATCTTAAAATTTTACACAATTTTCATCATGATTTCGCCTCCATGAAGTCAAAATTTCCGCTTCTGAAGCCTCCTAGAAAAAATTTATAGCCAAAATTCCAGGATGACATGTTTGAAGAAGCTAAAGCCTAGAATCCAAAGCTATGATACCAAATGTTATGCAACCAACTTACAAAATAGAAGAAAATATAGATCAACGACTTAAAAAGTATCCACTTCGAGGGGGAAACCCCCTTTTCATTACATAAAGGAATAATTCTTGGATGATTCATATGGAAAAACCTCTTTTATATATATAGGAGTCTAAGGGGTAATAATATAATCAAATTTCACATAAAAATAATAATGTAATAATAAAATTGAGTACCTGGTAGTTAAGGTATTTCTTGGGAGATGAATCCTTTCTTGAAACAATATGCTTCTACAATTCGTTGCAACATGTCCATAATTATGACATATAGATAATTCAACATTATTGATCGCAGAAGAGAATCGATTAACACTTCTAAATATAGGAGCAAATTATTTCCTTTGAAGATTCATTTTCCTTGGTTGTTGATCATGTTGACTTCTTATCTTTTTATAAAGCACTTCCGATTTTAAATTATTGACCTTTAGATTCCTTGCACTAGCTTGTGAGCTAGATTGTCCTCTAATAGTTTCATGAAAACCAAGAACATATTCAATGGAAGGATACCTTTGACTACTAAGAATGTTAATATACAAAATATTAGTACCATCTTGAAATATCAAGTGTTTATCCTTTTCTTCTAACTTAAATTTTAGAATTTTTACCTCAACCTTCATTCTTTGGTATTTCTCTTCCTTTTATAAATACTGTCTCTTCGTTCCTTCTTTAATCTTTCTTCATTATTCTGATTTCTCTTGTAATTTGATAATATATTTCTCCGACCCATTATCTTGTTCTTCAAACACTTGAAGTAGCTATTCATTTCGCTTTTCTAACTTTTCAATATCTTCCCTTAGAGAGATTATCTTAGCTTCAAGACCTTCACAATATTGTTTATATTCTACTGCAACATTTACTAATTTAACATTATCCCTATTATCATATGCCCGAAACTTATCCTTAAGGTCAATAATTATTTTCAAAGAAATATCAAGTTTTATTCTAAGATTAAAATTATCTTTTTCATGTCTTCTTCTGAATTGATAACTCCATCTGACGTAACAAAAGTTGTTTTATTGTAATGTTCATTTTTTGACATTTTGTTAGAGATAATATTACATAATGGTTCTCCTGATGAGTAATATTCCTTCATTTTTTTTTCATGTATTGCCTATAATTTATCACATACATCATTTGCAGTTGTATAATGCATAACCCTATTTAATGTTGAATCATGTATGTTATTAATGATGCCACTAAATGACTTAATGTTCTTTTGCAATTATTTACCTGATGGGGGAATTTTAGTGAAACCATTGCAAACTAAATACCAAACATCAAATCCAAGGCTCATTAGATTATACTTCATATTCTCCTTCCATTCTTCATAGTTATATTTTTTAGCATAGGAATACCATAATTTTCCATTTTTTCTGACCTTCCTTGTTCTTCTTCTTCTAGGGCCTTCATTTTTTAATTTGTTTTCTATTTAGAATGCTTACTTTAAATTTTACCCATGAGTGTAATTTCAGTTGATTTATTGTATTCTTCATTATCGTCATTATTATATAGAAAAGGAAATGGGCGACCATTAGAAAAAGAACCCATACCTAATAATTATTTGTTACTGTCTTCTTCCTTCTTGATCAATAGAAAGTGGGGTGCTCCCAAAACTGAATATTTGTTGATTTCTGTAAGTGTCACTGCATATAATATATCACTTTCACTACTACAATTTTTTGACTCCTTCCTTTCAGCTATATTCTTTACCATCATCCTTTATCCACTCCAAGCGATTAAGCTTTAACAAAACTAACATGATCTGATTCCAATTGTTGGGAAAAATACTAGGAGGGGGGTGGGGTGGTGGTGAATCAGTATTTTAAAACTTACTTCAAATTTTATTTTCTTATTCAAATTTCCATACGCGACTACTATTCAGTGAACATGCGTATGTACACGACTGTGAGGACTGAAATTTCTGTTTATCTTGTAACCTATATTTTCATATATTTCATCATATGTTAATATTTAACCAATGCATCATTACTTCATTATACATGTATTAAGAAGAAAATATGAGCAGTAAATAACACATAGAACAATAAACACATCAACACACAAAAAAACCAAGATTTTAGTTGGAAACTCAATGTGGTAGAAAACCATCATTATCGTCGTCTTTGTCTTCATATTTTGTTATAAAGGAAAACATATTACAATATTGTACCCATGTAGACTCATACCAGTACGCTGATACCCACCTGTAGAAGGCCAAAACCTTCTTTTGTTCTCCAACACCCACTGGAAGGGAGCTCTAATCCCATGATCTCATTTACCGGCACCCACTGAAAGGGAGCTCCTACCCCATAAAAAAAATTACTGGCTACCAATGGAAGGAAACTTCAACTCCCTCACTAAAGGCTTCAACCCTCAGCACCTTTGTGGACTAAATTTCATAATATTTCATATTGGATCCATCTATATCAAACCATAAAAATATGTAGGCCACTTTTCATCATATTTTCAGACTGGACCCACTATAATAACTTAATCCCAATATCAAATAACAATTCTAAGACCAAAAATTAATTAGTTCACATAATTAATGAACCAACTAAATCAATTACTGAAACTCAATCAACTAATGCAACCAGTGAAACTAGATCTAACTAAATTAGAATAGATCAGAAATATAATGCATAGCCACTCATCAACATACTAATCCAAACATTGTTTCCCATCACAGAAACCAACTGCTATAAACCCTAATCAAACATGAATTAGATTGTATACACTTTTATTCTTAATCATACCTTTGTATGTACGTGTTTCTCTTGAATAATACCTGCGTATATATATCAAAATGCTGATACCTGAATATGAATTACTGTCACACTAAATCAATCAATTAATCACATGGTTAACCCATCGAAAATAAATGAACCAACAAATAAATCACTAAATCACAATAAACTGATGCAACTATATCAAACTAAACCAACTCATATTAATACACAACCACTCATCAATATACTAATCCAAACATTGTTACCCACCAGAAACCAATTGTTGCCACTGCAAACCCTGATCAAACATATGTTAGAATATGTATGCTAATTTTCAACATCATAGCCTCATACGTACGCACTTCTCCTTAAGAAGACCTTCATATAGATCTCAAAATACTAAACACTTTGTTAGGATCTTTGTAATTTGCAAGATTGGCAAATACAAAACTGCAGAGCCAACATATTAACCACTTTGGGATTCTAGGATCTAGCCCTCCTGAATCTAGAGAGGGATCTCTCTATAAGTGCAAATATTGATTTATCTTTAAGGCTTATAGTATGATATTAGGCTCGTTATGAAGCGCAAGGGTTTTTTTTGGTTTTGGTTGGGCAAGGAAATGACGAAGGTGAAGGAAGTATTTATGAAGGGTGAAGGTGAGAGTAGATGAAAGAATGGTTCGGATGATAGGATAAGTCATCAAAATTATCAATCCATTGGGCTATGGAGTCATAGAGGATTTAATTGAAACAACAAGTCTACAAAGGTTAACATGGGGCAAGTCATCTACATCTCAGGATCCTTTAAGTTTAGTTTGTGGTATGAAACATTTAAGAAGTGAGGGAAATCGAACCGATGAAGAAAAAAAGAGCAGCCTAAGATCAAGTAATTACTTTGAAACTATTCTGCTTTTGGCATGCACTTAAGAAAAGACACAAAGTAATCTAAGATCAGGTAAGTACTTTGAAACTAGCCTGCTTTTGATATACCATTATAGAAAACACATTTAAAACATATAATAGCTTAAGATCAAGTAAGGACTTTGAACCTATCCTGATTTCAGCATATTCAAATGGAAACATTCATGATAAACATAAAAAGTATTCTAAGATTAGGTAATTACTTTGAAACTAGCCTGCTTTCAACATACTCTTAAGGGAACTCTTCAAAGCAACTGTTGGAGATAAACCAGAGGACAGGGCTAACATAAACGTCTCTAGCTCAGCTTTAATTATTAAACTTCTCAAGAACATTCATAGACAATATTTCAAGCTACACTCAACAAAACATGGGATAACTGAAATTCCTTGACTGATCACACTCTATTGAATTATCTTCAGCAGAAAACATATAGATAAAGCTTATCGGTGAGAATAGGGTACTTTTAAGAGTAAATCCTATCTCTATATTTGTTGTTCTTTATCAGAGAAAAATGGACAATCTAATGGAAACAAAAGAAAATAACAATTTACAATAATAAACACATCACCATTGACATAGACCAGGATCCCATGGAATTTGGCTCATATATTGATGTTCAAGATAGTACAAACTTCAAGTCCAATGTTTCAGTACATCAAAAACTTCTCTTCTCAGCCTATGTATCCTCAACTACAAACAGAACTACAGCAGTTTCAGAAAACTATTTACATTCTACAGATATCCAGAGACCAACCCTTTACAATGTGCTCCTCAAGGATATTTTATAAGGAAATGAGGAGGTGGAAGAATTTCTAGGGTTCAAGTATCATTAATTCCATAGTAAATGCAATTCCTAGCCTTGAAAACCATGCAAGGCATAAGGCAGGAATGCATTGGATTACAGCTCTGTTTGATTTATTTAGTTTATGTTTTTTAGGCCTAGCAGACAAAAGGATTGAATTTAAGGCCTTTCCTTATCTCTTGAAATAACTTTACTGATAGTTTAAAATATATTCTTTGGTTTGAAATAATTGTTCAACTGTCTTTAGGAAAAATATCACTGACTATGCCATAACTATGCCTTCTTTTGATTTATTGAAGCTTGTAGGTGGTACTTTGGTAGCTGAAGAGGATATTTTGGCCTTTGATGTGGCAGTGGAGGCCTTTCGGACTGATATATCTCTTTTTTCTTTCCTTAAAACACTTTTAATTTTCCTTTACTCTGTGTTTTATGCTTAATTAGCCTTGATCTCTGTTCTCGGGTCTTTGTTCCTTAACACTGCCTTTATCCTTTAAACCGGGGGATTAAAACTCTGATCTTCAGCTTTTGACATTAATCCCTCTTTAACCTTGATTCTTCATTATTGATAACCTTTGTTGCTCTGTCTCAGTGGCACAAATGATAATATGCAGTGGAGGATTTCTGAGATCGAGGGTCATGAGATCCCTGATAAAATGTGAACTCGTAACTCAGTGGTCCCTTTTCCTTTGATTTAAGCCACAGGATCATCATTCTAGGCCCTTTTGTCACCTGTCTGTGACTGCGGAAAGACACAGAGCGAACACCGTTAAATCCTGCAAAAAACATAACAAACTCATTATAAAATCTTGCAGAATATAGTTATGACTGCTTCAGAGGTTTAATGCAGGGGATGGAGCTGTGTGAAATGGAGGAATTTGTAGAAAAAAGGGAGAAAAGCCCTTGGCGGAAGCGAAACAAGTGAAAATGGAGTTTGGGTGTGATATTGAATAAGGGTCGTTAGATTAGATCAATCAATGGAGATCTACAGTTGAGATCCTTCAATGCGGTCATTTGGAGGGTGGATGAAAAAGTAAGTGAACGGGGTAGAGGTTAAATTTGGGTCGTTCAATTAGAATAATCAATGGCGAGGATCGCCCGATGGAATTATTTGGGAAAATGATGGAGGGCGATGGCTTGGGGTTGCAATGTAATGAGGGTCGTTGGATCTTAACAATCAATGGCCAAGATTAAAAGTTAAATAACACTGTGGAGGGTAGGTGGTAAGGCGAAAAACCATTAATGGTTTTCGCATAGCATTGGAGCAGTTTTAGATTTTGGCCAAAAAAACGCGATTCCATTCACCGCGCGACACCTATCCTTTCAAAAACCGGCCATTTTGCGTTTTTATGGAATGTTAATGTTCAGACGCAAAAAAAAGTGATATGGAATTTAAGCCATCGGATGAGGGGCAGTAGATCCAACAGTGCGGATCACACACAATGGAGGGAAAAATGCATTGGCAGAACGATAGGTGTGGTCAAGAGAGATTTAAATGTGAACCGTTGGATCAGGGGAATGGAAGGCAGAGATCTGTCGATGGGGGAGAATGAGAATCGCAGGTTTTGAAAAATGAAAATAATGTGGACTGTCCGATCTGAAAATATCAACAGCGGAGATTTGATCGCAAGATCGCATCGGCAGGAGGAAAGGTCAAAGTGGCGATGAAATGTGCCGATGCGATTGAGCGTGGACCGCTCGATCTAAGAGAGATCAACGGTCAGGATTAAATCGGTGGGTTGATGTCAGAGGGCTTATGAGTGGAGCGCGCTTGAATCTAAACCATCGGTTCTTATGGATTCAACGGCTGAGATTAAATTGAAGGATCGCATTGGAACTTTGAAAGGGACGAAAAAGGAATGATCGATGTGGATTTGGGATGCGATGAGATGATGGTCGTTGATTTACAGAGATCGACGGCCCAGATTTATTTAAAATCATAACATCGGGTTTATGAAAAAACAAAGGAAAAGGGATTTTGGGAAAGGGGATTTAGTGTTTTTAGCGCCCGATTGTGAGGCTGTGGTTTTGTGAAAAGGGCGAGGAGATCGAGGGTTTAAAGAAAATGGCTTATCGCAATCGGAGTTAAAGTAAAGGAAATAAGGAAACAAGAAACCCCAATTGCGATTGCGTGATGGGGGTTAGCTCCAGGTTATGGCTCTGGGTCTCATTCGGAGAAAAGGAGCTGGGGCTAAGGCCAAAGGGGCTTAAGGCCTTAATGCAAAAATCGAGTTTTTAGGGATTTTTGAAGGATTTTTTGAGGTTTTTTTAGGGTTCCTATAAGGGGGAAAAATGTTTTTAAACTAAATGAAAGGGGGAAATAATGTTTAAAAACGTTTTTTGAATATTTTAGAGGTTATATGAATGGTTTTTGAGGGATTTTATGAAGAGGGAAAAATGGGTGAAAGGAGGTGTGAAAATGATGGCAAAATGTGCTTTCTTAAGAAGTTTTCTCTTGGTAAAACAGCAGGTATTTTTAGGATAAATAGGGAAACAACAGTGAATATTAGCTCAAAGGTGTAAAAAACATTATGAGACTTCAAAAGATGATAGGTTTTCAAAGGGAACTATCTCTTAAAGGCCAAAAAAAATGATTTAGCCACCATTTGGTATGACAAATTTTTATAGGTGGCTAACACACTTAATCTAAATCACTGCACCACTAAATAAATTACTGAATCACATACTAAACCCATCACATATTACTGAACCAAATACATATCATCACACAACAACATTATCACTAGCCAAAATTTCATTTCAAAAACATTTCAACCCAACTAGTATTGTTAAACACAAATTATCATGAGAGATACATCATTGATAGAAAACAAAAAACATAACAGAACTGATTAAACATCACTAATAGGTAATACTGCAAAACCTTAGCAGATGTACATGAATCTTATAAATCACACCCACGTAAGTACGTGCATTTAATTATTGACACCTTTGTAAATATTCTGAACTTTTTCAAAATGTATATGCAACTACCCAGAATAATATCCACTTATGAATGTGAACTTTTTAAAGAAAACTTATGTACAAATATGTAACCACTGAATCGTACCTTTGCTACACAACACAACATATGTCAAACCCAAATCTTGGCATACACTGTTACAAACAAACAACATAATATCATCATCACATAGCTATCAACCCATAAACAAATTATTCAATATGTAGTCATTTCAGATCTATAAGATCTTATCCATCTCCATTATCCCTAGTACATAACTATTTCAAATCAATTCATTCATAAATAATCTATCACATGCACACACTAACACTTAATATCCATCTCCTTTTATATATTAGGCCTTAGAAAATACCTTAGTCCAATCCCTTATTAATTCCAATGGTATTCTTTGACAAGATCAAATATCCGTTGGAGCAAGGTCTCCCAAAGGCTATGAATTTTGTCCATTTTTGTATAATTTTGTATTTTTTAGTCCAACGCAGGGGTTTTCGGGTGGGCCAAATTCCCTAACACATTGTAAATGGCTCAAGGGTAGACCAAGGGTCCATAGACCATTGGATGTGTAGGCTAAATTATTATAAATAGAAGAACTTTTTGAGTCATAGGTAGGAAGGAATAGAGATTGATGTGAAGTATGAATTGTTAGATATGTGGTAGGGTTGTTTGGGTTAGGACTCCTACTAGTTGTGTACACAGAGATCCTTTGTCTTGCTGTGTGCAGACCATGTTGGTTGTGTGAAAAGGTGGTAATGGGGAATGTAAGAGGATTTTGGGTAATGATATATATGTGCAGAAGCATTGTGGATATTTTATGTTATCTAAATCTGTTCTTTTATGGTTGATGTGAACTTGAGTTATATGTTTATGTGTATTTTAGTAGCTACAAACTATCCGTGCTTATGGTACATGTATCTGTGATCTATTAATTCACTGCGATTCTATTGTTCTATGATTATAGCTGATAGTGTGCACGTTGATGCGAACCTGTTAATTAGATCTGATAAGATGTCTTCTGGTTATTTATTGAGACTCTTGAAAATAGCCTCTTGTTGTATATTTATAATAGTTGTGAACCAACTTTACTTACCTGCTCTCTCCTAGGGTGTGGAAACCTGGTTCCAGTACCCTCCCATACTGCTTCGGGTGAGACTTTGGCTTGCACAAGCAGGTCATTGCCCAAAGGGCCAGTAGTATAGGGGTTTGTTGGAAAACCTTAACCTTTGAGCCTGGTTCAGGACCCCTTGAGCCAACCAATGGTTCCATGGTCAAGACCAGGAGCATTTTCAGAGAGATCAGGTAATGCGAAGGCTGTATTAGAAACCTAAGAGAAACAAAATTGATGAGTGGTTTGAAAAACAGGTTCAGGAATTCACAATAAAAGGAAATCGCGGTAAGAATTTGATCACAAAGGAGTGGAAGAATAAGTACATCTTCATAGAGATCTATGAAATTTTTTTTGTAACAATTGTCATTGAGGTCCAGGAGTGGCTCGCAAGTCTTGTCGAGTTTCAGAAGTGTTGGAAAGATGAACAAGTCACGTAGTGGACCCCAAAGCTGATCCTGTAGTTAGAAAAGACTAATAACACTGTCACTCGCATGGTAGATGACTGGGTGGACAGTGTGATAGGGGGATTTGTGATAGAATTTGCAGTTGACCAATTCATATCCTATTGAGGAGAAGAGCAGAGGTTCTTCAAGGGTTTCCAGGGTAAGTTTTCGAAAACTTTTCCATTATTGATTAAGATCCTATTATGCCAAAAAAGTATTTTGTGTAGCCATACAGAGTGAATGAGCTATGACCAGAGAGAAGGTAAAACACGCAGTGGTAACTACTACAGAACTAACCAATAAGGGGATCAAACTGTCTACAGTCCAGTAAGAAACTTTGTTGCGCATATCCCTCCATCTACGCCACCTTCGACTCCACCCCCACCAAAAGACGATATGGTCTCACACATGAAGCTACCTACCTTCAAGGGCATGGGTGATAAGGACATTCATCGGTTCTAGTTTGTCACAGGATCGGTATGGATTGTGCAGAATGTAGCAAGCGATGCAGTGAAATGGGCACAAATATCTCTTGCTTTCGAGGGGAGAGCCCTGGACTGGTACATGGGATACATTGACCAACATGTGAATGCGACTATTGAGGAAATCAACAACTCATTAAAACAGCAGTTCAAGAAACCTAAGACCTACTCTCAGATAGTAAATGACCTGAAATATTTCATGCAAGGACCATCTGAGTCCGTATGGGAAGTAGATCAATGATTAAAGAAAGTGATTAGAGAAGGAGGATTCCAGTATGATGATCGGCAACACACAGAGTGGTTTATTGCTATATTGTTGCCCCACCTGCACATACCTATGGGTCATCAGGCCATTGAAACACATGAGAAGGCCTTGGAGGTTGCCATGAAACTGGGAGCTGTGCCAAGAGATGACACCCAGTTATAAGTACAGTAGATACAAGGCCAGCTAGAGGCAATGCACATGGAGATTCAGAATCTGTGCAAGGAGTGAGGGATGGAGGCCAGCCATGAAAGATGGTGCATACAATGCAAGGTGAATGGCCACACCAAAAATAACTGTCCACTTCTTGCATACTACATGCAGGCTGGGGGAACTAGCCTGCTGCACCCTAGGGAAGCTGCAGGACCATGTGGTTCGGTTCTATGGTGCGATGACTGCCACATTTCTAGGATTCATGATACCAACCACTGCGCTCGCCTTGCCGCATACATCCCAGAAGTAAAAAAAAATGGTGCAGGTTTTGTAGGTCTGTAGGACACGACGAACATAACTATTGAACGAATGATCTGATGATCGACTAGGGAAACCTATATAGGGTACAGTCAGACCCCTCACCCACCTAGATCCCCTGTAGGTATGGGAGGTTCCCTGGCCAGGGGTAGGGGAGGGGGACGAGGGGTAAGCGTAGGTAAGGGTAGAGGCCAACTGATCTGCTATAGCTATGGGGAAGTGGGTCACTTTGCGAGGGACTCCATGAACCCAACTTGGAAATCCTGTAGATATTGTAGATAGTTGGACCGTGTGATCGAGGACTACCCGATTCTGATGGCCAAGATGCTGGAAAAGTAGCAAAATCCTACACAAAATATACAACAAGTTAAGGTGGAACGTCGTGAAAAGGGGTTGAGCATTAATGCAATAAAATGCAGTGGTATGGCCACCTGGGGGTCAGCAGAAGAATCTGAAACTGAGCCTCTAATCCATAAAGTAGCTACTAAACCAGAAGGCGTGGAATTATAGAAGGAGAAGGAGACTTCTGTCGTAGCTCAACAAGACTGTGCTCAAGAAAAAACATCGGCTCCAAAAAATAGAATTGAAGATGAGGTCAAACCATTTCTGCAGTCATGCATGAAGCTATTGTGCAATCAGCAAGCTATAGAAAACCTACAAGCGCTACTCGACGATTGGGCAAGGAAAGCATACCTAGTCATGAAGATTAAGGAAGTGCATAATATTTATGAGCAGAAGAGACGCACCGGCTGAGAGATGCGATTAATTGCACATATTGGTGATTATGAAATGGACCAGGTAATTCTCGACCTAGGATCAGATGTGAATGTACTACCTAAACAGACTTGGAAACGAATGGGAGAACCTAAATTGGAATGGTCCACTATCCAGTTGTGTATGGATAATCAATAGAAGATCATACGATTGGGAAGATTTTCAAATATTGTAATAGATATTTTCGGGGCTAAGGTATGAGTTGACTTTGAAGTCATTCAGATTTTAGAAGATGCAGACCCTTACCCAGCACTCCAGGGATTGGATAGGGCCATTGATATGGGTGGTGTTGGAGTTCCTATGTTTTGGAAGGTTTGGCTCTACCAAAAGATAAGACAACATCAAAACCACTTTGGGACCTCAGGATCTAGCCCTCCTGGGTCTAGAGAGGTATCTCCCTATAAAGTCAAAGATATATATGTCTTTGAAGTTCAGAGTTGAGGTGTTAGGCTAGTTGTGTGGCACAAGGGTTGTTTGTTTTGTTTTGTTTGTTTGGTTGTTGGGAAACCTGAAAGAAGCGTTCAATATAAGACTAAGGGTGAGAAAATAGAATTCAGGCAAAGGGGGGATAATCCAGAGAACACTCGAGACCATTGGGCAATGGAGTCATAAAAGGGTTTACTTGCTATTCAATATACAAGGCTTTCAATTGGGCTAGTCATCTAAAATAGAGGATCTTTTAAAGATGATAGTGTGGTATGAAAAGGAAAATAAAGAAGGTGAGTGACAAGGAAACCTCCAAGGTGACCACTTAGGAAGAAGATCTAGGGATAGGGAATACGTTAAACATCTATGATCAAACTCCTAAGAGGCTAACTCTTCAGACAATAAAAAACACTTAAGATTTAAACACAAAGGTGAAGCCTGAGATCAGAGAAAGGCTTTGAACTTTCAATGCTTCGACATTCAACTTAACGGAACTTACAAAGTTTCAATTGATTGAAAAAGACCCTAGTGAGATAGAAACAACATTCTAAACTCCCAGTATCCCAATTCTTTCAATTAAAACCAGACCATAACATCTAAGAATAGATTCACAAATTCATACATCAGTTAGCAGTGAATAACATCTACTACACTAGTTAAATTATCTTGAATTAGTTCTCAAATAGCACATATAGTAGAAAAAATTAGAGATAAGAAGAGCAGGAGCATTAGGGTACCATGCAAGGGTATATCCTAAGCCATATTTTTTATTCTTACCAGAGAAATGAAATGTAATTGATTACAGAAGGAAAACAGAGACAAAGATAGAACACATCACTGTTTCTTTAAATCATGATCCAAAGAAATTTATTGTCATATTAAAGAGCAACACCAGTCATATACAACATTGTCGAACAGCTTGATGTTCAGTCTGAAATCATATACTCGGCCTATTTTACAACTTTACACACAGAACTATATCTCAAGAGAAACAACTTACAATTCATAGATATCCGATCAACAACCTTTACAATGTGTTTTTTCATGAGTTTTATAGTTGAAAGAGAGGCAGAGGAGGTAGGTGAAACCTTAAATGAAAAATTAAAATAGAAGTAGAAGGAAGGGGTTCGAGGCCCATTCTGTCTCAATATCTATGCATTGATCTTCAGTACTCTTAGGATGAATGAGTGGTCTTCGACAGGTTGACAGTAATTTCATAGGTATGTTCTTAATGTACTTTTCAGTTGTAGTACTCTGTAGTACTCTAGTGAATAGAAAATGTAGATAAATGACTTTAGGTCTGCCATAGTGCATAACAAATGTTCTGGTAGCAGTATGACCCTCTGTCAGGGTGTATATCTTCTCAAGAACATTTTATGAAGAGTAAAACATTATGGGAACTCTGTCCTTTCACGAGAAAGAACCTTCTACTGATGTGAGACTCTGATAAGATTGTTTTTGTTCTTTAGGCCTCATTAGGCCTTCTGTGCCAATCATAAGGTCTTCACTCTATACATTTTCCCTCAAAACACTAAATTAAAGCTTTAAATATTCAATAATAGGCCTTAATTCACTTTAAACCTTCACTGATACTCTTTTCCACTTCTTTGATTGTCTCTGTCTCTGAATTTGTAATTTTAATAGCATTGGATGGTCTTACAGAGTTAAAAACTAGTATTTATTGGAATATTTCATTCAAGGACCTTCCAAGGCATTGACTCTGCAATCTCTAGCTCTGAAAATGGCCTTCTCTTTTCTCTGTGTCACTATGACAGTGACTGTGAGCAATGGCGGTTTCCACCGCCTATAACCCTTCAAAACACACAAATATGTTAAGAAAATCCATGGAGGAGTGGTGGTGGATGTTGTGTAGGATCGTCGAAATGGAATCTTAGCAGCGATGTATGTGGTGGATGTAGTGAAAAGCGGCTGAAAAATGTAGTGAAATGGTGAAAAACTGATCTGATGAAGGTCTGATGGAGGAATGGTTATGGGCCGTCTGATTAGATTAGACATAGGTGATCGACGGTGGTGATTAATGATGGACTTCCTTTAGAAGGTAAGTCGATATGAAATAAACCTTTAATTTAAAACATTAAAAGCTATACTTTAGCGAAATACAAAGGGAATGTATGAAAATGCAGTGAAATCAGGCATGAATGGTGGGACTGGCATGGGCGGAGGACGATTGAATATGGACCGTAGATCTTGTATTGAATGGAAAATCATGATCGAATCGAAAAATCTCAATCGGGGGGGGACAGAGGTGGCACATTTAAGATTTTCTGATTGGCGATGCGCAATTTATTGCCACCCATCCGATTTGGAACAAGATCAACGGCAGAGATTAAATCGGCAAGGAGACAGACGTGTGCAACGAGCGGGGAGCAATGAAACCTGGACTGTTGGATCTTGAGAGATCAACGGTTGCGATTGGATCGGAGAATCACAATCAGAGAAGACAGAAGGAGGAGCTTTAAGTTTTTTCCGATTGGCAATTTGGGCGGCGATGCGATTGGTGCTTGAACGTTGGATTTAAAGGGGAATCGACGGTGGGTATTACACCCGCGCTCAACAGAATAAAACACTTCTTACATTGGAACTTTCATTTAACAAATAAACAATGCTCCACTCCAACTTCTAATTGCGATTGACGGTGGATGCAATTAGTGATGGTCGTTGGATCATTTAAGGATATCAATGACGGAGACCTCGGTGAAGGCCGATAGACCAAAGGAATCACCGCATCGGAAATTTTCCATATAACAAAGAAAAACACTCCCGACCAATCCTCTGATTCTGATAAGCACTGAAGGGCTTAGCGCTTGGTCTTGGCGCTGGGTTTCATGGAGGGGAAGTGGTTAGGGGCTTAGCCAAAGGGGGCTAAATCCTGTAATAAAAAATAAGTGTTTTTAAAGCCAAAAAGAGGGTTTTTAAGGCTTAGAGAAGGGTTCCAATAGGGGGAAAAAGGGGGTTTATCACCAAATTAAGGGATTTCACATGGTTTGCAAAGGGGAATAAGATGGTTTAGAAGACTTGGGAAGGGATTTTTGGGGTTAAGGGGAAACATATGACAAGGGAAAAAAGGGTTAAAATGGGGAAATTTGCGGGGATACAAGGGAGAAAATGTAGGCCTTTCTGAGTATATTTTTTTTTACAGACAGTGAGGATTTCTTGATGGAAACAGTAGTGAAGATCCTATCCAGGGAAAAGGGCACACAGAGGCTTCAAGAATGACAGATTTTCAGACGAAATGTATCTTTTGAGGGCTCAGAAAAAAATATTTAGCCACCTATTTGCTTTGTCAAAAAATTTATAGGTGGCTAACAGTGGCTCCACATGGGGATGGAATCTTCTTGAAGATGTCAAGAACTTCAAAAATATTATTTAGGAAGTAGGCCAGATGCGTGATCTTTGGACCATCCTTTCTTCTTTGATTCAGCTGTTACAAACATGATGGATATTAATCAGCAAAAAACATTCCCCAAACAATCTACTTACCCATCCTACAGTCCTAACTCTTTTTCTTCAAGGTGCATTTGAATTTGCAGACCTTCTTCATCATTTTTTTTATTGAAAGTAGAAACAAACTAAGCTAATTCTACCCTTATTCCTACATGAGACCAGATTAAACAGTTGGCCTCATAGCTTCTCTACCTAATCTAATATCTGCTAGGATTAAATTTTCTGGCAAATTTATTCTCTACATTCTACAATAGAAATGTAAAAACAGTCAAACTAGGATTACACAGTCTCGTTTGCTGTGGATCCATGGCATAAAGATAGCTACGCATGAACTGAAATTGCAGAAACTTGAAAAAAAAAATTGAAGGCTTGAAATTTTGAAACTTTGGAGCATCCTTCTTTTCTTTGTGACTCAAGTTTTGAGCTTGTTAGAGTCACCTTCTTCTTAACTTTAGCTCTGGTTTTGGGCTTGTTAGAGCTGATTCTTATTTCTTCTTTGCTGGTTTAGATTTTGAGCATATTAGAACCATTTTCTTTACTTCCTTTGGCTTAGGTTTTGATCATGTTAGAGCCAATATTTTTTACTTTAGAGGTTCAAGTTTTGAGCATGTCTGAACCTCTCTTTCTCTCTTTTTTGAAACATTTTCTCTTTTTCTTTGAAAATAAAACACAACAATGGTATTTAAAATGGAAATGAAAACTGTAAACTAGAAATCAGCAGTAGTAATGCCTGAGCATCCTGCCATTGATAAGACCCCCAAACAAATCTGTACCATCTAAATCTTGCAGAAAAAAGGCATTTGGACCAATGGTGGATTGGATGATGTAAGGACCCTGCCACAAACTGTCAAATTTTCCATGCTTTCCTTTTTCTTCTCTCCTAGAGTCCCACTTTAGAACCTTATCTCCAATTTTGAAGTCACAAGCCTTTGTTCTTTTGTCAAATAACTTCTTTATATTTTCCTGCACTTTGAGAGCTCTGTTATAGATTTCTTCTCTTGTTTGTTGGAGATGTATGGTTTGATTTATCCTCCTTACCATGTTGTCCTCTTCTGACTGAATCTCCTAGAACATTTTAATCACTGGAACCCCTAGGCTGGTAGGGAACACTGTCTCTGTTCCATAAACAAGCTGATATGGTGACATTCATCTGGATTTATTTGTTGTTAGTCTGTCAGCCCACGGAGCATGCAATAATTTTTTATGCCATGATTTCTTATTATCTTCAAGCAAATTTTTGATAATGGTCACCAAGCTCTTGTTTGATGATTCAAATAACCCATTACCTTGTGGGTAATAAGAAGTTGAATGACCGAGTGCTCTCTGATACCTATGACAAAAATCAATCATTTTATTAGATCCAAAAGCAGTAGCATTATCAGTGATTATCTTTCTAGGGTAGCCAAATCTAGAGAGGATGTGGTCTTCTAGGAACTTAATGATGACAGAATATATGGCATTCCTAGAAGGTATGGCCTCTATCCATTTTGTGACATAATCTATGGCTATGAGAATCCATTTGTGTTGTGCAGAAGAAGCAGGGTGTATTTCTCCTATGAAATCAAGGCCCCACTGTTGAAAGGAAGCTTCAACAGTTATAGATTTTAATGGTAAGGGGAGGATCTTTCTTTTGCCCTAAAAAATCTGGCACTTATGGCAAGAAATTATCATTTTGTGGATTTCATTGAAAAGTGTAAGCCAGTAATAGCTAGCTCTGAGTATTTTGTTAGCAGTGGCTTTCCAGTTTAAATTGCATCCACACTCTACTGCATGGAACTCATGTTTTACCCTCTCTGCTTCAGTTTTAGGCAGACACTTAAGCAACAAACCATTTGCATTCTTCCAGTACAAACATTCATTTAAAATGCAATAGTTTCTGACTTTTAACTTTAGAAATCTGGCCTTGGTCTTTGATAACTCAGGAGGGGCATTCAGATTTGTAAGCACATACAGGATGTCAAAATACCAAGGAGAATTTTGAATTTTTTCTTCAATAGTACGATTGGGTAGTCATTCATGTTCATCCAAGGCATCTACCATGTTTATGTCAAGGGCCTGCAAGTTAGATTCAGAAATTAGTTGAGCTAAGCCCTGACCTTTGATCAGTTTTGCGGGTTTTATTTCCAGGTCATACTCTAATATTACAGCAATCCATTTGCCCCTCTTTCCATCAGGATCTTGGGACAAAATATCTTTTACCACTATGTTTGGTACATAGGCAATGATGTGAGAATGCAGAATATACACCCTAAAGTCTTTCAATGCCTTAACCAAGGCATAGGCCTATTTTTCCATTATGTTATATTTCAAGGGTGAATCCCTCAGAGCTTTGCTGAAGAAATCAATGGGTTGTTCTTGCCCCTTTGAATTCTTTTGTAGCAGAACTGTAGCCACTGTGTGCTTAGAGGAAAAGGAGAATATAAGGAAGTCATTTGAGAAATATGGGTTGATTAGGACAGGTGCCCAGGTGAGCGCAAGTTTAAATAACTCAAAATATTTTTTGGCCTCTAAAGTCCACTTAACCCCTACATCCTTTTTCAGCATGTTTGTCATATCCCTGAGGTGCTCAGCTAAGTTGGGAATAAACCTCCTTAAGAATTTGATTTTCCCAATAAAGGACTACAATTCTTTTTTGTTTATCGGGTGACTAATATATAGTATTCACTCAACTCTTTTCGGGTCTATTTTAATCCCTTTCTTTGATATAATATGGCCAAGAAGATTACCTTCTTGAAGCCTGAATACAGTCTTCTTGGGATTTAAAGACAGACCGAACCTTCTACATTTCTCAAACACTCTTCTCAGATGTTTTAGGTGTTCCTCATCAGTCTTGGAATGAACTGTTATGTCATCCAGATAGATGACAATGAAGTGCCCTATTTCCTCCGAAAAGTCTATGTCCATTGCTCGTTGGAAGGTCGCACCAGCACTCATTAGTCCAAAAGGCATTTTTACGTACGTAGAAGTGCCCCATGGAGTGGTGAAAGCTGTCTTGAGTTGGTCTTCTAGGAGTACTAAAACTTGGTTATAGCCTGAAAAACCATCTAACAGGGAGATCCTTTTTGACCCAACTACCATCTATAGGATGTGATCCATCTTTAGTAAGGGGTAATTGTCTTTAATTGAAGCTTTGTTAAGGTTTCTAAAATTGATGCATAGTCTGATCTCACCTATCTTCTTTCTCATAGCTACAAGATTTGAAACCAAATCAAAAAACCTCACGGGCACTATAATTCCTACCTCGTACATCTTCTTGATTTCTTTTTCGACTAAAGGCAATTGCTTCGGGTTGATTCTACGCAATTTCTGTCTGAAGGGTTTTTGGTTCTCCTTCAAGGGGATTTTTTGTTGTATAATGTCAATATCATAGGCCTTTAAGTTCTCGTAGCTCCAGGCAAAGACATCAATGAATTCTTTAAATAAGTCAATATATTTCTTTTTCATGTCTACTGGCAAGGACTTAACCAACTTAATCATCTTAGGCTTATCCTCAGTGCCTATTTTTCATTCCTCGACATCAGAGTCTGAGTGTTCAATAGTGGGTTTTTTTCGCTACGTCGTTAAAATAAAAAAGGTCCTCTAAAGGTGTCAGTCCTATGGGTATATTCTTATATTTTGACTGTAGCACCTCTATTTCCCCTTTTTCTACATTCTTATACTCTTCGGTTTGAGTTCCAAGTTCCTTAGTTAACATGTTTATTTCTATGTTATGGGGTGATTTTTCTTCATCGGGAGGCTCTTCACTCAATATGTTAAGAAATCATTGTAAGATGATTACAGATCATTTGGTTTGAGAGCGTCTGGGGAATAAGCCTGTTTTAGGTGGAACAGTCTGCAGGTGGCTGCTGTTTCAAGAATATGGTGTTGAAATCATCATCAAGCCAGGAAATTTGAGTATGGAACGGGACCACTTGTCCCAAATTTTGATGGGTGACAGGCCCAGTAGCTGGAAGAAAGGATTTTCTGATACGCAGTTGTTCGCCAATAAGGTCTGTTAGGGTCCTATAAGTATAGGATTCATAATTTGGAATTGACTTATGATAGTCTTGTAAAATATGTACATACCTTGCTTTCTGCAAGTTTTTTTCCCATATTTTGTAAAAAATAAAAAAATAAAAAAATGAAAAAGAGCGTAAAAGTCCTAAAAGAAAGATGAAAGGACTTAAAAAATATATACCCCAAAAGAAAAAGATGAAAATAAAACATGAAAGTGTGAAAGTCCAAATTCCACTCATTTTTTTCTTTTTGTAGATGATTATGGAAGAGTGTCAATAAATGCCATAATCCATGATGAGTTAAACTGTTTAAACTTGACTTGTCATGTTTTCAATTTCCATGTTCTAGATAGTGAATAAAGATTAGTCAGACAATTTAATCCTGACTAATCAGTAGATAGGTAGAGAATAAAGAGGAGCTCATTAGTTTCATCTGATCCCTCAGATGAAATAAGGTAGAATTAGATAGTTTTTATTATTTCAAAAGAATAAAATGTTTCAAGGTAGAAATCCTAAATGCAACTGCTGAAGAGAAGAAAAAATGTTAGAGTAATGTTGGGTAGGTAGAAATAAGTGAGAAAAATCATGTAATATTCATTACTGGATAGAAAATCACTAATTTCCCTTCCCCAGTAAGTTTTCAATATTCTATACTTCCAGTCAAAGAGGATCAAAGCATTTCTCTCACTTCTGTTGGGACCGGACGCAAGGCTTGATGACTGGATAGTGGAAAATGTTGACTTCTTATGATAAAATCCCCTTTACCATTATTCATCCATCATTCACACATTTAACTCATTTTCATAAGTAAAAACACCTTTTTTACTTAAAGAAACCTAAAATCCCATTGAATTAACTTCCTTCATTCATAAACAATACAAAAACCCTCAAAAACACTCTATCCTAAGTAAAATGGTGAAATCATGAAATAAAAAGCTTTGCTTTTATTTTTCACTTTACTTGGTTAATTAGTATATTTTTGTATTCCATATCTCATTTTCATATTAAATTTTTTATTTATACTATTAATTCCCTAAAAATACCTTATCCTATCTATATAATTCCCTTTATGTTAAATACCCCCTCAACCCACTATTATAAGATTTTAGGAAAACGTTATTATCCACATGCTGAAATAAAATCCAAAATAATACCCCCTTTTGGCCTAAAACTAACTATAATCAAATACCCCAACCCCTATGGTTATAGACCTTTCAAAAAGTCTAAAACTATATAATAGAATTAAATATTGCAAAAAGGCATTTTATACATATCTTATGTATTTTAAACATGCGAAAGTGTTACACTATCTATTACATTTTATCTTAAGTATTGGAATCCACCATGCCTTTGTAAATACATTTTCTATCATTTCCCACACTAACTTAACCCTTTTCCCATTTCCCCGTTATATAAAACTTCACATTTTATATAACATTAACCCAAGATAATATAGCCCTGCCTCATGCCCATCCAACCATAGGTATAACCCTTTTCATATAAATCACTTTGATTAAACACAAATCATACAAAGGTTTTATTATATTTTAAAATCAGCCAGTGCATAAGTCACCCTGGTCCCACCATCCTTTTGACCGCACCTTCCCAAAAAATCCTCATCGTTCGCTCCCTTCCCGATGATCTGACGGTGCAAGATCCTTTTCGCGCTCATAACTTGATCGCCTGTCCGCAGCCCAAATGGACGCAAAATGGGTGGTTTTCCCATTTTCACCTCCTTTGACGTGGCACAAAACTATTTGATTCCGTTCATTTCAATATAAACCACTTACCACCAAGATTGAATGCGAAAACCACTACTGGTTTCACATTTCAAAATCTAAACTACCTCCCACCTTTGGATTAGACTCGCATTTAATACGTTTAATAGAGATTCATATCAAAGGTTAAAACCTTTGTTATGTTATTTTTCAATGTTATTTGTGCATTCCAACTGATAAAAACTCCGCCCGACTATGTAAAAGCTCTTCTGCACAATTTTCAGACTGATATCCTGAGAAAAAGCCCAATTTGACCGCAGATCCCCTATTTGAAGACCAGAAAAGCCATTTTCTACTCCAACAAGCCAG
Organism: Pinus albicaulis; assembly: GCA_034641835.2. Taxonomy (NCBI): domain Eukaryota; kingdom Viridiplantae; phylum Streptophyta; class Pinopsida; order Pinales; family Pinaceae; genus Pinus; species Pinus albicaulis. The sequence continues at coordinate 1,809,921,169 of CM076575.1, forward strand.
ACCAGAGCTCAAATTTGACCTCAAACATCTGAAAACCCTTCCAACAATCAAATACCTACTTTCAAAGGTATTTTTTGACATACAAACCTGCAAATTCAAATTTAAACCATTGATAAGTAAGCCAAGCCATCAAATTAAGAGAATTCATAGAAGAGAAATTGCCCAAAAATGCCCAAATCAAGCCAAACCCTTGCAAATTTTCCCCAAAAATTATTGTGTCCATAAAAACCCTTATAAAAACTAAATTTCCTCAGCTTATGACCTCTGAAGATCAATTCTTACACCAGAAAAGGGTTTTAGGCCTACAGATCTCTTGAAAACACCTTTTTTTTAGTCCAAAATCATTCAGAAAACCCTCGTTTTCTGTCTTAAACCAGTTTTCATATTCAAGAAGCCTAATTGTTCAAATAAATCACCTGAGACTATCTTTGGCATATAAATTGATAAATTCACCATCTGTTTAAAGAGATACAACTTTTGCAAACAATTTATGCTTGCATTAGTTATTCCAAAATGACTAAAAAACAAATGACATCTAAAGTTGGGTGTTTTAAGCCTATTAAACCTGGTAGATAAAAGCCTCCCAAATCTGAAGCATCAAAAGCCATCAAATCTACTCCTGCACTTACTGCTAAAACCACTGAGTCTGTAAATCCACTTCAGCCACCAGTACCTACTATAGTAACCCTTCCATTAACTGATATGGATTACAAGTTTGGTGACCCTATGGTAGAATTTAATCTATTGGAAATACACAATTGGTGCTTTGATAAATACATTGATAAAGATGAAATACCTATTTTGGAGACTCATCTACCCAAATATGTAGTGCCATTCACCCACCCTGGCCAAGACCTTGTTAGACTGTGTCAAAAGCATTATGAACCCAAACAAAGGGATATTGTTAATGCAGACAGAGAGGTCCTTTTTACAATCACAGAAAAATCCATTAATCAAATGTTGCAATTACCATATGATCCTTATTTAGTCCCCCTTTCTATTGAATATTTAACCCAGTTGTACTTAAGCCGGGATTTCCCAAAGAAGTTTATGATATTTTAGGACTTTATGTCTTCCCATGTTGACATCCCTAAGTTGAACCTTCCTTATTCAATTGCCAAATTTCCAAAAGGTTCAAGGCATATTATTTCCATGTTATATTTTACACTGGGATATTTCACAGATGGATTCACTAATGAATCCATTCTTGGCTTTCTATCCACTTTATCTCGAGGTCAACCCCCTGCACTAATTTTTTATTATGCCAGTTTTATAGCTGATAGCATTCATCACCAATTGAGCAAACTACCCACTGAAGGGGTGTTTAGGTACTCATCATACTTGTTTCATTTTTTTCTGTTCTTCCAAGCTGATAATTTTCCATTTTCATTGCAAAAAATGGACTTAGAGGGCCAGCCTCTATCCATTATCTTTTGGACTTCTTTGCTTAGGAAAGAAGACAATGAGTTCAGCTATACATATTTTTCAGACCTATTCCTCCAGCCAGCAATGAATATATTGTATAAAACAGAGCAGCCTAGAGTAAATGAAGACATGAAAATAATATTGCAGTTATCAGAAGAAAATAATATGGGAGACTGGTTTCTTTATGAAAAGCACACAGAGATAATAATTTTTGGCTCAAACTTATTACCTTGTAAGTTGCCAAAATAGATGTGCATGAGATATTTGCAATGGAATACTTAAGGAAAATTCTAAATTTTGACTCCATCAACTTCTTAGCTGCTAGGAAAAAGACCCAATTTAAGCTTAAAAATCAAGTTGGGCATTTCATCATTAATAACAGAGAAGTAGAAAAGGAAATCACCAAGATACTAGCAGATTTTAAATTTCAGGAGAGTTTTCCATGGAACTATGATCCTCAAGGTATCTTGAGTAATTTAAGGATTAAATGCAAACTTACATCATTTATACATGAGCCCAATCCAAAAATTGAGAAATTTTCCAATCAAGAGGAATGGGTGGAAAACACTTTGATAGATACATTCATCAATGCAAAGGTAGCAGGACAAGTGGTTACAACACACGCCGTGGAAGTTGTAAAGCCACTAAAAACTTTAGCTAAAAGAGGTAGAGATGAGGGAACTTATACAGCTGAGACAACCACAGAAAAAAAAATTCAAGTTGATTTACAATAAAAGGCTCAAATTCAGTTCCATAGGGAAAGAACAGGTAATTGATGTTGAGGATAAAAATGAGCCTGAGATAAACAAAGATGAAGCCACAGTGATAGTTAATGAGACTCTAGCAGAGATTGAAAAGGAACAAACAACAGCTAAAGGAAAAGATACCCAGATGATTGAAAAAACCCAAAATATGGAAGCTTCGTCCTCACACACAGTGGAGGAAAAAGACTTAGATATCAAAGAAAATTACAAGCAAATCAAGCAAAGGAATGAATAAATCAAGTATGAGATTTACTCTCAGTTTCTTAAACAAAAACCAGGGAATCAAAATAGGCTACTGATAGCCTTTGACTATTCCAAAAACAAAATGATTATGTCTTTTCTGCAACCAACTACTTCAACACCTAAGACAGTGGCATATTATAACAATGTTGAGTTTAAAGTAGATACTGAAAAAGTGCATGAACTAAACCAAATAGAATTCCACAGACATAGCTCTGAAATGTTATATTCAACTATGTTAACAAAGCCTATGAGTGCTACTAAGTTTCACAATACCATTATTAACATGCAGGATCAAATGAAGCTCGACAAAGGCTCTTTGTACGCTAAATACCTAAGGATTAAAGCCTTAGAGGATTTGATTTTACATGTGGGATATGATCCCTCAAATGTGTAGGCATCTAAATTGTTGATTAAGAAAAAGAATGAAGATATTGCAGATTTGAGGAAATAGCTTAAGCTTCCTCAAAGTGAGCACCCACAGACTAAAGAAATACTTTAGGATCTTACAGAAAAAGAAGAGATGATGCAGTTGATCCTCAAACCAATTGCTCAGATTAAAGAAATGGAGACTCAAATGGATGAACTTGTTAAGGAGAAAGAAACTGTGAAAGAAACTGTAAAGGAAACTGATGCTCAAATTATTCCTATAGTTATACCAGTAATTACCACAGCTATGGTTTCTACTTTGGGAGAAAAATTAGCATCTAATTAGCCATTGGAAACTGCAGTGTCAGTGCATTCAACTACTACATCAGCCATATATTCTTCAACAACACAAGTACAACAAACAGATGGAGCAAGTTAGATTGTGAAGGCTATGGAGGAAATTTCCTTGAAAAATAATGAAATCAATAGCCTAAAGAAAATGATTGAAAATCTTGAATCCACAAATAAGTTAGCTCAAATAAATGCTAAAACCCATGAGCAGAAAGAAATTAGACTTGGAAAGAAAATTAAGGGATTGCAAAAAGAGCTAACATTCACTGAACAAATTACATTTGTCAAGAATCATTTATGGAAAAATATTATTGAAGCCATACATTCTCAATGGCCTTCAATTCAGGTCATCTATGCACAGAGAGACTTACTATTATCAGCCCAAACTAAGATTCAGAAAACCAAGGATGAGTTAACTAATAAGCCATCTCAAGCTTTAAAACTCATCAATTTTCTAAACAATTGGAACATAGCAGAGTTGGAAGAGTTATAGATACTAGATAGAACAGAGACCATTTTGCAAATTAAAAAGGTAGTAACAAAGAAAAATTTTATGAACTACCTAGAAGAGAAGTGTGAAGCAATGAAGATTTCCATAACAAAGTTTATGGTGAAGTATACAAACTTGAGAAAGAAGGGTTTTCCAGATATTCATGTCTTTAATGAGAAATTAATGCCCCAGAAATATTATGATAACAAAATCAAAGAATTTTCCAAGGAGAAAATAAGTAAACCATTGCCACAAGGCACTCCTACAGGTAAAGTCCTCCTCTAACACTTTGAAGATTTGTTATTTCTTCAACATGAGATCAAACATCTTTTTGTGTTTAGGCCCAATTTTTCTAAATACATGGAGGCAGATGAAAATTTTAGAAAGCTGAAGAATGTAAAAATTCCTAGTGAAGAATAGTGGCAGGCATTCATAGATTTAATGTAACAATGAAAAGGTAAAACAGTGAAGAAAAATGCACTAAAAATAGTCAAACAGAAACAGTGAAATAAAGAGACAGTCAGCTGATTTTTTAATACAGTAAGACATATTTTTCAGCTGTAAATAGTGAAATATTAGTCAAAGTGTACCAGTTTTTAAAGAAGCAGCGTTAAAGAGTATCAGAGGAAAGTGTGTCAGCCAAGGAAACTCAAATAAAGATATTTCCTAAACAGCCAGAAAGCAAGACAACTATTAAATAAAAAACTCCTTGTTAGATAAAGTTTTTCTATATATTTTGAATAAGAGGATATCTTGCTGATTTGTTAAGCAGCTGTCCCTCTTATTTTGTAAAGATATTTTATATTTCGTAAAGATATTCCTACATTTCTCTAGGATATTTGTAAACAAATTTTTTGTATAAATACTTTTGTATTAGAAGTGTTAAGTGTGGAATAAAATTGCTAATATTACTATACTTTTGTTGATACATTGGAGGCTCCGATGTGTTGAATTCAAAGTAGCAGACTAGACAAAGCTAAAGTGGCATCATAATTCAGGATTCTTGCGATAAGTTGAAGAGTGAAGTACATCTCTTCTTATCATTTTTTCTTTTCTGAGTTTCATGCAATTCATTATGTGTTTGATTTATCTTAATGTGTAACTAGGAATATTACTATAGGACTAGCCTTTTGCTCCCTGTTTTTAACTAAGTTACCATTTAAATGTTTCTGCTGATTTTGGGTGTTAGGAATTCTTCATTTCTCCTACTTCCGTTTGACCCCTACCTCCTTCTTCCATTTTCCGGATTAAATAATCCTTCATTTTCCTTTATCCCGATCATACTATTTCATCAAAAAGCTTTCCCCAAATCTCTAAGGGTTATCTACCTTGCCCTGCATACATTTGTACCCCTTTGGCCTTGCCTTCTAGTACTGCTATCTAGACTTAGACTCCATAGCCCAATGGACAAGTAGATCTCTCTATAGTTTGATCGTAAGTGATTTTTACCCACCAAAACCTTTAAAAACAAAACCAATTGTTCCATCATAACTAGCCTAAAAACATAAATCAAAACCAAGATAAATCTTAAAGAGAGAGCCCTCTTTGAATTCTAGGAAGGCTAGATCCTAGGATTTGAAGTAGGTTTGTGGTTACCCCTAGTGTTCTTTGACTAAAAACTCAAATCCCACAACTTAAGAAATTACTAGGGTGATAACATACTAGAAACCATACTGGGGACCTAGCCAATCTCCAGTCTTAAATTTAGTCTTAAAGAAAAAATTTTCATTTATCTTTTTACTTTAAGATTATTTTTATAGGTTGTGGGTATTCAAAACAGTCATTCTGGTTTCTATGAAAACCTACTATACCAGGTCTAATCCAGATCCTAAGACTACAATTATAGTAGATAACCCAAAACAAAGTGGAAAAAAGAAAAAACAAATTATCAATTTAGAAACTGAAGTACCATTAAGAAAAGCCAATTCTTTACCCAAAGAGTTAGTGAGTTTAAATGATAGTGATTCTGATATAAAATTTGAATATTCATTGTTTAAAACTAAATCTGAAACTAATTTGAAAAATACTATTATAGATCCTGTTTTCCTTTCATTTTTGAATAAAAAACAAAAAAATATAGCAGTAGGAACAAAGTCAAGTAAATATGAATATCAAAATAAATTGAAAAAATTAATGTTTCATTGATTAAATATATTAATGAAGCTATTGAGTTAGCTCATTTGTTGCCTTACACAAAACCTCTATTTTTTTAATTGCGCACAACAATAATACCAAAAACAGATTCATCCTTATATGCTATAACTTCATTTATAGATAATTCTGCAAGTTCATCTACATACCATTTCATTCCTAAGTTGCCTTTGCAGCCTAGGATATTATTTCCTTCATCCACTCAATCCATTGGATCCACTAATTTTCAATTAGATTTTATAAGCACCACATCTTTAATTCGTAGCAATTCCATTTACATACCATCTTCATTTCCCAGCTCTTCAACTGCAGTTTTTAATTCATCAGCTACGATATCCAGCTCTTCCCCTATCATTACTGTTATACCTCCCAGCTCAGCAAAGCTTCAAGCTATGGCTACCAGGTATGCTCACCCTGCTTTACCCAAAAACCTTCATCCTATGCCTCAAGACTACCAAAAAAATGTACCACTGTTTGATGGCATTTCACAATATACTACTCAACAACATGTAACTAAAATGATAGATTACTGTGAAATTTAAGAGATTGATGAGTCAAATGTCCAGATGAGGTTATTTGCCCAAATTTTGATAAGAGAAGTTAAAAAATGGTTCAAAAATTTAGCAGCTGGTAGTGTAGCTGATTTAGCTGCATTTAATAGAATATTTTTAAATAAATGGGAAAGAAAAAATAACCCCCTTCAAATTTTATCTGAGTTTCATTCTTTGAAAAGATCTCCTACTAAGTCTGTACAAGATTACTGCACTAGGTATAACAATGTTCATAATGCTATTCTTGCAGCTCTTAAACCTACACCTTACTCTATTTTGCTCAAATTCCCTGATGGCTTTCATACAGAGATGGCCTATCAATTAAGAGAAATAGATGTTGAAACCTTAGAACAGATGCAATTAGATGTTGTTAGTGTAGAAATTAACATTCTAGCTAGGAAATCTAGACTTAGGAATGAAAGAAGAGTTACAATTAAACAAGAAAGTTCAAATTCAGATGTTAAATTAGATTTTTTTGCTAAAAATTTAGAAAGGGTGGTTGAAAGATTAGATAATTTAGATAGAAAACCTCAATGGGATAATCAACCTTAGATCATAAATCCCAATTTCAGAAAAAACCATAACCCTGGAAAAGCTAAAGAAGCTGCTCCAGACCAAAACATTAGACCCCCATTCTAGGAGAACTATGCTGAAAGTTCTAAAAATAATGATGAAGATGAGGATGACATCAATCATCTAATGGGAATAGATGAAAACAACACCATTTTCCTCACTTAGGAGGATCTAGAACTATTTGAGCTTCAACAACTCAAATTGAACTCTAGTGAATCCTTTGACTATAAATAGGGTTATGACTTTGCCATTAATGAAATACATAGTCAATATAATATTAGAAACAAGAAAAATAATGAATCTTCTACAAAAACAAATTCCCAAAATCAAAATAAAAAGAATGTAGAAGACCCAAAAACAAAAGTTTTGCAAATTCTCCCATGGGAAAACAAGCAAAATTCCAATCCTTCCAGTCCTAAAAACCCAAAAAATCCAAGATTTTTGATATTACTGATGAAGTAGCTCAATCTTCCAAAGATGCACCAAAATCTAATATCACAAAAGCCTCTAATTCAGTAAAAACAACAATTCCTGATCCTAGAAACAATCCTGCTGATTCTAAATAACAAAATCCTAAAATTGATAATACAAAAACAACTGTTGAAAATTCAAAGTCTGATAGAACATCTGCTGCCACACAAACGATCCCTGAAAAAAGAATTAAAAACAACAAAATTCAAGAAACTCAGACAGATAATATTAGAACAACTGAAGATAAAAGAACATCTATTGAAAATAAAGAAAAACCAACTGAGATAAAAGTTACAAAAGATGAATTACTTTAGATTAGTAAGTGTCAATCCTCATTCAACATTTAGACTGAAATAGCTAAGTTAAAAATACCAATTCCTTTAACCGAATTGGTAAATAATGAATTATATAAATAAAAAATTACTGAGACTTTGAATATGAATGATGGTGAAGATGCCATTAATTTGAATGATGATCAACCAGAGTTGATTTTTGGCCCTGATGTAAATGGTAAGCATTTAGATGGATTCGTACTTCCTTCCTATATCAACCTTACTATTCACGATTAGATTTTAGACAATGCTATGTTATCTTCAAGAGCTTCCCATAACTTAATGCCAAAAGCCGTCATCGAAACTCTTAATCTAGAAATAAGTAGACCTTATAAAGATTTGTTCTCATTTGATTCTAGCAAAGTTAAGTGCATAGGATTGATTAAAGACTTATGTGTGAATTTGGTTCAGTACCCTGGTAAGAGCATGGTTATGGATATTGTAGTAGCTAACATCCCACCAAAGTATGGTATGCTTCTTTCTCGCTCATGTGGAGAAAAGTTGTAGGGATCTCTACAATTAGACACGAGATATGCTACTATATCAGCATTTGGATAGCCCAAGAAACTTTATAGGGAAGCTTTAATGAAATTCATGGTCAACAGTGCAGAAAGATCCATAAATTACCCCATTTACTCAACACCAACTGATCTTGACTCTTTCATTTTATGTAACTCTGATAATAATGAAATCCAAACTAAACTAATTGACATAATGAAAAAACCAAATAATGATAATATTTTTCATGAAGCCCTTTGGCATTTAGAATTTTATGGCTCTGTGAACAAATCAGGAGTAGGAGCTGGAATATAGATCACAAATATTGAGACGGGTCATTCAGAAGGACATGCCTTTAGACTCAACTTCAAATGTACTAATAACATGGCAGAGTATGAGGCACTTATCTTAGGCCTCCAAATCATCATAAATTTATGAGGTAAAAGAATTTTAATCATGGGAGATTCAGAATTAGTAATAAAACAAATAAATGTAGAGTATTTTGTTCACAATCCTAGATTAGTCAAATATAGAGATACAACAACTGATTTGTGTGAAGATTTATTGGAATGTAAGTTTGCTAATATACCTAGAAAACAGAACATTCAAGAAAATTGTTTGGAAAATTTTGCTAGAACATGTAGCTTACCTTTTCAACCAACACATAGGTATACTGCTGAATTTAAATATAGACCCATTGTCCTAGACAATGTCAAATACTGGCAGATTTTCTCTCAAGATGAACAGATTTACCATTTTTTGAGTAATAAGGAAGAATTTCAAAATTGTAAGATAGATTTAGATTGAAATGTAGATTCATATTTTAATTGTGAAATAGATAACATAGATGTACATAAATTTAACAAACCCATTGTATTTACTCAATCTTACATAGATAACTTAGAGAAAGTAGATATAGAGGAAATCATTGAAGTAGAAATTGACATGTTAGATATTAAAGATAATTTTTTGCCTAAAGGTTTAACTCCTTTGGAGGACCTTTTTGATTCCAATGATGTGCCTAAAAGGCCAAAAATGGAACCACTCAGGTCTAACATTGCGGAATATAACGTTGGGATAGAATTAAAGCCAAAAATGATTAAACTATCAAAATATTTACCTCCCCAAGAAAAAGAAAAATACATTGAACTTTTAAAGGAATATCAAGATGTGTTTACATGGAATTATGAAGATCTGAAAGCTTATGACACAAACATAATTCAACATAAGATTCCTATAAAAGATGACCAAAAACCAATTAAACAAAAATTGAGGAGGATTAATCTTGTCTTATTACCTTTGATAGAAAAGGAAGTTAAACGCATGTATGATGCTCAAATCATTGCACCAATTAGATATTCTAATTGGGTTTCAAACTGAGTTTGCTCCCTTCTCGATGATCTGATGGTGCAAGATCCTTTTCACGCTCATAACTTGATCACCTGTCCACAACCCAAATGGACACGAAATGGGTGGTTTTCCCATTTCCACCTCCTTCGACGTGACACAAAACTATTCGATCACATTAATTTCAATCTAAACCACTTACCACCAAGATCGAATGCAAAAACCACTGTTGGTTTCGCATTTCAAAATCTAAACTGCCTCCCACTTTTGGATTAGACCCGCATTTAATAAATTTAATAAAGATTCATATCAAAGGTTAAAACCTTTGTTATGTTATTTTTCAGTGTTATTTGTGCATTCCGACTGATAAAAACTCTGCCCGACTATGTAAAATCTCTTCTGCACAATTTTCAGACTTATTTCCCAAGAAAAAGCCCAATTTGACCGCAAATGCCCTGTTTGAAGACCGAAAAAGCCATTCTCTACTCCAACAAGCCGGACCAGAGCTCAAATTCGACCTCAAACGTCTGAAAACCCTTCCAACAGTCAAATACATGTGTTCAAAGGTATTTTTTGACATACAGACCTGTAAATTCAAAGTTAAACCATTGATAAGTAAGCCAAGCTGTCAAATTAAGAGAATTCATAGAAGAGAAATTGCCCAAAAATGCCCAAAATAGGCCAAACTCTCGCAAATTTTCCCCAGAAATTACTATGTCCATAAAAGCCCCTGTAAAAAATAAATTTCCTCTGCTTACAACCTTTGAAGGTCAATTCTTACACCAGAAAAGGGTTTTAGGCCTACAGATCTCTTGAAAACACCTTTTTTTAGTCCAAAATCATTCAGAAAACCCTCGTTTTTTGTCTTAAACCAGTTTGCATATCCAAGAAGCCTAATTGATCAAATAAATCACTTGAGACTATCTTTGGCCTATAAATTGATAAATTCACCATCTTTTTAAAGAAATACAACTTTTTCAAACAATTTAAGCTTGCATTAGTTATTCCAAAATGACTAAAAAACATATGAAATCTAAAGCTGGAGGTTCTAAGCCTATTAAACCTAGTGGATCCAAGCCTCCCAAATCTGAAGCATCAAAATCCATCAAATCTACTCCTGCACTTACTGCTAAAACCACTGAGTTTGTAAATCCACTTCAGCCACTAGTACCTATTGTAGAAACACTTCCATTAACTGATATGGATTACAAGATTGTTGACCCTGTGGTAGAATTTAATCTATTGGAAATACACAATTGGTGCTTTGATAAATACCTTGATAAATATGAAATAACTATTTGGGAGACTCATCTGCCGAAATATGTAGTGCCATTGACCCACCCTATCTAGGACCTTGTTAGACTGTGTCAAAAGCATTATGAACTAGACCAAAGGGCTATTGTTAATGCAGACAGAGAGGTCCTTTTTACAATGACAACAGAATCCATTAATAAAATGCTACAATTACCATCTAATCCTCATTTATTCCCTCTTTCTATTGAATATTTAACCCAGTTGTACTTAAGCCTGGATTTCCCAAAGAAGTTTATGATATTTCAGGACTTTATGCCTTCCCATGTTGACATCCCTAAGTTTAACCCTCCTTATTCAACTGCCAAATTTCCAGAAGGTTCAAGGCATATTATTTCCATGCTATATTTTATAGTGGGATATTTCGCAGATGGATTCACTGATGAATCCATTCTTGGATCTCTATCCACTTTATCTCCAGGTCAACCCCCTGCACTCATTTTTTATTATGCCAATTTTATAGTTGATAGCATTCATCACCAATTGACCAAACTACCCACTGAAGGGGTGTTTAGGTACTCATCATACTTGTTTCATTCGTTCCTGTTCTTCCAAGCTGATAATTTTCTAATTTCATTGCAAAAAATGGACTTAGAGGGCTAACCTTTGTCCATTATCTTTTGGATTTCTTTGGTTAGGAAAGAAGACAATGATTTCAGCTATACATATTTTTCATACCTATTCCTCCAACTAGCAATGAATATATTGTATAAAGTAGAGTAACCTAGAGTAAATGAAGACATGAAAAGAATATTGTAGTTATCATAACAAAATAAGATGGGACACTGGTTTCTTTATGAAAAGCACATAGAGATAAGAATTTTTGGCTCAAAATTATTACCTTATAAGTTGCCAAATACATGTGCATGAGAGTTTTTACATTGGAATACTTAAGGAAAATTCTAAATTCTGACTCCATCAACTTCTTAGCTACCAGGAAAAAGACCCAATTCAAGCTTAAAAATCAAGTTGGGCCTTCAATCAAAAACAACAGAGAAGCAGAAAAGGAAATAACCAAGATACTAGCAGGGTTTAAATTTTAGGAGAGCTTTCCATGGAACTATTATCCTCAAGGGATCTTGAGTAATTTAAGGATTAAATGCAAAATTACACCATTTATACATGAGCCCAAGCCAAAAATTTAGAAATTTTCCAATCAAGAGGAATGGGTGGAAAAAACCTTGATAGATACAGTCATCAATGCAAAGGTAGCAAGACAAGTGGTTACCACATAGACCCTGGAAGCTGTAAAGCCACTAGAAACTTCAGCTAAAAGAGGCATAGATGAGGGAACTTATATAGCTGAGACAACCACAGAAACAAAATTCAAGTTGATTTACAATAAAATGCTCAAATTCAGTTCCATAGGGAAATAAAAGGTAATTGATGTTGAGGATACAAATGAGCCTGAGGTAAATAATGATGAAGCCAAAGTGATAGTTAATGAGACTCTATCAGAGATTCAAAAGGAACAAACAACAACTAACGGAAAAGATACTCAGATGATTGAAAAACCCCAAAATATGGAAGCTTCATCCTCACACATAGTAGAGGAAAAAGACTTAGATATCAAAGAAAAGTACAGGAAAATCAAGCAAAAGAATGAAGAAATCAAGTCTGAGATTTACTCTTAGCTTCTTAAACAAAAACCAGGGAATAAAAATAGGCTACTAACAGCCTTTGAATATTCCACAAACAAAATGATTATGTCTTTTATGCAACCAACTACTTCAACACCTAAGACAGTGGCATATTATAAAAAGGTTGAGTTTGAAGTAGATACTGAAAAAGTGCATGAACTAGACCAAATAGAATTCCATAGAGATAGCTCTGAAATGTTATATTCAACTATGGTAACAAAGGATATGAGTGCTACTAAGTTGCAGAATACCATTATTAAGATGCAGGATCAAATGAAGCTGGAAAAGGGCTCTTTGTATGCTAAATAACTAAGGATTAAAGCCTTAGAGGATTTGATTTTACAAGTGGGATATGATCCCTCAAATGTGCAGGCAGCTGAATTGTTGATTAAGAAAAAGAATGAAGATATTTCAGCTTTGAGGAAATAGCTTAAGCTTCCTCAAAGTGAGCACCCATAGACTAAATAAATACTTCAGGATCAAACAGAAAAATAAGAGATGATGCACCCTCAAACTAACTGCTCAAATTAAAGAAATGGAGACTCAAATGGATGAACTTGTCAAGGAGAAAGAAATTGTGAAAGAAACTATAAAGGAAACTCATGCTTCAATTACTCCTACAGTTATACCAGTAATTACCACAGCTGTGGTTTCTACTTTGGGAGAAAAATTAGCACCTAATGAGCCATTGGAAACTGCAGTGTCAGTGCATTCAGCTACTATATCAGCCACGGATTCTTCAACAACACAGGTAAAACAAACAGATGGAGTAGGTCAGATTGTGAAGGCTATGGAGGAAATTTCCTTGAAAAGTAATGAAATAAATAGCCTAAATAAAATGATTAAAAATCTTGAATCCACAAATAAGTTGGCTCAAATAAATTCTAAAACCCATGAGTAGAAATAAATTAGACTTGCAGAGAAAATTAAGGGATTGCAGAAAGAGCTAACATTCACCGAATAAAATTCATTTGTCAAGAATCATTTATGAAAAAATATTATTGAAGCCATACATTATCAATGGCCTTTAATTCAGGTCATCTATGAGTAGAGAGACTTACTGTTAGCAGCCCAAATTGAGATTCAAAAAACCATGGATGAGTTAACTGATAAGCCAACTCAGGCTTTAAAACTCATCACTTTTCTAAACAACAAGAACAGAGCAGAGTTCGAAGAGTTACAGATACTAGATAGAACAGAGACCATTTTTCAGATGAAAAAGGTAGTAACAAAGAAAAATTTGATGAAATACCTAAAAGAGAAGTGTGAAGCAATGAATATTTCCATAACAAATTTTATGGTGAAGTATACAAACTTGAGAAAGAAGGGTTTGCCAGATATTCATGTCTTTAATTAGAAATTAATGCCCCAGAAAGATTATGATAAAAAAATCAGAGAATTTTCCAAGGAGAAAATAAGTAAACCATTGCCACAAGGCACTCCTACAGGTAAACTCCTCCTCCAACACTTTGAAGATTTGTTCTTTCTTCAAAATGAGATCAAACATCTTTTTGTGTTCAAGCCCAATTTTTCTAAATACACGGAGGCAGATGATAATTTTAGAAAAATGAAGAATGCAAAAATTCCCAGTGAAGAATAGTGGCAGGCATTCATAGATTTAATGTAACAGTGAAAAGGTAAAACAGTGAAGAAAAATGCACTAAAAATAGTCAAACAGAAACTGTGAAATAAAGAGATAGTTAGCTGATTTTTTACTACAGTAAGACATATTTTTCAGTAGTAAACAGTGAAATATCAATCAAAGTGTATCAGTGTTTAAATAAGCAGCGTTAAAGAGTATCAGAGGAAAGTGTGTCAACCAATGAAACTCAAATGAAGATATTTCCTAAACAGCCACCAAGCAAGACAACTATTCAATAAAAATATCCTTGTTAGATTAAGTTGTTCTATACATTTTTTTTTTTTCTAAGTTAGAGTAATCTATTAACAGTGAAAAATATAGTACATCTGGCTAAGGCCATGACAGTGCCTACGAGGAGGCAATTTGAACTGACAGAGACTAGTTTTTGGCTGCCCTGCTAGAGGGAAACCAGCCTGAGGAACCATCAACTGAAAAAATCCCACGCAGGGGATCGGACTGAAATGTCTTTGACTTAAAACTAGGAACATAGACATTATATAGCTGTAACACTGGACCATATCAAAACTGGACTGCTGTAAAGACTGAGACTGGTCATTAACAAAAATTGGACCAGAGTTGAAGGAAACAACAAAACAATCCCTCAGAGAGGGAAGAGAAAAACAAAAGAGACATGTAAAGAGGGCCGAATTACTCATCCGAGGCAACCTCCTCGATCCTGCATCTGTATTCTTCTGGTTCGCCTTGAGCATGGGATAGTTTCGCATTGACGTGGATAGCTGAGGGAGTTTCAATGACATTTGCCTGAACGCGTCCTGAGTCCTCCTGCAAAGTCCCCCTGGTCTCGCTAGGCTGATCCCTCGAGTCTGGCTGCTCTGCTTCCAAATGCGCGTCATCGACAGGAGCCTATTCTTCCGGAAGATTCTCAGGCAGGGGCTCCTCCAGGAAGACAACAGAGATGGCCACAGTTACTCTAGGTCTGTTGAGTGCACAATTGAACGAGAAGAGGGCTGTATGGGACTGAGCAGGCAGCGCATCACCTGAAGGCGAGTCAAGCCTGCGGCCTGAGCGGAGCAAGCAACCTCGGAAGAGGCGTGGGAGGCTGCCTGAGGGCGCGGAGGTATCTGACGGGGAAGTAGAAATGGAGGGCGAATGCCTTCTGGCCGAACGAGAAGAGCCCCTCCTGCACCACATCCTCTGCCGTAGCCTTGGCATTTTCGCAGCTGTAAAGGAGCTGGAGCTCTGAAACGACTGAGTATTGACAGGGTTCGGCACAGGTGGAATTCCCAGAACCACCGTTGCAGACAAGCAAGAGCCTGCTAGCAAAATGTGAAGACTGTGAGTGGGCTCCAAGCAACAGGTATGGCGACTGCGCTTCCCAGTGGTGGTGTGCTCTCTAGCTCTGTCCTGAACCGAATTACACCGCGAATTCATCGGCGTAGGGGCGAGCGGAGCCATAGCATTTAACAACTGGTTCCTGCAAAAATTAAACCTCCACATTGAATGTCCAGGCCTGTAAATCCGATGCGAAATGCTGTTGTGGCAGTCGAGGCTGCCTCGAACATCAACCTCTGTATTGAAAATCGTCTCCATATCAAACGCCACAAAGAGCAGGCGGGGGTATTAAACGCAGTCAGGTGGGCTCAATGGTGCCATGAGGGATGGCATGTGGCCTCCCGTCCGATCGCCTTGCGTCCAATCGCCCCCATTAACTACACTTGCACCCGCATCCGGGGTGTTCTATACATTTTGAATAAGAGCACAACTTGCTAATTTGTTAAGTAGCTGTCCCTCTTATTTTGTAAAGATATTTTATATTTCCTAAAGATATTCCTACATTTCTCTAGGATATTTGTAACAAAATTTTGTATAAATACTTATATATTAGAAGTGTTAAGTGTGGAATAAAATTTCTAAGATTACTATAGACTTTTGCTGATATATTGGAGGCTCTCATGTGTTGAATTCAAAGTAGCAGACTGGACAAAGCTAAAGTGGCATCATAATTTAGGATTCTTGCGATAAGTTGAAGAGTGAAGTACATCTCTTCTTGTCGTTGTTTCTTTTCTGAGTTTCATGCAATTCATTATGTGTTTGATCTATCTTAATGTGTAACTAGGAATATTACTACAAGACTAGCATTTTTCCCCCTGTTTTTAACTAAATTACCATTTAGATGTTTTCAGTTGATTTCTGGTGTTAGGAATTCTTCATTGCTCCTACTCTCCTTTGACCCCTGCCTCCTTCTTCCATTTTCCGGCTTAAAGGATCCTTCATTGACCTTTATCCCAATCATACCATTTCATCAAAACCTTTCCCCAAATATCTAAGGGTTATCTACCTTGTCCTGAATACGTTTGTACCCCTTTGGCCTTTCCTTCTTATACTGTTGTCTAGACTTAGACTCCATAGCCCAATGGACAAGTAGATCTCTCTCTATTTTGATCCTAAGTGATTTTTAGCCACCATAACCTTTAAAAACAAAACCAATTTTTCTATCATAACTAGCCTAAAAACATAAATCAAAACAAAGATAAATCTTAAAGAGAGAGCCCTCTTTGAATTCTAGGGAGGCTAGATCCTAGGATTTGAAGAAGGTTTTTTGTTACCCCTAGTGTTCTTTGACTAAAAACTAAAATCCCACAACTTAAGAAATTACTACGGTGATAACAAGGTTGTGGAGGTGTGCTTCACTGAGATATATTCGTTCTTGACCACAGGCATGGCACCTGCCGAATATTCGGTATGAAAAAATAAGGAGTTGGTTCAACAAGCAATGGACTTTACCATTATCGCAGCTCAGGAAGTACTGCGCAGAGATGGCCCAAAGCATGCAAACCATGCTCTCTTGGTAGAAGGCCAAGGAGGCATAACAGAAGGTCACCACGCAGGAAAGAAGACGACAGAAGAGATCTTGAAGGCTGGGCAATAGCACCACATAATTTCATTTGGAAGGAATCACATCATAATGAAGTTGGTGCGTTGTGAACGCAGGAAGTTTGCTTAGAGCGCAGGGGTGTGCTGGGATCGCAGGGGTCCGCTGAGCATACCCTAGATGTGAAAACTAGCCATTGAAATAGTCAAATCGGGTAAAAAGAAAAAATTACTGTTGGATGGGGCAGGCGGGGGACATTTAATGCGACGATTTTGGGAGATTTTTTACTGCTTACTTGATGGTAAGTGTTGGGCCAGAATTGTAATCTATATATAAATTATGCTTCCTTAGGTAGATGTTAGCCTAGAACAACAGGTGAAAAGACTATACCATCATTTCTCCTAACACAGAATAGATACACAGAGAGGATTAGATGCTTACTTCTTTTAGTTGCTTCCAAATGGCTCCTTTCTGTCGCATCCACTACAAATTCAAATTCAAGAGATTTTATTGGCTGAATTCTTCCTGCAAGAAATAACACTGAAACAATAGAAGATTCAATAATATAGATATCTATTCAAGCTAGTTAGCTAAATTAGTTAAGCATAAACTACATTCATCAACGAAGATTTTGCAATATAGAAAATCAAAGTAAACATAGATGCATGTAGGGAGAAACAAGAAGTACTCTTTATTGATGATAGAAGAAGAGTTTACAACATAGTGACTGATTTGAAGTGACCTTCCAGCAGAGTTCCCAAGTCTCATCACAGCATAAATCTCTCTAGCAGCAACTCCACAAATCAAACTCTCTATTGAAAATTCTCCAGCATTTCTCTACTCAAATTCTTCCTCCTCAAACACTTAGATCTCTGTTCAATTTATAGATGAACTTTAGGTTGTTTTGCAATAAATTTCATTCCAAAAATAGGCAATACATGTTCCCATTCATGTAGATGTCAAATGGACACTTGGATCCGAAGCTTGACACATGTGAACTCTTCTAGAAGGCACTGGCCAAGTGAAGATTCCGGAACAATGATAATTTTTCTCCCAATGTGACCAACACACCTTTGAATGTTAGGAAGTGCTCTGCATAACAGCCTTGAATGGGGCTACCTACATATGCAATGCACTTAGGCCACTTAGACCCTGCGTTGGTGAGCTCTCATATGTTTAATAATAAGCTTCAAACCATGGAAAACCCTTGCTTGATGAAAGTCTTGTTTGATTCATGTTGTTTCCTGTCTTAGGGCATATAGCAACTGAGATGATAGGGAATGATGGACCCTTGATCATCTGTCCTAGAGATGATGCCCAGTTAACTAGTTCATTAGGAATGGTGCCCAAATTGACCTATAACAATTTCCCCCTAAAGCATGAGATCCAAATAATAAGAACATTTGATTGAGATGTTTTACACTGTTATGAGCCTAGAAACAAAGCGAAGTGGTCGCCTACATCAATATTAAAATACATTACATCATGATATATCCTCCATTGATCATAATTGCTGAGGGTAGGTGTTCCCATAGTCAGCACATAAAACAATTTAATAACATGTACATAATTCAGAAAGTCGTCTACATTGGAATGTTGCTCAGATGCAGACATGCCTATAGATATAGGCCCATGTTTGGATGACAATCTGTATGTAAGGTCACCGTACAGATGATGTGTACAACAATCCTGAAATCGCAACCCTAATGACTGAAACTAGATCCGGGGTCTTCTTATCTCGTTCACTCGATCATTCGGGTACAAGTCTAGCCATGCGAATATATGATTTGTCGTCAAACATGGAAAGACATCGTTTGATTACTAGCCAATGATGTGAGATGTTAACAAACACGAGAGAACCACCATTAATGAAAATGGCCCTCAAGGTACTGTAGTACATTTCGTAAGGCGTGAATATATGATTTGATGTCGAATGCCAAAAAAAATATTTTGGTCAAAAGTCTGGAAGCGAGGATCTTGTTGATGTTGTAAAATGCCTCATGGTACTGGAATCTGAAGTTTCTAATTGAACTTCCTGGATATTGATTTGTTGTCGACAGGAAGTCACCTTATTGCAAAACTAGAGTTACTGATTTCATAGACAAGGGTATGACTTGATATAGAAATTTTTAGGGATGACGGTCATGAAAATGAAGGTTTATGAGTATTGCAGATGGATGAATTCTTATTCACTGGATGACTTCTCTTGAACATATCGGTGACACTGTGATGAGTTGGCAGCATTGACCCAAAACTGAAGTGAAGGTATGATGAACCATAGCTGTGAATGGACCATCAAGATGATTACCCAACCCTAACAGTCACGGACTTGGAGTGAAAGAAGTGTCATGTTCAAGAGCAACTTGCTACCAAAAATAAACTTTGCTTGCTTTTCCCAAATTTTCCCCGATCATTTGTTGACCAATACCTCTTTATTTTTTAACAAGCTTGAGGAGGATAACATTTTCTTGATCTATAATTCAACCCTTCGGGAAAATAAAGTATCGCTATTTAATAATTTAATGAGTCTAGCAATGAATGAAACTCGGTTCTTACCATGATTGACATGACCATTGCTATTTTATGTTTTAATGAGCTTAACGACAGTGATAGCTTGGTCCTTTTTCATATTTATAGAGTCTGAAAAAGAGGACGAAAGAGGACTCCAAAAGTAATTTTTCGTAAATTTGTCACTCAGATCCGAAAAAGTGCAAAATGATATCTGAGAGAACCTATTTGGTCATGTTTAACGAAGGTATTCCCTTTTCGTAAATAATCCATCTCAGTCTAGAAAAGGGTTAAACTTATACTGAGTAGATATCAATTCATTTACTTTAAAGAGCTCGAAATGACAAGTGCTCGACAATATTTTCACATTATCGGAGTCTGAAAAGAGCTGAAAGAAGACTCCAAGGGTTCCTTTTTCATTGTTATCGAAGCTCAAAAAAGAGATAAAAGTGCACTTCAAATCCTTTTTCGTCTTTATCAAATCTTGAAAAATAAGGAGAAAAAGCATGCTTTGTGGTCAATTCTTTCTTGAAATAAATCTGCACGACTAACATGTTCGTCAACTGTATTTCATGTTCAGAACAACATCAAATGGATTAAAAATAACTGTTTCATGATAAAAACATAATAGAACTATAGTTATAGCAATAAATTTAACTTGCAAGTAATTAAATGACTATAAAAAGCAGTTTCACTATTCATTTTTACCACTCCATAGTTACCATTTGCATTTTGGAGCTCTGAACCTGATTTTTCCCTGGAACTTCGGTCGTTTATTGCGGTCATTTCTATGGATGGATTTCATCACTTTTTGATCCAGGTTAGTGCCATGAACCTCTTATTTATTTCAGTATTCATTTCATTACCATTCCTTGCATTTTTTTAGGGTTTTGATGCCCCTAGGGTAAATTCTACCCAAATTCAGGGCAACGCACCCCTAAATGTCGAAACCTGCATTGAATAGCAAGTACAGTGAAGTGTACATGCATGTGCAATGCAATGTCTCAGCCCAGGGAGTGCGTTGGGTGCAGTTGAAGTTTTTGGTTTTCATGTTGTGTCCAAAATTTACCTAGTCTTTTGCAATGAATGGTATCTAATGGATTTTATGGTTGTTTTTAAGGTTTCCATAAAATTATAATGACGATTACATGGAGAGAAAGAGAACATGTAGAAAAGGATATGATTTCCTTGAATTATCTGAGTACTGTAAGATCTTTAAGATATTGCTAGCTACTTAAGTACTTGAAGTTGTCAGGAATGAGGCAACAAATAGAACTCTTGGATTTCCTTATTCAAGCATGGGATCTGGTGATAGAGGCATTTCACATAAAAAATAAAGTGTTGTCCATAACAGTTGAGGATGTGTATTTTCTCACAGGTTTGTCGAGGAGAGGTTTTCCCATTTCACTCATAGGATTTTTCATTGGAGGAGAAACATTGAGGGATTATGTTATGCAGTATTTCTATCCGGGGTCGGAACCTAGAAAATATGGAAAAACAAACATCCGTGATGTCAGGTATTTGCCTTTGAGAACCATCCTATTCACGACCGCTAAAATAGCTGGTACCGTTACACTCCATGTAGCGAACAGATCATATATAAAGTATGCGCTAGATTGTTTAGAGTGAATAGTTTTCAACTGGTCTCAAGTTGTTCTATCTCAGATAAAGGAAAAAATGAATAAAGAAAAGGGAGGAAGGAAGAAAAATTTCAGTTATGGTTCTATCCTTATCTGTTTCGCTTTGGAACAGATTCCACTGATGCAACCACAACATGTAACATTGGATATATCCAGTCCTAGAGATCCTCGAATGCAGAGATGGGTAGAACTCATGGGTCGACATTCAGGCCAATCGACCATTGTGTTTTCGATTGCATTCTTCGCCTGGTTCCAACGACAGATTTTTGGCATCGATGATTATTCATACGTAGGTGTCGACTTCCGAGGAGATCTAGATCTAGTTTTACCAGAAGGCGCTCAGTGGGGTGCAATAGCTAAGATTGATTTGACCATGTTTTTTTTATTTTTATAAGGTTTATGAAAATTATTTTGTGTTTTTATTTCTTTCCAAGATTAAACTAGATGTTTAATGTAATGTAGATATTGGTCACATTCAACCAGTAGAGGAACCAAAGCGTGAAGTAGATGCACCATCAGAGAGGGTTGTTGGGAGAGCAGTCCTTCAGGACTTTGATATGGCTGAGGCTCTTGTTGAGCTCCAGCAACACATAGAGGGGTTGACCTTCGGGATTATAGATTTCCAGATCGAAGAGATTCCTATGTGACTGCAACAACACACAATTGGGTTTCCTAACCGTTGGATGCGGTTGCTCTGTAGGATTTCTAGATATATAGCGTGCTATCATGAGCACCACTAGTTTACTTATGACATTTTGCATACATTTTGAGGTCAGATGACCAATGTGTCTTGGGCACAAATTTTGTAAAAAACCTATAACTATCTATCTATATGTTTTCAAAATTTTTCCTATGTTTAATGCACAATCCTATTCAATGATGTGAATGTTTTCTTTGCAAATTTCTACCTAAAACTTGATTAGCTAATGAATCAGTTAAAGTGTTTAGATTTCTAGAAATGTGTTGATATTGAATGAAATCAAAATGTCTCTCGAAAAGTCGAACTCTTAGGAACAATCTAAGAAGCGTTGGATTTGTAACAGTATAAATACTAGTAGGTTGTAGTACCACAAGTTGTAAGTCTAACATGATGATTATATGGTTAATACCAAATGAAATGGCATCAGAGAGAAGTTAAATCAACGCGCTATAATTAGTTATATTATTCTTCGATCTACCAATACAAATCCCTTGAAAACTCACTAACTCACTGTTCGGAGAAAAAATGGCCCACAGTGCGAAGGATAGATTCTGCATACTACGACTAGCACCATCAGCATATCCAACAAATGGTTCTAAAGATTCAATCATCTGCGATGAAATCTAAAGAAAATTACTGACATCAAAAAAAATTTAAAAGACAAATTAAGATAATGAATGCAAATCAATAGCATATAAACAATATAATACAAAAAACTACTACGCTCATGATTAAGCATAGTAACGTTTCAAATACAACCCATTTCTAGGCTGTGACAATGGAATTCCATCATAATCAAATAACTCGTAGGCACCCTTAGCAAGAACTCTTTTGACAATATAGGGGCCATGCCATAATGGCTCGAATTTCCCTGTACCTATAACATCAGCTTCTTGGTCATAAAGAAGGACCAAGTCGCCCTCTGAGTAGATGCGAGGCTGGACATTTTTGTTGTATTGTGCCTTTATACATCTCTTATGTGATTAATTGGCCAATTGGGCTTCACGACACATTTCATCTAGATGGATGAGGTTAAGGAGACACGCTTCTTCTTTTGAGGTGTTAGGTAACAATTCTATCACGAGTTTTAACGATGATATTTCACATTGGATTGGTAAGATAGCTTCCAAACCATACACCAATTGAAAAGGAGTGAATCCAGTCACGTTTCTCATTGAGGTTCGATACGCCCAGAAGGCAGAGTAACAGATCAAGTGCCAGTTCCTTTTATGGACTCCTATCATTCATTGAAGCATTCATTTAAGAATTTTGTTAATAGCCTCAACTTGTCCATTTGATTGTGGATAATAAGGAGTACAATTATCATGTGACAATCCTAACTTGGCTATCAATTCATACATCATATGGTTGCAAAAATGCTTCCCATGATCCGTAACTATAGCTTGTGGGAACCCAAACCGTGCAATGACGTGATTGAAGAAAAATAATGTAGTTGTTTGTCCTATGTTATTGAATGTAGGCATCGCTTTGGCCCATTTGGTAAAATAGTCGAATGCGACAATAAAATAACCATGCCCCTCGGACAAAGGAGTGTTATAGGTTATGAAATCGATACCCCATTTCATAAATGGTCTAGTAGAGACAACAAGATGCATTGGCGCTGGCGGTTTATGGATTTTACGGTCATAAATCTGGCATGCATGAAAACTTCTGACTACGAGGATACAATCTCAAAAAATAGTAGGCCAAAAGTAACCAGCACGGAGAATCTTCTGCGTGGTAGCATAACCAGATAAATTTCCACCACAAGCCCCAGTATGGCAATCATTTAACACTTTTTCGGCCTCCTCATGAGTGAGGCACCTCCTTAACATGGTATTGACACCACGATGATAAAGTGTGTCACCGATGATCAGATAATCTTTGGCTTGGTATCGAATACATCGTTGATCAGAGCAAGAGGTATTAGGTTGAAAATTTTGGGTTTGGAGATAAATGACGAAGTATCCATACCATGGATCAGATGATCTGATCAGAAATAGAGACTCGTCTAGAATAGATGGTTTCGACGTAGTTGTAGTACTATCATACGGAAGGTCACAGAGAAGCTCAACCAAAACTAAAGACTTCTTTGAATTGGATTTAATGAATTCTAAGTCAAATTCCTACAAAATGACAGTTCATTTTGAATATTTTCCCCCCAAGAATTGACGTGATAAAATGTAATTCATGGGGTTGCAATCCAAAAATATTGTTGTTTTTCGGAGCAGGATACAATGGTGAAATCTTTGGACAGCTTGAACAGCTGCCAAAGCAATATTTTCCACATACGAGTACTTAACTTCCATATCATTGAGATTACGACTCAAATAATAGATCGTAGGTTCAATTCCTTCTTCTACTTGGACCAAAACCATAGCGATGGTCATTTCAGCTGCGACGATATATAGGAAATAATCATTTTGATAATTTGGAGGATACATTAATGACGCTCGGACAGGATGGTCCTTGACAGCATCAAAAGAAGCTTGCACAACTTGGTCCCAATGGAGGGGAACACCCTTTTTCAATAATCGAGTAAATCCTTTAGCCATTTTGGCGTAGTTTGGAATGAACCTTCTCAGGAAGTTAGCCTTTCCTTGAATTTTTTGTATCTGAAGTAAGTTTGATGGTGGATGAAAATCAAGAATGGCATGTACCTTCAGTGGGTCTATTTGAATTCCTTCTTTTGAGACTACGAATTCGAGCAATCGACCAGAACCAACAAAAAACACACATTTGTGCATATTGAGGCATATATTGTAGTGTCGGCAACGTAAGAAAATGGCTCTCAAATGCATCGGGTGATCAGTCTATTTTCATGAATGCACTGGTAAATCATCTAGATATGGTTGAACAATGATCTTGATGTCGTTGAAAGAATAATCCATTGCTCTTTGAAAAGTTGCCCCAATGTTCTTTAAATCAAACGAGAGTTTCCTATATGCGAATGTGCCCTAGGAAACGATTGAGGAAAAGACTGGTACAGGTAAAGATCTCCCTAAAAGTGGGTTTGACTTAAAGGTGTATCAGGTTGTGGGATTTCTTCAATCATGATTAAACCAGGAGGAAGAACTTCACCGTCAAGCCCAAAATATATTTCAGATGGTTGACTGTGTGATATAGGAGTTTCAATGGCTACAAATATTTGTGGAGTGACCAAGGTAGGAAAAACTTCCGGCTGTTCAGGATTCATATTTCCTGGCAAAGAAGAGACAGGATCTGGATCAATTTGTGATTGAACAGTGTCGGGTCTAGGACGTATGGTCTCAGCGATTGAATGGATCGTGACCATAAGCAGCTATGAGGACTCCATTTCAACAACAGTAGACAAACCAGGATGTGTGGAAACAATTTGGGTTAAATTTGGCTTAAATGATGATGTTTCATTAGAGGTACAAATTGTACTTGATTCGGCAGATCGTGATCGCCTTCGCCTACAAGAAGTAACTTCCGGTGGTAAAGGTGGTCTTAAAGCTAATCTACATGAACGACGGGGGGTAGGATTGTGTTCTTCCATGATTACTAATTTATTTTATCCAAAAAAAAATAAATAGAAAGAGGGTAGTGCTAGGAAAAAGGGTTTACCAAGAAACTATGAACTGCAGAATACCTCCTAGCGAACCAAGAAGTACAGGCAAGTAATATCCCCAAATGCTGTGTTCGATGTATCACAATTTTAGGGCGGCTGACTCGGTTCACTATGGATGGATAGCACCTAAAATTTGTCCTCCCAAATATACTTTAAGGTATATAAAGGCTCAAGTCTGTATTAGCATTGTTTGATGCGAAAATGCAAAGTGAGAGCACCCCTTTATACTTATCGTACTGTAACACCACCCGATATACCCAAAAGTACATGGACGAGCTACAATATACTTATGTATGTCGAGTGAGGTATCACACTCGGAATGTATCACAGACAATTTAACGACAACTGCTATGTTTTACGACGTTGGAACATGTCTCTAGCCTAGACCTTCTAAATGTTATCATTAATGCTCCAAAGTGTTGTTAAGTAAATTTAGATTTATTTTATGTTAATCTTGCTTAAAAATTTTCCTTTTAGGTTCACCATGATGATGTATATAAACTTCCTAAAATGCAGCTAAGAATTATAAACAAACTTTCACTTTTCGCTTTTTCAACAAAGAACCTAGCTACTAAGGTAAGAGAATGCTAGTTTTTTGGAAAGAGAGAAAATAATTTGTGAGAAAACAAATCAATGAAGAAAACAAAATCAATGAATCAAAAACTAAATGTAGATTTCCTAATGTTCCTTTTGCAAAAACACAATCCTACATGCAAATGTAAGGTTTTATTTTCAGTTTCCTTAATGTTATGAATGCAAAAAAGAAACTAGGTGCACTTGATCAATAATTGAAATGCTTTTTACTTTCGAGAAATGAAGAATACAAACAACAATTTCTCTTTTGAATGAAAAATGAGGACTTCAAAAAAAATTTCTCCTATGAAGGAAATGAATATTTTACGACAATTTCCTATTTCGAAAGCAAACGATTCTTAATGCGACCATAAAAGTATTTTGAAATCAACTTGTCAATGATAATGAATTTTTTTTTAAAACAACATTGAACAAATTTTTAGTCAAAGGAGAAGAAGTATATAGAGTTACTGGTAAATTGAGCATCAAAATTTTGAGAACAAATCAACAAACATAACTGAAGAAAAGTACAAATTCAGATTGAAGGGGATTTGCTCCCTTTTAGGAGCCAACACAGTCTCCAAGGGGAGACAATGCTCTGCAACACAGGCTTGGAAGGGAGACAGTGCTTTGCAAAGCATTGTGCCCTGACTAAGGGTGCATTGGACATAGTAAGAAAAGAAAAAGCTACTATCTGGCTCACTAACTTTGCAAATTAAGCTCTGAAAAAGTCTAATATTTATGTGAAACAACTACTGGGTGGATTTAGAAAGCAGATCAGAGACTAAAACACCTAGAAACAAGAGAAGTTATCCCCAGTGGAGTCGCTAGTTTATTGAGCTAGAATTGTAATTTACAGATAAATTACACTTCCCTAGGTAGGTGTTAGCCTAGAACAACAGGTGAAAATACTATACTACCATTTCTCCTAACTCAGAATAGATACACAGAGAGGATTGGATGCTTACTTGTTTTAGTCGCTTCCAAATGGCTCATTTATGTTGCTTCCACTACATCTTCAAATTCAAGCAGTTTTATTGGCTGAATGATTCCTGCAAGAAAGAACACTGAAAAAACAGAAGATGCAATAATATAGATATATATTCAAGCTAGTTAGCTAAATCAGTTAAGCATAAACTACATTCACCAACCAAGATTTTTCAATATGAAAAATCAAAGTAAACATAGATGCATGTAGGGAAAAATAAGAAGTACTCTTTATTGATGATATAAGGAGAGGTTAAAACCTCATGAATGATTTGAAGTGACATTCCAGTAGAGTTCCCAAGTCTCATCATAACATAAATCTCTCTAGAAGCATCTCCACAAATCAAACTCTCTATTGAAAATTCTCCAGCATTTCTCTACTCAAATTCTTCCTCCTCAAACACTTAGATCTGTGTTCAATTTATAGATGAACTGTAGGTTGTTTTGCAATAAATTTTATTCCATAAATAGGCAAGACATATTTCCATTCATGTATATGTCAAATGGAAACTTGGATCGGAAGCTTGACACATGTGAACTCTTCTAGAAGGCACTAGCCAAGTGGAGATTCCGGAACAATGAGAATTTTTCTCCCAATGTGACCAACGCACCTTTGAATGTCGGGAAGTGCTTTGCATAATAGCTTTGAATGGGGCTACCTACATATGCAACACACTTAGGCCCCTTAGAGCCTGCGTTGGTGAGCTCTCATATGTTTAATAATAAGCTTCAAACCATGAAAAACCCTTGCTTGATGAAAGTCTTGTTTGATTCATGTTGTTTCATGTGTTAGGGCATATAGCAACTGCGATGATACGGAATGATAGACCCTTGATCATTGGTCCTGGAGATGATGCCTAGTTAGCCAGGTCATTGGGAATGGTGCCCAAATTGACCTATAACAGTAAGTCCCACGTGAAGTCTACCCTACTATTGGGCAATCACCAAGGCTATAAAATAGGTGAGCTAGATCAGACACGAGTTTCGTATTGCTTGAATAGTTTGTACTTATCCTGGTTGTCCTGGACGAAGTTGTGTTGTAAGAAATTTTGTGCCTATAACCTCTCTTTCATGTTTGAGCAGCCTTCTCCCTCTGACAGTAGAAATCTTGAGTTTATATTTCACGCTAGAATTATGACCACGAACCTGCTGAACTCTCAGAGCCAGTAAGCTCGGTGGAACAAGACATTGAAAAAATGGTGGTGGTTGATTCTAAAGTCGAAGAGGTCCTCTACACACCCAGCCTTGCCACAAGAAAAGGAAAATAAAAATAATAGGGCTCAGGCAAGCCTCTGAAACCTACAAAATGGGCCGCACGGAAGCCTCATACTTCCCCATGAAACGTGAAATCCCCGAGGGCTGCTCCAGACGAGGCCTAGCCCACCAAGTAGATCACCTAGCCACCCCCTTCATTCGACCACGTAGGGCATCAACGCACACACAAAAGAACCTCGATGGCTTTATCACCTACCACTAGATGCCACTGACCCCGAGGGAGGTTCCCGTCATAGGTGAACCTTTTAGATGGCTTTATGAACTTAAGTTTGACGATCATGATTTGGACAACTTTGAGGCCTTCCCTGAGCTAGAATCTATGTTATACCTTGATATATTTCATGACGCCGATGGAGTAAAATTTGTCCCACAACGTTGGGTATGTGGTTTGGCTGGGTCCAAGCTCCTAAATCTGCTCAAGATGCCCACTTTGGATACTACAATGTCATGGACCGGCTCACACAACAATTGCTCACCCTGATTCATGACGGATGCTTGTGGATCCAGGATAGGATCCCCATTGATGTTGTGCTAGTTCATCATATTACTGGTCTCCCCATGAGCAGACCGAACCCTCTGGAGTGCGTGGGTAAGAAATATGAGGGGGAGATTGCTGAGTACGTGTGCCAAAAGTATTATGTGGACCAAAATACTCGGGGGTTTATCATCAAGACCATCAGTGACCGAGGTAAGAAATTGGGAACCATGCTGTTAGCCTATAAAATGATGAGGAAATGTTAGGTCAGCTCCATTCCAGCCTACATAATTTGGTTGGCCAGCCAATGCGAGAAAGCAATATGTTTTAACTGGGCATAGTATTTGTGTGATGAGTTTCTCACTAATGTTCGCGAGTCCCAGGAGTAGGGCCGCGCCTTTTATTACTATTGATTGTTGTTCTTTATAAAATTGGTTACCTGGGAATCTCATGCAGAGTCATTCCTCTCTGAGGTTACCTTGGATATGTGCGAAGGGGCTCGCTATGCACACTTATGGGATTCCACAGATCCACAATGGCTCAAGTACAACCAGGTGTTCCGGGTCCTCTTTGAGAGTAGCATGGCCACAGTTATTAACTCCTGACCACGGTTTTTCCCTGCCATGTATGAAAGATACAAGGGAATTACCACATTTCAGATCACTCTAGACAATGTTCAGATCAAAGTGCACAAGGAGAAAGCCTGGACTTCGCTTCCTTATATGGTGATGGATGAAGAAATCAACAATGTCATTGCGCTCTGGCCCCATAATTGGAAAATTAGCTTCAAAACTAGCAAGAAGGGCGTTGGAGGCACCATCACATCCCAAGTCACCCCCCCTTTCATTGTCCCAAATATTAGAGGTACGCCTAAGAGTACCAGACAAGACACCCATGCAGCCACCCAAAAGGATGCACAGCAGAAGAAGGACTTCGAGGTGGAGACCCAAAAGGATTCACGGATCGGTTTGAGCACATAAGTTCTAGCTGTAGGCAGACATGCCTCCCCCTGCAGCACGAAGAAAACAAGCGAGCCTGTTAGAATGCCTTGCAAAAAACAATGATCTCAGCGAGTGGAACGATACGAAACAGTCACTTTCAATGATGGAGACATGGAAAAAATCACTGGAGCAGTCACTCTGGCCACAGAGGATAGATGGGACACCTTAGAAGAGCAACAGTGGGCCACGGTTGACACAATTCAGGCTGAGTTGTGAGTGCTACAATTAAAGACAGACACATTTCAAATTAGTGTGACCCCGGTACGGACAACCCCCACTGCCAATAGCGCAACACTAGTTATAGATGATATCCACCTCTATTCTCTCCCTGGTCTAGCTCTGGTGCTTCATCCACCTGACCTGGGACTCCAAGTCTAGGCCAGTACAGAAGTCTAGCTGAACTTAGCTAGGCTCCCTCATGAGGCCTTACAGGGTCTCCACATCACTGTATTTCAGGAAATCCACCATCAAGACCAACAAGTGCACCAAAAACTCGGTGTAGCTGAAAAAAAAGCCAATGCAAAGACTTCTGAGGTGTGCCTCCCCATTGTGAAGCACACAGAGCTTGAAGACATGATTCACCGACTATGCGCAGATGTTCATACAAAGATCCCGCCCTCTTCCACCCCTTAGGAAAAAGTAGAAAGACTGGTCGCAGCACTCGAGGCCTCCTGGGATGATGTTTAGGTTTTCAAGACACACATGGAGCAGCAAATCATAGATCTACAAGCTATGTTACAGCCCGAAACACCTTCGTAGGTCCGGGCCTAGCGAACTGCACTAATCACTGCAGCTACAAATGCCATCACAAGGCAGATCGCATAGGGATCCCAAATATTGGAGACCACCACACAACTATGGAATAAGCTCTAGTGTGATCCAATCTTGTGAGGGATAAACCAGGACCTATGCCAAAAAGAATAAGAGTTCGAGACAATTGAAGCCACCTTGCCCACTTTGGTGCCTGCTTAGCGCTTGCAACGACTATGCACCAGCAAAGCGCTCCAAGTGGATATCGATGATATTTGGAAAAGGAATAAGATCATTGGTGATCGACTGAAGAAGTGGGCTGATGCAACCCTCAAACTTTCACAGGATTCTGATGTTGCTATCAAGCTGCTAAACCAAACTTTGGAAAGTGTCACCGCCACGACTGAAGAACTGTTGTCAAAAAATTTGGTCGACATTGCACAACATGTAGCTGTCCAAAGTGAAGGAATGATGCCTCTATTAGCTGAGGCGATTAGATTATTGCAAGCGTAGGTTGAAGCCCCACTGGCACAGTGACTCGGGACGGGTCACAAGATTGTGTTGGGGGACTGTTGGCGCAGGGTCTCCCAAAGGCTATGAATTTTTTCCATTTTTGTATAATTTTTTATTTTTTAGTCTAATGTAGGGGTTTTGGGGTGGCTCAAACCCCCTAACACATTGTGAATGGGTCAAGGGTAGACCAAGAGTGTGCAAACCATAGTTTGAGAACCATTGGATGCGTAGGCTAAATCATTATAAATAGATGAACCTTTTTGAGTCATATGTAAGAAGGAATAGAGATTGATGTGAAGTACTAATTTTTAGATCTATGGTAGGGTTGTTTTGGTTAGGAATCCTGTTGGCTATGTGCACAGAGATCCTTTGTCCTATTGTGTGCGCACCTTGCTGGCTGTGTGCATAGGTGGTAATTGGGAATGTAAGAGGATTTTGGGTAATGATATATATGTACAGAAGTATTGTGGATATATGATGTTATCTGAATTTTTTCTATTATGGTTGATGCAAAATTGAGTTATAAGTTTATGTATCTGTTAGTAGCTACGAACTATCCATGTTCATGGTACATGTATCTGTGATCTGTTAATTCGCTGCGATTCTATTATTGTATGATTATAGATGATAGTGCACACGTGGATGCGAACCTGTTAATTAGATATGATAAGTTGTATTTTGGTTATTTATTGAGACTCCTGTGAACAACCTCTTGCTGTATAGATCTGATAGTTGCAGAACGGATTGACTTACCTGCTCTCTCCTAGGGTGTGGAAACCTGGTTCCAGCACCCTCCCATACTGCTTTGGGTGAGACTTTGGCTTGCACAAGTAGGTCACTGCCGAAAGGACGAGTAGTATAGGGGTTTGTTGGCAAACCTTAACCTCTAAAGCTACGTCAGGACCCCTCAAGCCAAAAATATCCATTTTCATGCTCATTATTATGGGACAATACCATGGTAAAGACTGCTGGTATTGAGGATACCATGGTGTGAAAATTGTACCTAACTTTTCTTCACCATACATGGGTATGTATGTGGCCTTTCTTCATAGGACCCGCATATACTTTCCAATCTTCGCCTTTATTGTTCCTATGTCTCTGAACTAATATTCATTTGTCTATCTCACTTGTAGCATTTGCATAACCTTTATCAAGTTGACATCTTTATCAATTAGGTTGAAATCAAGGAGAACACATTAGCCATAATGGCAACACTTTCCAAAAAAAGAGACATAGATATAGGAATTCATATTCCAGAGAAGGGAATTCCTAGATGGAGTGTGGAAGGAGTAAAGGGATAAGGAGAGAGGATTTTATCAACTATCGTGGATCTTTCAAGGGCTAATTTTTTAACTTGTGTCAAACGAATTGGATATAGTTTTCAAAATCGTGAACATTTATGGTCCTTATTCAGAAAGGAAAACATTATAGGAAGGTTTGGGGAACTCATTGGGGCTTCACTTAATGAACCTATTACATATCACGTGCATTCATGGCATACTAAATAATACCACTAATTTTAATACATATTGGAAAATACGTCTAAAAATCGCATTGTTTAACCCCCTACAAATAAGAACCCAATAAACCTTCCCAATTTAAAAAACCCATAATTTCACTAAATATTGTAGGTATCCATTTTTTTTTTAACATTTTTTATGCCCCTTTATATTTTTTCATTAACCTTGAGCTCCATTTTTTATACCTATCAATATAAAAACCCTTTAACCCCTGATATATGCTCAATATATTATGTCATCTTTTCCTCAAAATATATACCCCAATATGAATGCACGTGGTATGGTATTGGTCCCCTAGTGAATCCCATATGGGGGAAATCAGTGTTATTAAATGAAATAACATTATTATAGAAGGGAATATAAGTTCACCCTCTCATTAAGGTAGTTATGGTTACCAATATCATGTTTGGATCCTCTCGAGGCATTTTTCGCCCATTTCTTGGACTCCAGGAAACTCATGGACGTACCACCTACTAAATCACCTACCTCATGGTGCAATATGCACTTGATTTATGATGTCATTTCAAAGTGACTATATCAATTCATTCTCTCTGAAGTTATTGTGACTTCTAACATTGAAATAGCCACTTAGATGGACCTAGGAGGAATTTCAAATCACCACCCGATGCTCCCTAGAATAGAAAAGGTTGATAAAATAATGCCTCTTCCATTCTTCTTTAACAAATCATGTCTTAAATAAGAATATATCATCAATATTTTTGAAGAATATTGGTTAAATTTACAAGATGATCCACATGTCTCTTACATTGGACAATTCTCCATCAACTTGAAACACATAAAATAAAAAATGAAGACCTGAAGTAAAAATTTCATTGAAAAACAAAGGGAAACATTAAAAATTATTGAAGGTAGGATTGTTGATATATTCCAAAATAATTTTATAGGTATTTTCTCATGGGAGATTTTAAAATATTTATGAGCATTAGAAGATGAAAAAGAGAGATATTCGTGCACAAAGAAGAACTTTGGAGGAAAAACAATAGAGAATTATGGATAAAGGAAGGTGACGAGAACATGAACATTTTTCACAATATCACTGATGTTAGGAAGTCTAGCAATACAATGTGGGAGATAGAGGATAAGGTAGGAAATTTGGTCAATTATTCCCAAAGAAAGTGAAAGCGAGTTTTCAATACCTTAAGACTCTCTTCTAAGAGCCTTTAGGATATCCGATCATGGAATATTTGGAAGTACTGAACCTATTTCCTTCATTATTAAGCGAGGAATACAATGATTTACTAGAGGGAGAGATAACATGGAAAGAGGCCTACAAAAAATTGGCATTAATGTAAAAAATAAAATTCCCAAGCCCATATTGGTTTAGTATTGATTTCTTCATTGCTTTCTATGAATTAGTGAAAGAAAATATTTTGAAGTTAATTCAAGAATCATAGAGAAAATGTTGCATGCATGGTGATATTAAATCCATGCTCCTATGTTTAATTCAAAATAAGTAGGATATCAGCTCTTCTGATGATTTTTGTCCCACAACATGTTGCAACGTTCTTTACAATATCATCTCAAAATTCATTGTGATGTGGTTGAAGCCCATTTTTAGTGACATTTCCTTTGAAGAAAAATTTGGATTCCTCCATAACCAACAAATACACATCAATTTCCCTTTATTTGGAGATAATTCACTAAATAAATACCCAAAATATCGATACCATGCCTATAAATATTTATTTATCAAAGGTGTATGATCGCATAAATTGAGCAATTGAACGGTTATGTTTGCACAAGCTTAGGATGAGGACTAAATGAATAAACAGTGTAATATCATTTATTTTGATGGCTAATTTTGTTGACTTAATCATTGTGACTCCATCAAAGGATTTGAAAGATCTGCATGGGTTAAGAAAGAGTTATCCATTACTGCCCCTTCATTTCTTGTTGGTGGTGGAGGCTCTTAGTATATTGATTAAACAAACTATGGAACAATGTATTTTAATCAAATCAATGTGGTAGATTGGTCGCAGATCTCACACTTGTTATTTGTTGATGATACTTTGATCTTCATACGAGAAACAATTATCTTTAATTGACAAATTAAGTGTTATTCTACATCATTTCAACAAGGTCATGGTTTTGAAAATAAATGATGAAAATATTATCATCTCTTCATGGATCGTAGTCCCAACAATTGTAGAATATGTAAAGGTATGCATGGATTTTAGTCACATTAACATTGAGGATGGATTCAAATATATGGGATTTTATTTAAATCCTTACACATATAAATCCTCATATTGGTTGTGAATGGTGAAGAAATTATAATAAAATATTAATATACGGTCAAATAGACTATTATCAAGAGGTGGCAGATTAGTGCTAAATAAATTAGTTATACAGAGAATTCTTGTATATTGGGCACCCATACTGAAGATTTTGAAAGGGGTCCTTAATAAAATTAGGTAAATCAGTCTCAAGTTCCTTTGGTAAATATGTAAATTCTCTGAATGGAAAACATTAATAAGATGGGAAAAAATTACCAAGCCTAAACACATGGGTGGCTAGGAACTTAAAAATCTTACCCTCTTCACCAAATCCATGGTGGATAAAATTATACGACATATGTTAAATTATATATATTTGTGGGGAAAAACCATGAGAACTGAATAATTCAATGGAAAATCAATCATTGAATGGATCAGGAACCCAAGGAAGTAATTTTTGAATTGCTCCATAGTGTGTAAATAATTATCCTTATCTTTCATGTTGATTGGTATATAGATTCTCTAGAAGTTTGGGGACAGTAAGAGAATCAAGATCAGTTGTGACAACCCTATAGCTAATCCCTATTGTAAATATTATTATTAATTGTAATTTATGTAAATAATGTGGAAATGTAACACATTTCATGGCTAAGAAGTGGACACATATTTAAGGGACTTAAGGAGGAGGGTTGTTTGTGAACCCCAAGCCTTGTATTTATTTTGTAACCTAAAATCCTTGTCGATTTCATGGCACTATTGTTCGACAATTTATTAAGGAGAATGGGCATCATAAGAAGAGAATTATTTTGTATACTTTCCTCACATATTATGTTGACAAGGTTAACACACAATCGAAGTCTAGGAAGAGAGGCCCTAACAAGGAGCTTTGAGATAGATAAATAGAGATAGAGGAATTAATATTCCATGGAAGGGAATTCCTGGATCGACTATGCAATGAGTCAAGGGACAGAGAGAGATGATTTTAGAAATTATTATGGATATTCTTGGAAGGCTCAGTTCCTCTCTAAATTGTGTTTTGTGCTTGTAGGATGGATTTTTTGGGAAAAATACTGAGAGGGGGGGGGGGGGGGGGGTGAATCAGTATTTAGGGCTGACTGAAAATTTTTTACTTTTTCTTTCTCTAAAACCCATACGCTACTTTACTGAAGCTAACTCGCGTATACACGTGAATATCCTTAATAAAACTTGTGTATTACCAGAGATCTCATTATGTAGATAGTTCTTAACTTAGACCATTGCATCATTCATTCATTAGATGTTTATGAAGAAGTAAAATTGTGCAGTAAGAACAGAATAAATCATCACACATAAGAAACACACATGAACACCAGGATTTAAGGTGGAAACTCGATTCAGGAGAAAACCACTGCTGTCGTCGTATCTGTCTTCAATATTTATTATAAAGAAAACTTCTTACAACCATGTACTGGTGCAGACTCATACCAGTACGCAGGCACCCACCTGCAGAAGGCTACAACCTTCTATTGTTTACCAACCTCTCCTGGAAGGGAGCTACGACCCCCTACTCTCGTTTACCAGCCTCTCCTGGATGGGAGCTACTACCCCCTACTCTCATTTACCAGCTACTCCTGGAAGGGAGCTACTACCCCCTGCTCTCGTTTACCAGCTACCACTGAAAGGGAGCTACAACCCCCTCACTGAGGGCTTCGACCCTCAGCACCATTGCAGACCACGTGTCATCAATTTTCATACTGGATCCAATAGCTTCCATACAATATACCTTGTAGGCCACGTTTCATCAGATTTTCAAACTGGACCCACTCCATGCATTTAAGCTCACCATATATCAAACTGAAACTTATAACCCCATCAATTCATTCATTGAATCATCAACCAATCAACCAACAACTTGATCTTCAATTAACATAATCAGCAACATATTCATTATTCAAACAACCCAGTTCTATATGAATACATCATTAATAGATAGCAGTAAAACAACAAAACTGATCAGATAGTTCATTCCACTTACTTCATCAAACTCTAGATTACATACATGCTTTTACTTCACTGAACCTGCGTATGTACACGCTTTTATGCACACCAACCCGCGTATACTTCTGTGCATTCTTTGGAAAACCCTAACTGCCCATATGCGCTTTTCCTTAAGCAGACCCACGTATACACGCACTTTTAATGAGGCAAACCTGCGTATAGATCTATAACTTTTCAGGACTATGCAGCTCTTCAGATCAGATAAAAAATTCAGATTTCATCCTTTACTTAAGAAAGTATTTCGCCTCATCTCAGATCTAAACATTCCATAAACAGATCTAGAAAATACATATACATTTCAGATCTAGAGATCCCTCTTCATTATTTTCTTCATATGTGCATTATGAATTCAGATCTATCAACAACTGTTACCCATTCCATGCAGATATATTTCAGAGCGAAGTATTCTTTCAATACCCAGACTTGCACACCCTTGCACTATGATTTTCTTCTCCTTATATAGATTTAGCCTTTGTCAATACCATGAGCCAAAACCACACCACTTCCAATGGTATTCTTGGACAGGATCAAATAGATAATCCATCACTCAATAATGTGGGCCAATACCATGGTAATGTCCCCTGGTTTTATAAATTTAGAGCGCAAATTGGCATACGCGACTTGGCACGTACTTTTTCATGTGCATATGCTACTTCTCCTTAACAAACCCGCGTATGCATTGTGACATGTCTTATTTATCATTTCTCTAGCACTTACTAGAATTCCTTTCTTCTGTTACTTCTGAGTTGATCTGTAGATACATCATCCTTCCTTTTAACACATAGGTTGCTTATCATAGGCAACTCATGAAGTAGATTTCCATCAAGAACAACGTCATCAAGTAGGTTGCCATCCAAAGACAACTCATCAAGTCAGTTTCCATCAAGAAAAACTTCATCTAGTAGGTTTCCATATCGAGGACAACACATTGCATCATATTGCCAACAATATTGCTTCATCAAGTAGGTTGCCATCAAGGAAAACACATCAAATCAATTTCCATCAAGGAAAATTTCATCAAGTAGGTTGCAATCAAGGACAACACATGCCAACAATCTCCCCCTTTTGACTTGATGGCAACCATGATGGTGTTTGATCACCACAATAGATAGATACATTGATTATAACCATTATGCAAACACCATGATACTCTCCCCCTATTCAAACACCATGTTACTCTCCCCCTTTTACATCAAGGGAAAAGGGCGGATCAAAGCCAAAACAAGGTTGTTCTTCTCTTGTAGAAAGAAGAGATTTGTAGATCTGATGTGCACTGAAGTTACCATGCTCCCCCTGAGTTCATGCTGAATCTTCAAACATGTTTTTTTTTAGTGAAGTGCATGAATTTATGACCTTTCTTATCACCAAGGACTCATACTTACATCAAAGATCCAATCAAGTGGATTTACATATATGACTCAAGTACCCAACCAAGTGGGTTTACACATTTGATCAAGTCCTTACATGAATGAATATTACAATTTTACATCATAGGTCTCAACATGACCTTTTCATCACATTACAAATATGACCTTTTGTTACAAATACCAAAAGGACGTCAAGAGAGAGATCATATTTCAGAACCATCATAATGCCAACAATGCATCCTTTCCACATGTCCAATGCTCCCCCTTAGCTTGTGCATCCTGAACACTTTCAACAACAAATCATCAAGGCATCTTCACCCAATATCAAAGAATGAAACATAAATATAAGAGCTGAAACATCACTAGAGATACCAAACAATACTGCAGCTGTGCTGAAGAATGCTAACCCCAAAAAAATTTCAGCACACACCCATATGTGGTTTTCTGTGTATTAACTCGCGTATATACGCGACTGTACTTCAGGAAATCTACGTATCCAGTATAACCTTCTGATTTTAAGCAGATATGATCTTATGTATGGCAAAGACTACTCCCAGCTTCTGTCTGGGATATTCAAATTCTTCCCTGGAATATATGAGAGAAGATAGATAGGGAAATGTAGCTATGTTTTCAAGTGTCATCCAACAATTGTAGCATAAGTACATCAGCAATCAAACCTTCAGGCTCTTTGCAACATCAACATATTCTTCAAGAGGAATTATCATACCAGAACAATCTTCTTTAATAGACAATATGTGTCAAGCAATCATCCATGTGATTTGATATCACCAATATCTTCAAGATTTATCATGATATAACATGTGTAGGAAAAGGTCTCAACCGTGAGAAAAATCATCAACAACAAATTATGCATGATCTATCCTTATCTCTGAATCATAAGACTTCCATCTCATCCATGTGTGAGAAACAAAAGATACTCTTCATCAAACAACAATCAGGGTTCATCCATAATCTCATCATAAGAAACCATGTATCATGTCATCATCATTTGAGCTTCAGTATTACAAGAAATAAGGAATCAGCAGATACAATGCCGACAATGTAATCATTAGTAGTTATACTGATGCTCCCCCTGAACCTGTGCTTCTGTTCTTGAGCCATCTCACTGTTTTCCTTAATAGAAAAGCATACGCTTCTGTCTCCGGCAAAACTAGCGTGTATACGCATCTTTAGTTAACAAAACTCGCGTATGGAAAGTGAAATACTGAAAATTTCACACTTCTTCTTCTCCCCCTGAATTTGTATCACCTGTACCTGTCTTCTTCACATCAGATGCACTGTCAGAAATAAACATAACCAGAATTACCAAACCAGCCATGAGAATCACATGTATTGCTTCCCTTGTGATGATACATTACTTAATCCCTATAATGTATCTCACATCACTCCTGCAGACATTATGAGAAATAATCTTTAGAAGCAGATGACTGCAGTAGGATTATTATCCCCTACGTTTTTGACCGGTCCTCCACGTTTTTCCAGCTTTGCTTGAACTTTCTTTTTGTGTGCTGGATATTATCCAA
Organism: Pinus albicaulis; assembly: GCA_034641835.2. Classification (NCBI taxonomy): domain Eukaryota; kingdom Viridiplantae; phylum Streptophyta; class Pinopsida; order Pinales; family Pinaceae; genus Pinus; species Pinus albicaulis. The sequence continues at coordinate 1,809,960,876 of CM076575.1, forward strand.
TTTCTCAGATCTATTCATCTTGCATTCTTTTTCTACATGTCCATACTTGTTACAAGCATAACATCCTATGTGACCAGAGAAGTAAGCATAATGATCATAATGAATGTTTTTTCTATTGCAATCAACTGCTTTATGACCATACTTGCTGCATGAGAAACAATATCCCTTAAAGAAACCTGAGTACCTTTCTCTGTAGAATATGTTTGTTTGTGACTGAAAAAATATGCTTTTGCAATTGGCTACAACATGCCCATAATTATAACATTTAAAGCATTCAACATTATTGATCAAAGGAGGGAATGATATCTTTTGAGAGTTCAATATTGTTGGTTGACCTTTTGTTTCTTTCAACACATCATTGATATCCTTTGAATCTTTAGCACTTCCTTGTGAACTAGATTCTCCTTTAACAGTTTCATGAAAACCAAGACCAAATTTAACAGAGGGAGACCTTTGACTACTAAGAATATTATCTAGAATCTTAGTACTATCTTGAAACCTCAAGAGTTTATCCTTTTCTTCTAATTTACCTTTTAAAAATTTTATCTCACCCTCCAATATTTGGCATTGCTGCTTCATACATTCTTCAACCCTTCTTCCTTCTTCTACTTGATCATTCAATTTTAAAATCTCTTCTTTCAACCCATTTTCTTGTTCTTCAAAAGTTTGTAAATTTTCTTCATTCTTCTTATTTGGTTTTTCCAGATCTTCTTTGAGGGAGATGATTTCTGCTTCAAGACCTTTTTCTTCAAATGATTGTAGAAGTTTCTCATTCTTCTTATTTGATTTTTCCAGATTTATTTTGAGAGCGATGATTTCTGCTTCAAGTCTTTTACTTCGATTGGTTGCATTATCCTGTAGTCTTTGATACATTTCTATCTGTCCATTCATTCTAGAGATCATCTCTTTGTAGATAGATTCCCTCCTTTTAACTTGATCTTCATCATTGATCTTGAGATTTGCTTCTAGACCCATATTGTTACTTTCACTATCTTCACCATTGCATGCACAAGAAAGTGAATCACAAGAACAATAATCAATACCTGTTTCATCTTCTTCATTTTCTGCTGCACATGTTTTCTGAGGTATCTCCTTTCTTTGAGTAGCCTTCTTCTTTTTCTTCCTTTCCATGAGCACTTGCACATCTTGGTCAGAATCTTCTTCATCCTTATTTGACATTTCATCATTATCTTCATTTGTATAATAACTCTTTCTCTTTTCAAATTGTTTTCCTTTATCATGATTTTCTTCATAAGGACATTTAGCAGCATAATGACCAACTCTTCCACAAGTAAAACACTTGAAGGGAAGCTTACCTCTGAATCTTCCAGTACCTGGTTGGAGTCTTCTCACAAAATTTTCTTCTTCTTCTTCTGATATATAATTTGATTCCTTGACGACTTCCTTTTCTTTTCCTTTTGCATATGCCTTAAAGGCAACTTCTCTGATTTGAGAGGGACCTTATTTTCTCATTTCAAAAGCAGTTAGAATACCATGTAGTTGAAAAATAGTAAGAGTTTGCAGATCTTGCCTTTCTTCAATAGCTGATACTTTTGATTCAAATTTTGAAGTCAAAGATCTTAAGACTTTTTCCACCAGAGTAGTATCGGTTATGGTTTCACCCAAACTTCTCATACGATTTACAATATCATCTAGACGTAAAAAGAAACTGGCAATACTCTCATCACTATGCATTCTTAAATTTTCATATTCAATTCTGAGAGTTTGGAGTTTTGCACTTTTTACCTTTGTATCTCCTTCATAGCTTAGAATGATTTTGTCCCATATTTCTTTTGCTGAATTTAGCTGCATCACTTTAACAAATTCTGGTTCAGACAAGCTTCCTAATAAAACATTGACTGCTTTGGCATTGATTTCATATTTCTTCCTTTGTGCTGCATCAGTAGGAATAATTGCTGGATACTGATAACCTTCTTCCACGATTGCCCATACTTCTGCACCAAGACTTTGCAAATATGCTTTTGTTCGTATCTTCCAGAATAACAAATTACCTCCATTGAATAGAGGTGGCCTTAGAGAAATTACTCCTTCATGACTTCCCATTGCGATGGATCTCCTTTAAGCGATCAAGCTTCTGCAGAAGGACCTGCTCTGATACCAATTGTTGGGAAAAATACTAAGAGGGGGGGGTGAATCAGTATTTAGTGCAAACTGAAAACTTTTTACTTTTTCTTTCTCTAAAACCCATACGCTACTTTACTAAAGCCAACTCGCGTATACACGCGGATATCCTTAATAAAACTTGCGTATTACCAGAGATCTCATTATGCAGATAGTTCTTAACTTAGATCATTGCACCATTCATTCATTAGATGTTTATTAAGCAGTAAACTTGTGCAGTAAGAACAAAATAAATCATCACACATAAGCAACACACATGAACACCATGATTTAAGGTGGAAACCTAATTTGGGAGAAAACCACCGCTTTTTTCGTATCTGTCTTCAATATTTATTATAAAGAAAAATTCTTACAACCATGTACTGGTCCAGACTCATACCAGCATGCTGGCACCCACCTACAAAAGGCTACAACCTTCTCTCATTTACTAGCCTCTCCTGGAAGGGATCTACGACCCCCTTCTCTAGTTTACCAGCCTCTCCTGGATGGGAGCTACTACCCCCTACTCTCATTTACCAGCTACTCCTGGAAGGGAGCTACTACCCCCTGCTCTCATTTACCAGCTACCACTGAAAGGGAGCTACAACCCCCTCACTGAGGGCTTCGACCCTCAACACCATTGCGGACCACGTGTCATCAATTTTCATACTGGATCCAATAGCTTCCATACAACATACCTTGTAGGCCACGTTTCATCAGATTTTCAAACTAGACCCACTCCATGCATTTAAGCTCACCATATATCAAACTGAAACTTATAACCCCATCAATTCATTCATTGAATCATCAACCAATCAACCAACAACTTGATCTTCAATTAACATAATCAGCAACATATTCATTATTCAAACAACCCAGTTCTATATGAATACATAATTAATAGATAGCAGTAAAACAACAAAACTGATCAGATAGTTCATTCCACTTACTTCATCAAACCCTAGATTACGTACATGCTTTTACTTCACTGAACCTGCGTATGTACGCGCTTTTATGCACACCAACCCGCGTATACTTCTGTGCATTCTTTGGAAAACCCTAACTGCCCATATGCGCTTTTCCTTAAGCAGACCCACGTATACACGCACTTTTAATGAGGCAAACCTGCGTATAGATCTATAACTTTTCAGGACTATGCAGCTCTTCAGATCAGATAAACAATTCAGATTTCATCCTTTACATCAGAAAGTATTTCGCCTTATCTCAGATATAAACATTCCATAAACATATCAAATACATATACATTTCAGATCTAGAGATCCCTCTTCATTATTTTCTTCATAGGTGCATTATGAATTCAGATCTATCAGCAACTATTACCTATTCCATGTAGATATATTTCAGAGTGAAGTATTCTTTCAATACCCAGACTTGCACACCCTTGCACTATGATTTTCTTCTCCTTATATAGATTTAGCCTTCGTCAATACCATGAGCCAAAACCACACCACTTCCGATGGTATTCCTGGACGGGATCAAATAGATAATCCAACGCTCAATACTGTGGGAAAATACCATGGTAATGTCCCCTGGTTTTATAAATTTAGAGCGCAAATTGGCATACGTGACTTGGCACGTAATTTTCCGCGTGCATACTCTACTTCTCCTTAGCAAACCCACGTATGCATTGTGACATGTCTTATTTATCATTTCTCTGGCACTTACTGGAATTCCTTTCTTTTGTTACTTCTGATCTGATATGTAGATACATCATCCTTCCTTTAAACACATAGATACATCATCCTTACAAATTTATCACATAGGTTGCTTATCATAGGCAACTCATCAGGTAGGTTTCCATCAAGAACGATGTCATCAAGTAGGTTGCCATCCAAAGACAACTCATCAAGTTAGTTTCCACCAAGAACAACTTCATCTAATAGGTTGCCATATCGAGGACAACACATTGCATCATATTGCCAACAATATTGCTTCATCAAGTAGGTTGCCATCAAGGACAACACATCAAATCAGTTTCCATCAAGGAAAACTTCATCAAGTAGGTTGCCATCAAGGACAACACATGCCAACAGGATTCCCAATGCTATTGTTGAAGTTTTTTTGTGTCTGTGTGATTATTTAATAAGTCCTGTGTGCACAATTTTTCGTTGTTTTTCTAGAGAGAGTTCAGTGGAGTTAGGATACTCAAGTGCTTACTAGGATGATAAACCCATGAGGGATTAATTACTCATAAAACCCCTAAGTAACGCCTTTCCACAGGGATGATAAACCATTGGGAAAATGATTTGGTTGAGAAAATACTAGATATATTGAGGCACCTCATTACTTATGGGACTCATAAACACTAAGTGTAGCCTTGAGGCTGATAGAACTAATGCTACAACCTAGGGATAAATTACTTAGCTAGGTTTCCTATTTTCCTTACAGTAGCTAATCTAGATGATAAACCTTCTGTTGATCAGTGGTTGTCATTGATGTCAACCCAAGTAGCACCAAGGGCTAACCCAATATTTCATGGAAATTTTGACCTACCAAATTAATATATTATAATTTAATACTACTTTTGATGGTTTCTACTTGTTTAGGTGTTTCTTTTGATATATGGCATGCCACGTAATTCTTCATGGTTTGAGAGATATTCATGTTTGAAGTTTATACCTCCAGTTAGTGGGCTAAAACCCCATAGGGTTGTGGCATGGGTCATTGAAAAGTCATAATTAATATTTTTTAAGCTCCTAAAATTCCTCCCATGTTCACTTGTTGAAGCCCCTCTCAACCTAAGCATTTATATAAATTGTGATCCTCATTTCCTCCTTATGCAAGGGATTTCACCATCTAAAACAGGTCATCGTGGTATTTGCTCTCTAACGTTTTTTATACGAAGGTTCAAAAGCTAAAATTTTTAAGAGGCAAAGCCCAAATCTTGAGGAAGCTACTGTGAAAATTTCAGGTCAAGGTGCACAATATTTTTGGAGATAAGATCTATGGAAGTCAGTGTTTTTGCAGGCTCCTGAAATTCATCTCGAAGAAGTGACCTTGGTAAAATCCTCATAAATCTCTCTTTGAGTATTGGATTCGAATTCCGTAAAATTTGGCAGATATTTCACAAACATTAATTTTATCTCTATCAATTTCAGATCCAAATGAAGAAACAATGACACGTGGCACGTCGTACAAGTTCGCTCTTCTAAAAGAGTCCATAATTAGGGCATTGTGAGATATTGGGTATAACTCTCTCTTGCAGAATCTAAATTGGGTCAGACCTATGGCATTGGAAAGAAGGCTCAGAGGACTACTACAAGACCGAAAATCAGATGTTGAGGATCTGAAATAACAAAGATACACCAGATTCAATATCAAGCTCCTAGAAGGCAAAGAAAAAGCTAGATCATGTGTTGTCAAGGGTTGCAAAGGACCAAACTTTCTAGGGAAGAAAAGAAAAGAAAGGTGTAGAAGAGGGTAGCATGATAAGAGAAGCAACCAAGGTGTATAAAAGCAACAATAATTTCATCACATGAAGTCTTCAAGTGGGCAGCATTGCATACAATCATTGTAAAGGTATCATTGTACTTAGTCATTGTAGATACATTATTGTACAAAATTGTACTAGTGTCTATCTGCCAAGAGTTGAAAAGGCAATGTCGGGTGGTCTAGGATCATCATTAGGTGGTTGTGTCAAAGTTGGGGTTATGGTCTAGTGTATCTTCTTCTACATCATTCTATATCATTATAAAGTGGACCATTTTCCATGGTATGGGAGTCTGTTCTTCTTTTATTCTTCAATAGGGTGGTAGCGTGGTGCTAGGGTGAGTTGTAGCTCATTGGGTGTTGGGGTATCCATTCAATTTACTACTGAAGAATCTCGGGCATTGGAGTGTCCATCCAGTGGGAGCTGGAGAAGAATACTTTTCTAGATTCTAGGAAGTTGGAGCTTTATTTTCAATTGGAGTTGAATATTAAAGAATTATTAGAAAAGCATTAGGTGGTTTTTGTCCTAGAGTGGGTTTCGACATTAAAAAATGTGTGCATTTGTGTTCCTTTTGTTTACTGCTATCATTACTGATAATAATTGAAGATTAACTAATGCTCTAATTGGAAGGAATACTAATTCAACCCCCCTCTCAGTATTTCCAACACTTTCCATTGTATGTACACATCTTTCTCCAAAAATGAAAAGGGACTCTTTGTGCTCTTCTTGAACCCTTGTGATTGTCTAGTTGTAGGTTGAGAGTCATTCTTGTGTTACAATTAGGAAACTATTGGGGAATCACCTAAGATATGGAATCTACCTTTCATAATTGGTTTACTAGTTGAGAACTCATGAGCAATTTATCTCCTTAAAATCTAAATCTAGCTCGGGGGTGGTTAACTATAAGAAGGAATAGTGGTGCAGTCAACCTCTAGTTGGATCGAGGGTTGAAGTCCCACTCTTAGTCGCCAATAATTTTCTCCACAAGATGAGTTTCTTATTATTGTTTTATGCATGTCAATATAATCAGAATGAATATTCTTCTTGTTAAACAAAAAGCTCTCATAGAGAGAGGTGTATATTCTAGTATGTTCAGATGCTCATGAATTGTTGTGAATTTACATGTTCATGTTTAATTATGTAATAACATTCTCAAAATAATAATGAATAGGACAATAGAATAGATGTATGTATGTTTTCCTTTATAATTTTGGATGGATGTTTGTTTAATCTATGCAAAGGACAAAAGACCTATGATTAATGTGGGAAAATTATATTAGTGTTACCTTGCGATTGATCAAATGTAAATCATGTTATTAGGAAGCCACATAGTCATAGTCTTTGTGTATGAGAGCCAATAGGATTCTATCGTGTTGTTGCAACCAATGGGAGGAAGAGGTAGACTGGGAAGGATTATAACTATTTGGGTTCATAACCATTACGCAACCCCTATATTTGTATATCATGACATGGGCCTTGCAGAGTGGTGTATTTTTGTGAATGGTACAGGGAAAAATGCCACCCTATTAGGAGACGGAGATGCTCATGTCATGTTATAGGCCTTGGTGGGGAGATAAGTGCTTTGGTTGGTGTTGTTAAGGGAGACCATAAGATAGAAAGGTTTGAAAATTAAAAGCTATCATACCCAAAGATTTTAACTGTTGGACTCCTAGTACAACATCAACACCACCCATTGGAATGGAAAGTATTGGACTATTCAATACATATTACCCCCATTAGGGGAATTTTGAGGTCTAAAATGGGCCTCCTAAGAAAAATGTACAACAAAAATAGAATTTATAATAACCAATAGGATTCAAGATGATGATGACAACCATGGGGGATGATTCACCATTTTTTTAAGTAAAAGGGTAAAAAGATTAAAAAATAATAACATAATAAAACTACTTTCTCAACTCGTATTTTCAACTCATCTCCCAAATGTTTTACTCAAATTTCGAGCGGGAGTACTTTTTGGATGAAAAATTCAATTCCTCATCCAAGGAGTACCCATGTTGCATACTTTTGATGGACCCTGCTACACGAAAAATGATAAATACATGGAAAAATGTGATTGCAATCATGTTTTCCATGTATTTCTAATTTTTCGTGTAGTAGGATCCATAGAGCGTTTGCAACATGGGTACTCCTTGGATGAGAAATTAAATTTTACATCCAACGAGTGTTCCCGCTCGAAATTTGAATAAAAAATTTGTTAGATAAGTTGAAAATACGAGTTGAAAAAGTAGTTTTTTCATTTTTCCCTCCAAAATTTGATCATGTAATGAAATCTTATTTTATTATTTCCGGTATTACTTTATAATTTCCTTAGGAGGACCATTTTAGACCTCAAAATTCCCCTAATGATGGTAAGTTTTATATTCTGAAACTTTCCAGAGAAATTTATAGCTCCTCCATTTGCAACCACCACTTGACACTTGGTACTGGATATATGAAGAAATTCAATTCTTTGGCTATCTTGCAATGAATAAAATAATGGGTACTACTTGAATCAATTAGAACTATGACATATCTCTTCTTGATATGTCCTATATTAAGAGTTCTAGTAGTAGTAATACTTGACAATGTATTACAAGATATGGTTCAATTCATTTCTTCTATATCTAGGGTTGGTTCCTCCTGTATATCCTCCTCTTTTGAAATTTTTTGTTCCTTTTCATCCTTCTCTTCACAATATATGTAAAATAATTTATTCTCAGCACAGTTATGAACTTTGTGTATTTTCTATCACAACTATAACAAAGCCCTTTTGCTCTTTTTTCTTCCAACTATTGTGGATTCAACCTTGTAAGTTGTGGGAGGATAGGAGTAGCAACACTTCCATCTTTATAGTTGTGAATGGTAGGCTTCCTTGTTGCCGTAATTTTTCTTTCAATTTTTCTTTCCAACCTAAATTCCTTCTCCAATGAATCAAGTTCCCAAAGGCCAACCTCATGTTGGATGTTATCCTTTAAAATCCCTATGAAGAAATTAATCCTATGCTCCTCTGAAATATCATTTACCCTTATATTCAATTTTTGGAAGTCCTAAATGTGCCCAACCATTGAACCATTTTGTTTTATAATTATGATTTTGCTAAAGAAGGTGCTGCTCTTTGTATCATCGTAATGTGGTATCATTTCCTATGTAAAAATTAAGCAAGAGACAAGTGTTTTATGAGAAAAAACCCATTGATACCATACAAAATGATTTTTTTATAAATATAAATTTGCAATGCATACTTTTTTTGTGTGTTTCATATTATGGAGATCAAATATTGCTCCATATGTGGTATCCATGTTTCCAGATCATTTCCATCAAAATTCCTCATATCGATCTTAGGAATATGGTTGGTCCTAAACCCAACATTGTGTAGAAATTTGTTGAATAATTATTAATTATTCACCGAGACTATCCTGATCACATACAATTCGAATTTATATGCAACACATAATCTCTTCCACTCAGATCATCACACATGCGGAAATAAAACAAGCGATAGCACATCAATTCATCATACACATTAACACAGTATGTATGGGAAAAGCTTATAGCTGAAAACCCCGCAGCTATTGTGTATATTATAATGGAGAAATCATGTAACAAACTCAGTACAATACTCCTCACAAGTACTCAGTACTTTCTCATGAAGTTACACACAAACTAGCTCGGTTTTGAACAGGTTACTGGTTCAAAACTCACCGCCAATTGCCTTGCCTCTATTGCGCAATCCAGGCCTGTCTATATAGAGATCCAAGGTTCGAATCTCCTTGGCTTGACTGCGCAATTGTCATGGAAAATTCCTCCAAGTGTGGTGCAAATCTCATGCACAACTGATGTCGCCACTGATAGCTAACTCCACCCTTTCATCTACCTCTTTCACTAGTCTCCACTGAACTGATCATGCACTGTAGTGAAATGATGTGTTCTTGAGTTGAATAATGAGTTACTAATTAATGAATTAAGTAATATTTAATTCACTCCACTCATAACTAATTGATTATCTAGTTAAACTAATCTCAACTAGTTCAACTAAAATAAACAGAACACAACTCCACTATCTGTCTCATTAACTCCACCAAACTTCTGCCACTGAAGTCCTAACTGAAGTCAACCATGCATGATGCCATAAAACCCTTGGGAATAGCGTAATTCCTCTGTCAGATGCATGAGCCACTTCCAAGGCTCGAACTGAAGTGCTCCAAGAGAGTAAACTGAAGTTTATAGTCCAAATATTATTAAGGGTAAATAATATTTGACTTCCCTATTTTAGGATAGGCAGTCTAAATATAGACTTCGACCTATAGGTCAAAAAATAGAGGTCCATCTATTTTTACCAACATGACCAATACTCCAAGAATAACATACTGCAACCCATGGACCATGCTCCATATGTCTAAAAATAGACTTTGCGCCAGAATTTGCCTGCGGGCCCACTTAGTGAAGGCGACTTCATTTCACTAAGCTCCATCATCTTGCTGCATTCTCAACACTCCCTCTCAGCAATATATGGATTATCTGCAATCCCTATCCTGCCTCTGTGGAATTCGAACTTGCTCCTGGTGAGCGCCTTCGTCAGGATGTCGGCATCATGATCCTCCGTGGGAACATATGAAAGCATCATGATCCTCCGCTGAACACAATCTCTGATGTGATGGTACCTGATGTCGATATGTTTGGACCTATCATGAAATACTGGATTAGCTGAGAGCTTGATGCAGCTCTGGTTATCACAGTAGATCATTGTAGGCTCCAAATGCAACCTGAACAACCCTGCGAGGATCTTCCTCATCCAAATAGCCTCACATGCAGCCAAGCTTGCTGCCATGTACTCGGCCTCTGCTGAACTGAGTGCCACGGATCTCTGCTTCCTGCTGTACCAGGAAACTGCTGTCGACCCAATGCTGAAAACTCCTCCGGAAGTGCTCTTCCGGTCTGTTGGGCTCCCTGCCCAATCTGCATCAGTGAAACCAGAAAGCTTCACTCCATCCTCCTGTCTGTACCATAGACCATATCCCGATGTGCCTCTGATATAGCGCAATACATGCTTGCCCGCCTTCAAAAAGAGCTTGGTAGGCTTAACCATAGCTTGCGAAAGCTGGTTAACTGCATAGCATATATCGGGTCGTGTATTGACCAGATACATAAGCGACCCCACCAACTGTCGATAGACAGTGGCATCCACTACCTCCGCTGAAGTAGCATCCTCCTTCCTCCAACCACCAGGAAGAGGAGTGTCAACAGGCTTGCAACCTTGCATGTTGAACCTCTCCAGAATCTCCCAAGCATACTTTCCCTGAGAAATAAACAGTCCTCCGCTGCGCTGCCAAATCTCCAATCCCAGGAAATAATGAAGGATGCCCAAGTCCTTCATCTAAAACTCTCGTGCAAGATCCTCCTTGCATGAAAGTATCAACTGCTCATCACCAGTCAAAATCAGATCATCTACATACAGTACGATAATCAACAGCTTCCCCTCCGCCACAATCTGGTACAGGTTAGGATCCGCCTCACTCTTAGAGAATCCAAGCCCGGTGAAGTAGCTGTCTATCCAAGTGTACCAAGCATGAAGTGCTTGCTTCAGCCCGTACAATGCTCTCTTGAGTCGGCACACATGCGACTCACTGCTGAAGATCTCAAAACCTTCAGGCTGCTCTATGTACACCTCCTCCTCAATAACTCCATTGAGGAACGCAGTCTTCACATCCATCCGATGAATGTGCCACCCCATCTGCGCTGAGAGAGCAAGGATCGTCCGTATGGAAGAGTACCTTGCGACAGGTGCAAAAGTCTCCTCATAGTCAATCCCCTCGATCTGTGAGAAGCCACGGGCGACAAATCTCTCCTTGTACTTCTCCACACTCCCGTCAGCCGCCTGCTTCACCTTGTAGATCCATCGCGAACCCACCACTGATTTCCCAACCGGTCTTGGGACAATCTCCCATGCACTGTTCCTGATGATCGAATCATATTATTCGATCATGGCATCAACCCATGCGGGTTCCTCCACAGCTTCCTCAAAAGAGGATGGCTCCGTCACAACACATTGAATCACAAGAGCCATGTATCCAGTGTACCGATCCGGTGACTGCCTCTGTCTGCGCTGTGCTGTAGGTGGTCCTACAACCTTCTCTGCATCCCGAGCCAGTCGCTCAGCTTCTGTAGTGCGCATGCGCCCTCTGATGGTTGGCATTGTCTGGGTGGTTTCTTCCACCTCCTGAAATTCCTCTTGTGGCTGATCCACATCCAGAAGCTCCTCCTTAGGAACTAACAGCTCCTCATCTGCATGCAAGTGTAGCTCCCTCTCAAGCGAACACTGCATGGCTTTCTCCTCCTGAAATATTATATCCCGTCGCACAACAGTCTTGCGACTGTCTGGCACATACACCCGATAGTTGTGAGGTGTATCAGTGTACCCCACAAATATTCCAACTTCAGCAGTTGGATCCAGCTTCCTTCTTGCATCCTTCGTCACATGCATGTGGACAGGAGATCCGAAAATCCGCAAATGGGAAATATCAGGCCTCTTGCCAGAATAAGCCTCCTCTGGTGTACTCATGCCAAGAACCTTGTGAGGACAACGGTTCTGCACATACACTGTTGTATTGCATGCCTCGGCCCACAAGTGAAGGGGTAGGCCCTGATCATGCAACATCGCCCGTGCAGCACCCACGATCGTTCTGTTCTTCCGCTCAGCCACCCCGTTCTGCTGTGGGTTATGGGGTGCGATGAGCTCTCTCCGAATCCCTTCTGCACTGTAGAACTCCTTGAATTCAGCCGAGATGAATTCACCACCATTGTCGCTCCTTAGAGCAATCACCTTCTTCCCCAACTCCTTCTCGACCAGTGCTTTAAACTCACAGAACTTCGCGAATGTATCGCTCTTCTTCTGCATGAAGAAGATCCAGCACTTTCGAGAGAAATCATCAACAAAGATCACATAATACCTGTGCTTTGCTGTCGAAGCAACTAAGAGAGGACCACACACGTCTGTGTGAACTCTCTCAAGGATCATCATGGCGCAACTATCCTTCTCATGAAAGGTGGCTTTCACATACTTCCCTAAAGTACACCCCTTGCACTAATCTGACTGCGCAAGAGTGCCCTTAGGAAGCACAGTAGAAATCTGTTGTAGAATCTTCAAAGCTCCATGGTGAAGGTGGCCCAATCTCCTGTGCCACAGTTCGCCCTCATCATCCCGGCTCACCACTTCTCCCGCCTTGCATGCCATAGGCTGATAACGACCATCTGCACACGTACATCCATGAGTTCTTGGTACGAACCCTATCTTCGGGTCTCTCCGATAGTCTTCTTGCCTTGGGGGCGTCTTCCTTGTTGAACCACATCATACCCTTATCCTCCAACATCGCCACATAGATCGGATTCTAAGTTCTTCTTCAATCCGAGTACATGCACTGACGCCGCATCCCTCGATACAAAGGAGTTTGCAGGACTCCCCCTTTGACTTGATATGGTACGCGATACACGATCTTGTATCTACCATCATCACCCATCTACGTCTTTGCAAATATTTGTCCTCCGGATAAAGAGAACAAATCCAGATGCATAAGATCATAGCCCAGAGCCAAGCATACACTTCAATCAAGAACCACCGATACCAACACACTTGAAACCAAGCATGTGATCGATCGATGCATAACCGAGCTAGCCAAACAAATGAAACAAAGCTTTGCTCCATATACCAATCTTCCCGCTTGCTTGTTCTTCTTCTTCTTTGGGAAATTCGTGGCGTAATGTCCATGATCGTGACAGTGAAAACACTTCACTTTGTACATGTCACGCTCTTTACCATCTGCACCGGATTGAGAAGCCGTCTCCTTTCCCTTCCCCTTCCTTGCTTTGGCAACCAAAGCACGATTTTCTTAATTGCTCCCCAGTGAAGATCCATGCGTTAGTCCTCCTTATCTCTTCACACGCAGAATCCGCCAAAGGCGCTCCCATCCCGGCAGCTTCTCTCGACCATTGACACTATCTTGATATGAGTGCCAAGCCTTTGGAAGACCAAGGAGAGCCAGGTCGACCATGTCCCCGTCTTCGACAGTCACCCCCACACTTCCCAGCTCATCTCTGCACTGAGTGAACTTCGTGAGGTATTTGGCGATACTGTCGCCCTTCTCCATCTTGATGTTCCCGAGCTTATCTTTGAGCGCCAGCTTCCTTTGGTCGCTCTTACTCTGGAATAGATCCGTCAAAGCTTTCCACATTAAATATGGAGTAGCCTTTCCATGCAGGCTGGATACAATATGATCCTTGACGCCCTCCAACAGGATCCTTTGACACTTCGCCATCTTCTTTTGCCATGCTTCGACTTCAGCAGGATCAGTGGGCTTTTGGACATCCGTATCTATGAACTCCTTCAGACCATTATCTTCTAATACTTCCTCCATGCGATCCTTCCATGCAACATAATTCGAACTGCCTTCAAGAGCATATTCGAGTCGCAAACCGTTGAAAGACATTTTCAACACTAGCACCAAGAAAACAAAACTGCTGCAAAATTTCGAATTCCACCTCAAAGCTCCAAGGCGCTCTAGATGCGGCGAGAAAAATTGACAACACGAGAGATTGACTAAGGCGAATGGAACCTTTCACTTTAAGAGGGGTAATCAGGGCTTCTGGACGCATGGGGCCTACATCTGGGAATAGGATTTCATCAATAAATGGTAAATGTACGCCGGTGGCTCAAAATGCCAGCCAGTATAGGCAATAATTTATTGCAGGGCTATCCTTGATTTTAAATTCGAATTATTCTGTATAATCTCTTCCTCAGATCATCTTTACTTGAAATAAAATGGCATTAACATATAAAATCATCACCGACAACAGTGTATGAGAAAAGTTAGCTGAAAAATCCGCGGAATCTTTACCTTATCCGGGCCCCGGCGATGCTCCCGCTGCTCCGGTGGATCTCCTCACAAATTTTCCGTTACTATCATGAGATACACTGAACTGGCGATTTTGAGCAAGTTGTGGTTCAAAACTCACCACTAATTGCCTTTTCTCTATTGCGCAATCATGGCCTTTATAAATAGAGATCCAAGGTTTTAATCTCCTTGGCTTGACAGTGCAATCATCATGGGCAATTCCTCCAAGTGTGGTGCAAATCTCATGCACAACTGATGTCACCACTGATAGCTAACTCCACCCTTTCATCTACCTCTTTCACTGGTCTCCACTGAACTGATCATGCACTGTAGTGAACTGATGTGTTCTTGAGTTGAATAATGAGTTGCTAATTAATGAATTAAATAATATTTAATTCACTCCACTCATAACTAATTGATTAGCTAGTTAAACTAATCTCAACTAGTTCAACTAAAATAAACATAACACAACTCCACTAGCTGTCTCATTAATTCCACCAAACTTCTGCCATTGAAGTCCTAACTGAAGTCAACCATGCATGATGCCATCAAACCCTTGGGAATAGTGTAATTCCTCTGTTACATGCATGATCCACTTCTGTAGCTCGAACTGAAGTGCTCCAAGAGAGTAAACTGTTGTTTCGAATCCAAATATTATTAAGGGTAAATAATATTTGACTTCCCTATTTTTAGGATAGGAAGTCGAAAAATAGACATCGACCTATCGACCTATAGGTCACAAAAATAGAGTCCCATCTATTTTTACCAGCATGACCAATACTCCAAGAATAACATACTGCAACCCCTGTACCATGCTCCATATGTCTAAAAATAGACATAGTCTAAAAATAGACTTTGCGCCAGAATTCGCTTGCGGGCCCACTTAGTGAAGGTGACTTCATTTCACTAATTTCCATCATCTTGCTGCATTTTCAACACATTGGAATCTCTAAAATCATGATTGACATTAATTTTTTTCTCATTGACTTTCATGGAATACATTTTCACCATTAGGAAGCATTTCTTGTAGCAACTTTGTGAAACCTTCCTTCAAACCTTCTATGTATTATTTTAAACCATTAATGTCACCTTTTAAACCAGCCATGTCTCCTTTTAAATCATACCATGTCACCTTTTATTTCTTCTTTTAAACCATCCATGTCCCCTTTTATTTCAGGTTTGGTTTCTCTTTGTGAGAGCGAAATTTTTTCCACTTGGTCCCATAATTTTGATATATCATGCTGCAATTCTTCCTCTTCATGCGTCATAGTAGAGTTTTCTGAGCACTTAATGGGTGTGGAATTATTTTTTTGTGAGGCATCATAGAAAAAAATACTGACATCTATGCTTTAATATCCCCTTTGAATCACTTTAAACTAATTTTTCAAACAAGGCTTATGCAAAATTAAAAACAATACACACTTTTTTCTCGCTTTGTAGGAGCTCGATATTGAATCTGTTGTATATTTATAATTTTGAATCTGTAGGGTTTGAAATTGTGTCTTGTGGTATCCATCTGAGTCTTCCTTCCAACCCCATAGTTCATTCCAATATTGAAGTCTTCAACAAAGAGTTATGCTCGATCTCCCATGAAGACCTGATTATAGACTAGTTCGGTAGAGAAAACATGTACATCATGCCACATGTCACTGTTTCTACCTTCATACTTGAAATTCCTACATGAAAACCTACAGTTTTTTCATGTTCCATCACTATTTATAGAATTCAAATATGATTCCTAAAACAAAAGTTATAACGATTTTCCCTTGGTCACCCGTTTGAGACTGAATTTTGTAGCCAGAAAAAATCTTAAATTTCTCGGATCATATCTCCAAAAATATAGTGAACCATGATCTTAAATGTTTACACAATTTTCATCATGATTTCATCTCCCCGTGGTCAAAATTTCAGCTTCTGAAGCCTCCAAGAAAAAATTTATAACGAAAATTCCAAGATGACCTGTTTGAAGAAGCAAACGCCTAGAATCCAAAGCCATGATACCAAATGTTATGCAACCAGTTCACAAAATAGAAGAAAATATAGATCAATGACTTAAAAATTATCCACTTCAATGGGGAAACCTACTTTACATTACATAAATGAATAATTCTTAGATGATTCAAATGACAAAACCTCTTTTATATATATAGGAGTCTAAGGGGTAATAATATAATCAAATCCGACATAAAAATAATAATTTAAGAAGAAACTTGAGTAACTGGGAGTTGAGGTACTTCTTGAGAGATGACTCTCTCCTTGAAACAATATGTTTCTACAATTGGTTGCAACATGTCCATAATTATGACATATAGAGAATTCAACATTATTGATCGTAGAAGAGAATTGATTAACACTTCTACATTTAGGAGAAAATGATTTCCTTTGAAGATTCATTTTCCTTGGTTGTTGATCATGTTGACTTCTTATCTCTCTCAGGGAGCACTTCTGATTTTAAATTATTACCCTTTAGATTCCTTGCACTAGCTTGTGAATGAGATTTTCCTTTCACAGTTTCATGAAAACCAAGAATATATTTAATGGAAGGATACCTTTGACTACTAAGAGTGTAAATATACAAAATAATAGTACAATCTTGAAATATCAAGTGTTTATCCTTTTCTTCTAATTTAAATTTTAGAATTTTTACCTTATCCTTCATTCTTTGGTATTTCTCTTCCTTTTATAAATACTACGCCTTCATTCCTTATTCAATTTTTATTTATTATTATGATTTCTCCTTTAATTTGATAATATATTTCTTCAACCCATTATCTTGTTCTTCAAACACTTGAAGTAGCTCTTCATTTCGCTTTTCTAGCTTTCCAAGATCTGCTCTTAGAGAGACTATCTTAGCTTCAAGACCTTCACAATATTGTTTATATTCTACGGCAACATTTACTAATTTAACATGATCCCTGTTATCATATGCCTGCAATTTATCCTTAATCTCAATAATGATTTTCAAAGCAATATCAAGTTTTATTCTAAGATTAAGATTATCTTGTACATGTCTTCTTCTGAATTGGTAACTCCATCTGACGTAACAAATGTTGTTTTATTGTAATGTTTATTTTCTGACATATTGCTACAAATAATATTACGTAATGGTTCTCTTGATGAGAAATATTCCTTCAGTTTTTTTTCATCTATTGCCTACAATTTATCACATACTTTCTTTGCAGTTGTATAATGCACAACCCTATTTAATGTTGAACCATGTATGTTATTAATGATGCCACTAAATGACATAATGTTCTTTTGCAATTCTTCGCCTGATGGGGGATTTTTAGTGAAACCATTGCAAACTAAATACCAAACATCAGATCCAAGGCTTATTAGATTATACTTCATATTCTCCTTCCATTATTCATAGTTATAATTTTTTAGCATAGGCATACCATAATTTTCGATTTTTTCTAACTTTCCTTGTTATTCTTCTTCTAGGGCCTTCATTTTTTAATTTTTTTTTATTTAGAATGCTTACTTTCAATTTTACTCATGAGTGCAAGTTAAATTCATTTATTGTATTCTTCACTATAATCATTATTACATAAACAAGGAAAAGGACCACAATTAGAACAAAAACCCATACCTGATAATTATTTGTTATTGTCTTCTTCATTCTTGATCAATAGAAAGCAGGGTTCTCCCAAAACTGAATATATGCTGACGTTTGTAACGATCACTACATATAATATATCACTGTCACTACTACATTTTTCTGATTCCTTCCTTCGAGATATCTTATTCTTTACCATCATCCTTGATCCACTCCAAGTGATTAAGCTTCAACAAAACCGACTTGCTCTCATTCCAATTGTTGGGAAAAATACTAGGAGGCGAGTGGGGTGGTGGTGAATCAGTATTTTAAAACTTACTTCAAATTTCATTTTCTTATTCAAATTTCCATATGAAACTACTATTCAGTGAACCTGCGTATGTACACGACTGTGATGTTTGAAATTTATGTTTACCCAATAATCTATATTTTCATATATTTCATCATATGTTAATATTTAACCAATACATCATTACTTCATTATACATGTATTAAGCAGAAACTATGAGTAGTAAATAACACATAGAACAATAAACAAATCAACACACATAAACACTAGGATTTTAGTTGGAAACCTAATGTGTGAGAAAACCATTTTTATCGTCATCTTTGTCTTCATCTTGTATTATAAAGGAAAACATATTACAATCTTGTACCCACGTAGACTCATACCAGTACACTGACACCCACCTATAGAAGGCCAAAACCTTCTCTTGTTCTCCAACACCCACTGGAAGGGAGCTCTAACCCCTTGATCTCATTTACTAGCACCCATCGAAAGTGAGCTCCTACCCCATAAACAAAATTATCGGATACCAATGGAAGGAAGCTTCGACTCCCTCACTGAAGGCTTCAACCCTCAGCACCTTTGTGGACCAAATTTCTTAATGTTTCATATTCAATCCACCTATCTCAAACCATAAAAATATGTAGGCCACTTTTCATCATATTTTCATACTGGACCACTACCATCACTTAATCCCAATATCAAATAACAATTCTAAAACCAAAACTGAATTAATTCACATAATTAATTAATCAACTAAATCAATTATTGGACCTCAATCAACCAATGCAACCATTGAAACTAAATCGAACCAAACCATAACATATCTCAAATCCAATGTACAATCACTCATCCACATACCAAGCCAAAAATTGTTTCCCATCATAGAAACCAACTATTGCAAACCCTAATCAAACATGCATCAGATTGTATACGCTATTTCTCTTAATCATACCTTCGTATGTACGTTATTATCTTGAATAATTCCCACTTATAGAAATCAAAACACTGATACCTAAATATGAATGACTGTCACACTAAATCAATCAATTAATCACATTACTAACCCATCACAAATAACTGAACCAAAAAATCAATCATTGAATCACAATCAGTCGATGCAACTAGATCAAACTAAACCAGATCATATTAATACATAGCCAGTCATAAATATACTAATCCAAACATTGTTACCCACTAAAAACTAATTGTTTCTACCGCAAACCCTAATCAAACATATGTCAGAATATGTATGCTAATGTTCTACTTCATATCCTCGTATGTACGCGCTTCTCCTTAAGAGGACCTACATACAGATCTCAAAATACTAAAAAATTAATATAAATCACTGCACCAATGAATCAATTATAGAATCACATACTAAACCCATCACATATTACTGAACCAAATATATATCATCACACAACAACATTATCACTAGCCAACATTTCATTTCAAAAACATTTCAACCCAACTAGTACTGTCAAACACAAATTATCATGAGAGATACATCATTGGTAGAACACAAAAAACATAACGGAACTGATTAAACATCATTAATAGGTGATACTACAAAACCTTAGCAAATGTACGTGACTGTTATAAAGCATACCCGCGTAAGTACGTGCCTTTAAATATTAACACCTTCGTAAAGATTCTGAACTTTTGCAGAATGTATATACAACTACCTAGAATAATATCCACTTATGTATGCAACCATTTTCAAGAAAATCCATGTATAGATGTGTAACCACTAAATCATACATTCGTTACACAACACAACATATGTCAAACCCAAATCTTGGCATACACTATTACAAACAAACATAATAATATCATCATCACAGAGCTATCAACCCATAAAAAAATTATTCAATATGTATTCATTTCAGGTCTATCAGATCTTATCCATCTCCATTCTCCCTGGTGCATACCTATTTCAAATCAATTCATTCATAAATAATCTATCACATGCACACACTAACACTTAATCTCCAACTCCTTTTATAGATTAGGCCTTAGCAAATACCTTAGTCCAATCCCTTAGTAATTCCAATGGTATTATTTGACAGGATCAAATATCCATTGTCGCACTCATTATTACGGGACAATACCATGGTTAAGACCCCTGGTATTGAGGATACGATGGTGTGAATATTGTATGTAACTTTTCTTCACCATACCTGGGTATCTACACTGTAATTCTTCATAGGACCCACATATACTTTCCAATCTTCGCCTTTATCATTCCTATGTCACTGAACTAATATTCCTTTGTCTATCTCACCTGTAGCATTTGCATAACCTTTATCAATTTCACATCTTTATCAATTAGGTTAAAATCAAGCACAACACATTAGCCATAATGGCAACACTTTTGAGAAAAATAGACATAGATATAGGAATTCATATTCTAGGGAAGGGAATTCCTTGATGGAGTGTGGAATGAGTAAAGGGATAGAGAGAGAGGGTTTTATCAACTATTGTGGATCTTCCAAGGTATATTTTTTAAACTTATGTCAAATGAATTGGATACAGTTTTCAAAGTCCTGAACATTTATGGTCCTTATTCAGAAAGGAAAACATTATAGGAAGGTTCGGGGAACTCACGGGAGCATCACTCAATGAATCTATTACCTATCACATGCATTCATGGGATACTAAATAATATCACTAATGTCAATATATATTGGAAAATACCTCTAAAAATCACATTATTTAACCCCTACCAATAAGAACCCAATAAACCTTCCCAATTTAAAAAACCCCTAATTTCACTAAAATTGTAGGTATCCATTTTCTGTTTAACATTTTTTATGCCCATTTGCATTTTTTCATTAACTTTGAGCTCCATTTTTTATACCTTTCAATATAAAAACCCTTTAACCCCTGCTATATGCTCAATATATTATGTCATATTTTCCTCAAAATATATACCCCAATATGAATGCACATCGTATGGTATTGGTCACCTAGTGAAGACCCTATGGGGGAAATCAGGATTATTAAATGAAATAACATTATTATAGGAGGCGATCTAACTTCACCCTCTCATTAAGGGAGTTATGGTTACCTAGGTCATGTTTGGATCCTCTCGAGGCATTTTTCACCCATTTTTTGGACTGTCGGAAACTCATGGATGTAGCGCCTACTAAATCACCTACCTCATGGTGCAATATGCACTCGGGTTATGATGTCATTTCAAAGTGACTAGATGACTTCATTATCTCTGAAGTTATCATGAATTCTAACATTGAAATAGCCACTTGGATGGATGGACGAGTTATTTCAAATCACAACCCGATCCTTCCTAGAATGGAAAAGGTTGATAAAATAACGCCTCTTCCATTATTCTTTAACAAATCATGGATTAAATAAGAAGATATCGTCAATAAGGTTGAATATTCTTGGTTACATTTACAAGATGATCCACATGTCTCTTACATGGGATAATTCTAAAACAACTTGAAACACATAAAATAAAAATTGAAGACCTAACATAAAAATTTCATTGAAAAACAAAGGGAAACATTAAAAATGATTGAAGATAGGGTTGTTGATATATTCCAGAATAATTTTATAGATATTTTCTCATGGGAGATTTTAAAATACTTAAGAACATTAGAAGTTGAAAAAGAGATACGTTGGCCCACAAAGAAGATCTTTGGAGGAAAAACGTTAGAGCATTATGGATAAAGGAAGGCGACGAGAACATGAACATTTATCGCAATTTTACTAATGTTAGGAAGTCTAGGAATAAAATGTGGGAGATAGAGGATAATATAGGAAATCTGGTCAATTCTTCCCAAAGAAAGCGAAAGCGGGGTTTGAATACCTTAAGACTCTCTTCTAAGAGCCTCTAGGATATTCGATCATGGAATATTTGGAAGTACTGAACCTATTTCCTTCATTAGTAAGAAATGAATAAAATAATTTACTAGAGGGAGATATAACAGGGAAAGAGGCCTATAGAAAATTGGCATTAATGTAAAAAATAAAATGCACAAACCCATATTGGTTTGCTATTTATTTCTTCATTGGTTTCGATGAATTATTGAAAGAAAATATTTTGAAGTTAATTCAAGAATCATAGAGAAAAGGTTTCATGCATGGGGATATCAACTTCATGCTCCTATGTTTAATTCAAAAGAAGTAGGATCTCAAGTATTACGATGATTTTTGTTCCACAACATGTTGCAATGTTATTTACAATATCATCTCAAAAATCATTGACATTATCTCTGAAGAAAAATTTGAATTCCTCCATAACCAATAAATACACATCAGTTTCCCTTTATTAGGAGATACTTCACTAAATAAATACCCAAAATCTCAATACCATTCCTACCAAGATTTATTTATCAAAGGCATATGATCACGTAAACTGATAAATTTAATGGTTATGTTTGCACAAGCTCAAGACGGGGCCTAAATTAATAAAAGTGTAATATCATTCATTTTGATGGCTAATTTTGTTGACTTAATCATTGTGACTCAATCAAAAAAATTGAAAGATTTGCATGGGCTAAGAAAGAGCTATCCATTACCACCCCTTTGTTTCTTGTTGGTGGTGGAGGCTCTTAGTAAATTAATTAAATAAACTATGGAACAATGTATTCTTAATCAAATCAATGTGGTTGATTGGTTGCAGATCTCACACTTATTATTTGTTGATGATATTTTGATCTTCATACGAGAAATGATTCTCT
Source organism: Pinus albicaulis (assembly GCA_034641835.2). NCBI lineage: Eukaryota > Viridiplantae > Streptophyta > Pinopsida > Pinales > Pinaceae > Pinus > Pinus albicaulis. The sequence continues at coordinate 1,809,983,887 of CM076575.1, forward strand.
TTAATTGACAAATTAAGTGTTATTCTACATCATTTCAAGAAGGTCATGGTTTTGAAAATAAACTAAGAAAACATTATCATCTCTTCGTGGAACATAGTCCCAACAATCATAGAATATGTAAAGGTATGCATGGATTTTAGTCACAATAAATTTGATGATGGATTCAAATATATGGGTTTTTATTTAAATCCATACACATATAAATCCTCAAATTGGTTGTGGATGGTGAAAAAATTATAATAAAATATTAATATATGGTCAAATATACTATTATTAAGAGGTGGGAGATTAGTGCTAAATAAATTAGTTATACAGAGCATTCTTGTATATTGGGCACCAATAGTGAATATTTTGAAAGAGATCTTAATAAAATTATGTAAATCAGTCTCAAGTTCCTTTGGTAAATATGTAAATCCTCTGAAGGGAAAAAATTACCAAGCCTAAAGACATGGGTGGCTAGGAACTTAAAAATATTACCCTCTTCACCAAATCTGTGGTGGATAAAAGTATACAACATATGTTAAATTCCATATCTCTGTGGGAAAAAACCATGAGAAATGAATAATTCAATGGAAAAACAATCATTGAATGGATCAGGAACCTGACGAAGTATGTTTTTAATTGCTCCATAGTGTGTAAAGCATTATCCTTAGCTTTCATGTTGAATGGTAAATAAATTGTCTAGAAGTTTGGGGACAGTAAGGGAATAAAGATCAGTTGTGACAACCCTATAGCTAATCCATATTGTAAATATTATTATTAATTTTAATTTATGTAAATAATGTGGAAATGTAACACATTTCCTGGCTAAGAAGTGGACACAGATTCAAATAACTAAAGGAGGAGGAGTTGTTTGTGAACCCCTAGCCTTGTATTTATTTTTTCACCTAAAATCCTTGTTTATTTAATGGTACTATTGTTCAACAATTTACTAAGGAGAATGAGCATCCTAAGAACATAATTATTTTGTATAATTTCCTCACATATTATGTTGACAATATTAACACGCAGGAAAAGTCGAGGAAGAGACGTGCTAACAAGGAGTCTTCAGATAGATAAATAGAGATAGAGGAATTCATATTCCATGGAAGGGAATTCCTGGATTGACTATGGAATGAGTAAAGGGATAGGGAGAGAGGATTTTAGTAACTATCATGGATATTCCTGGAAGGCTCAATTCCTCTCTAAACTGTGTTTTGTGCTTGTGGGATGGATTCCAATGCTATTGTTGAGGTTTTTCTTGTATGTGTGTGATTATTTAATAAGTCTCGTGTGCACACTTTTGTGTTGTTTTTCTAGAGAGAGTTCAATGGAGTTGGGATACTCAAGTTCTTAGTAGGATGATAAAACCATGAGGAATTTACTCATAAAACCCCTGAGAAGTGGCTTTTCGTAGGGATAATAAACCACTGTGAAAATTATTTGGTTGGGAAACTACTAGATAGATTGAGGCACCCCATTACTTATGGGACTGATAAACACCAAGTGTAGCCTCGGGGCTGATAGAACTAATGATAGAACCCAGGGATAAACTACTTAGACAGGTGTTCGATTTTCCTTTGTGGACCAAATTTCATAATATTTCATATTGGATCCACATATCTCAAACCATAAAAATATGTAGGCCACTTTTCATCATATTTTTAGACTGGACCCACTACCATCACTTAATCCCAATATCAAATAACAATTTTAAAACCAAAATTGAATTAATTCACATAATTATTGAACCAACTAAATCAATTATTGAACCTCAATCAGCCAATGCAACCAGTGAAACTAGATCTAACTAAACCAGAACAAATCATAAATCCAATGTACAACCACTCATCAACATACCAATCCAAACATTGTTTCCCATCATAGAAACCAACTGTTGTAAACCCTAATCAAACATGCATCAAATTCCATACGGTATTATTGTTAATCATATCTTTGTATGTACATTCTTCTCTTGAATAATACTCACATATAGATATCAAACCACTGATACCTGAATATGAATGAATTTCATACTAAATCAATCAATTAACCACAGGGTTAACCCATCGCAAATAACTGAACCAACAAATCCATCACTGGCTCACAATCAATTGATGCAACTATATCAAACTAAACCAAATCATATTGATACACAAACACTCATCAATATACTAATCCAAACATTGTTACCCACTAGAAACCAATTGTTTCTATTGCAAACCCTGATCAAACATATGTTAGAATATGTACGCTAATGTTCTGCATCATAGCCTCGTATGTACATAGTTCTCCTTAAGAGGACCTGCTTACAGATCTCAAAATACTAAACACTTAATCTAAATCACTGCACCACTGAATCAATTACTGAATCACATACTAAACCCATCACATATTACTGAAACAAATACATATCATCACACAACAACATTATCACTATCCAGCATTTTAGTTCAAAAACATTTCAACCCAACCAATACTGTCAAACATAAATTATCATGAGAGATACATTATTGACAGAAAACAACAAACATAACAGAACTGATTAAACATCATTAATAGGTCATACTACAAAATCTTTGCAGAGGTGTGTGACTCTTATAAATCACACCCGCATAAGTGCGCGCCTTTAATTTTTGACACCTTTGTAAAGATTCTGAACTTTTGCAGAATGTATACGCAACTACCCAGAATCATATCCACTTATGTATGCGAAATTTTTAAAGAAAAAAAGTGTACAAATTGATAACCACCGAATCGTATCTTCGCTACACAACAAAACATATGTCAAACCCAAATATCTGCATACACTATTACAAAAAAACAACATAACATCATCATCACAGAGCTATCAACCCATAAACAAATTATTAAATATGTAATCATTTCATATCTATCAGATCTTATCCATCTCCATTCTCCCTAGTGCATACCTATTTCAAATCAATTCATTCATAAATAATCTATCACATGCACATACTAACACTTAATCTCCATCTCCTTTTATAGATTAGGCCTTAGAAAATACCTTAGTCCAATCCCTTAGTAATTTCAATGGTATTCTTTGACAGGATCAAATATCCATTGTCACGCTCATTATTATGGGACAATACCATGGTAAATACGCCTGGTATTGAGGATACCATGGTGTGAAAATTGTATGTGACTTTTCTTCACCATACCTGGATATGTATGCAATATTTCTTCACAGGACCCGCATATACTTTCCAATCTTCGCCTTTATCATTCCTATGTCCCTGAACTAATATTCATTTGTCTATCTTACCTGTAGCATTTGCATAACCCTTATCAAGTTGACATCTTTATCAATTAGGCTGAAATCAAGGACAACACATTAGCCATAATGGCAACACTTTTGAGAAAAATAGACATAGATATAGGAATTCATATTCCAGAGAAGGGAATTCCTAGATGGAGTGTGGACTAAGTAAAGGGATAGGGAATGAGGGTTTTATCAACTATTGTGGATCTTCCAAGGGCTAGCTTTTTAACTTGTGTCAAATGAATTGGATATAGTTTTCAAAGTCATGAACATTTATGGTCCTTATTCAGAAAGGAAAACTTTATAGGAAGGTTCGGGGAACACACAAGGGCTTCACTCAATGAATCTCTTACATATCACGTGATTTCATGGCATACTAAATAATACAAATAATTTTAATACATATAGGAAAATACCTCTAAAAATCACATTATTTAACCCCCTACCAATAAGAACCCAATAAACCTTCCCAATTTAAAAACCCCTAATTTCACTAAATATTGTAGGTATCCATTTTTTTTTAACATTTTTTTATGCCCCTTTATAGTTTTTGATTAAGTTTGAGCTCCATTTTTTATACCGGACAATATAGAAAACCTTTAACCCCTCATATATGCTCAATATATTATGTCATATTTTCCTCAAAATGTATACCCCAATATGTGTTGGAAATACTGAGGGGGGGGGGGGGGGGGCACGAGGGTGAATCAATATTCCTTTCAATTAGAGCATTAGTTAATCTTCAATTATTATCAGTGTTTGTACAATGATAGAAGTAAAAAAAAGTAACATAAATGCACACAATTTTTAAGGTGGAAACCCACTCCGGGACAAAAACCACCTAATTCTTTTCTAATAATTATTTAATATCCAACTCCAATTGGAAATAAAGCTCCAACTTCCTAGAATATAGAAAATAATTCTTCTCTAGCTCCCATTGGAGGGATGCTCCAATGCTCAAGATTCTTTAGTAGTAAACTAAATGGATTCCCCAACACCTAATGAGCTACAACTCACCCTAGCACCACCCTACCACCCTATAGAAGAATAAAACAAGAATGGACTCCTGTACTCGGGAAAATAGTCCACTTTATAATGATATAGAATGATGCAGAAGAAGAAGATAGACTATACCATAACCCAAACTATGACACAACCACCTAATGATGATCCTAGACCTCTCGACATTGCCTCTTCAACTCTTGGCAGATAGGCACTTGAGCAATTTTTAGAATGATGCATTTACAATGACTTAGTACAATGATATCTTTACAAGAACTGTATGCAGTGCTGCCCACTTGAAGACTTTATGTGGTGAAATTCTTGTTGTTGTTCTACACCTTATTTTCTTCTCTTGTCATGCTACCCTCTGCTGCACCTTTCTTTGCTTTGCTTCCCTAGAAGGTTTGTTCCTTTGCAGCCCTTGACAACACATGATCTATCTTTTTCTTGCCTTCTAGGAGCTCGATATTGAATCTGGTGTATCTTTGTTATTTAACATCCCCAATATGTGATTTTTGGCCCTATAGTAGTCCTTTGAGTCTTATTTGAAATGCCATAGGTCTGAACCAATTTTTATTCTTCAAGGGAGATTTATGCCCAATCTCTCACAATGCCCTAATTATGGATTATTTCGGTAGAAGGAAATTGTACGACATGCCACATGTCATTGTTTCTTCATTAGGCTCTACAATTAATACAGTGAAAAATATAGCCCATGCAATATCTACCACATTTTACATAATTCCAATCCAAAACTCAGAGAGAGAGTTATGACAAGTTTCCCAAGGTCACTTCTTTGAGATGAATTTCAAGAGTCTGCAAAAAAACTCACTTCCACAGATCATATCTCTAAAAATAATACGCACCTTGATTTTAAATATTTACAGGAGCTTTCCCAAGATTTCGGCTTCACCTCATAAAAAATTCAGCTTCTAAGCCTTTGTAGAAAAAAATTTAGAGTGAAAATTCCACCATGACCTGTTTCAGATAGCGAAATCCCTACATAAGGAGGATATGAGGATCACAATTTATATAAATGCTTAAGTTGAGAGGGGCTTCAACAAGTGAACGTGGGAGGGATTTAAGGAGCTTAAAAATTATTAATTATTTAATTTTCAGTGATCCATGCCACAACCCCATGGGGTTTTAGCCCACTAACTGGGGTTACAAACTTCAAACAAGAATATATCTCAAACCGTGAAGAATTACGTGGCGTTCCATATATGAATGGAAACATTTCGACAAGTAGAAACCATCAAAAGCATTGTTGACCCAGAATATAGTAATTTGGTAGGTTAAAATTCCCATGCAATATTGGGATATCCCCTAGTGCTGCTTGGGTTGACATCAGTGACAACCGCTTATCAAAAATCTCCCCCTTTAGCATTGATGACAACACAAGTACTCCCCCTGCGATCATGACACCTCTTGCGACAACATTATCTCCCCCTTTGACATCAATGGAAAAGGGTAACTCCATGGAAAATTTTAGGGGCTAATATTCGCAGGCGAGCTAATTTTCCATAGATTTTCCAAAAAAAAGATTTGCCAATTTCCATTTTTCTACAAAAATGATTTGCCCAAATTTTATAATATAAAATTATTCTACGTTAAAAATCGCCGACATTATATAGACAATATATATGATATCATTATAAATTTGAAATTTTTTACAATACATCAATAAAAATTTTATAGTCTGCATATTAGTGACTAGTGATATTTGCCAATTTTTTAAACTTCAAGATAATTTTCCATCCTTAAAATTATCCTTGGGTAACTCCCCCTCACACACAACCATCCTGCGGACCTGTACACACTTCCACTCCCCTTGACACGCAACCATCCTGCGAGCCACTAATCTAATGAGAACTTGGGAGAATCCCAAGTTTCTGGAAAAGATATTCAAATGCTTCACGAGGTAAAGGTTTACTGAAGATATCAGTGATTTGTTCTTTTGTACCAAAATACTCAAATTTGATATTCTTTTCAGCGACTTGTTCTCTAAAAAAATGATATTTGATCGGAATGTGTTTTGTTTTTGAATGCATGAAAAGATTCTTGGAGATGCTAATGGCACTGGTGTTGTCACAGAATATGGGAATAGGCTCACTGAATTGTACTTGAATATCTTGCAATGTTTATTTCATCCAAAGGACTTGAGTACAACATGTTATCGCTGCAATATATTCTACTTCCGTTGTAGATAACGAGATTGAAGTTTTCTTTTTGCTCTACCATGATACGAGACAACCACCTAGATAGAATGTTTCTCCACTAGTACTCTTACGATCATCAATGTTTCCTGCCCAATCTGCATCTATAAAGGCTTGAATAATGAGATTGTTACCCTTGGGATACCAGAAGGCATATTCTTCTATGCCCTTTAGATATCAAAGAATTCTTTCGACAACAATAATATGTGATTCTTTTGGTGTTTCTTGGAATCCTGCTACTTGTCCAACTGCTTGCATAACATCTGGCCGAGAGGCTGTTACATATAGAAGACTACCAATCATAGATCTGAACAACCTCTGATCCACATCCTTAGATGAGTCGTTTATGCTCAATTTGCAAGTTTTTACCATCAGAGTAAGGATGGGTTTGCAATCTTCCATTTTGAATTTCTTGAGCATTTCCTTGATGTACTTGGCTTGACATATAAATATTCCTTTCTCTTGCTAAGATATTTGAAGCCCTAAGAAGTATGTCATCTAACCAAGTAAAGAAATATCGAACTCACTTTTCATATTTGTAGAAACATTCTTACTTAGTTGATCATGATTGCTACCAAATATTATATCATCCACATATACCTCAACAATTGTTAAATTATATTTATCTATTTGTACATAAAGATTTCTATCAACAATACCTTTCTTGAACCCTTGTTGACGTAGATATCCATCAAGACGAGCATACCATGCTCTTGGAGACTGCTTGAGACCATATAGAGCCTTCTTTAACCGAAAAACATAGTTTTCTTTTTCTGATAGTAGAAAACCTTTAGGTTTTTTGATGTAAACTTATTCTTCTAATTCTCCATTCAAAAATTTTGACTTAACATCCATTTGGTAGAATTTGATTTTTCTTGAACATTCATAGGTGAGAAACATTCAGATGGCTTCCATTCTAGAAACTGGTGCAAATTTTTCGTCGAAATAAATTCCTTCCACTTGTGCAAATCCTTTGAAAACCAGTCTTGCTTTGTATCTGGTAACCTCTCCATCTTCATTCAATTTGTTCTTGAACACCCATTTAGTCCCAAGAAAATTTTTATCTTTTAGTCGTGGAACTAATTCCCAAGTGTTATTCTTCTCAATTTGATCCAATTCTTCATTCATAGCTACTACCCAATGTTCATTCTGGTTGGCTTCCTCAAAACTACTAGGCTCAAAGGTTGCTAGAAAGGCAGTGTGAGCTTGTTGTGATGAATAAAGATGTCAACCTTCATTCATGTCACCAATGATTTGATTTGATGGATGGTAACCTTTCCATCTTCATTCAATTTTTTCCTGAACACCCATTTAGTCCCAATGACATTTTTATCTTTTGGTCGTGGAACTAATTCCCAAGTGTTATTATTCTCGATTTGATCTAATTCTTTGTATCTGGTAACCTCTCCATCTTCATTCAATTTGTTCCTAAACACCCATTTAGTCCCAATGACATTTTTTTATTTTGGTCATGGAACTAATTCCCAAGTGTTATTATTGTAGATTTGATCCAATTCTTCATTCATAGCTGCTACCCAGTGTTCATTATGGTTGGCTTCCTCAAAACTACTAGGCTCAAAGGTTGCTAGAAAGGAAATGTGAGCTTGTTGTGATGAACAAAGTTGTCAACCTTCATTTATTTCACCAATCATTTGATTTGATAGATGGTTCTTTTGAATCCATTCTTTTGTTCTCTTTAGAGGAGCTTCTTGTTGTTGTTCTGGTATATCTTGATGATCATTATTTACTTCTTCCTAGTTGATAGTTGCTTCTTGTTCTAGAATTTCATCTGTGTCTTCTTCAGCCTCTATCTCAAGTTTCAGAGATTCTTCGTCCTCATCATTATTTGTTAGAAAACCATCTTCGTCAAATGTATCATTTATACTCTCTACTATCTGTTTTCGTCTTAGATTATAACATTTATAGACCTTTCTTTTGTGTGAGTAACCAAAAAAGATACCTTCATCAACACGTGACTCAAACTTACCAAAATTTTGATCTTCTCTTTTCATATAACATTTGCTTCCGAAGATTCTGAAATATTTTTACATTAGCTGGTTTTCCTTTCCATAATTCATATGGGGTCTTGTTGCAATTATTTCTGAGAAGACTTCGGTTGATAATGAAGATTGTCGTATCAATTGCTTGAACCTAAAAATTTTCATCCAATTTTGAGTCCTTCAACATTGTTATACCCATTTCCTATACAGTTCTTTTATTTCCTTCAATACCTCCATTTTGTAGAGGTGTTCGTGCTGTTGAAAATTGTCCTTTTATTCCATTTTCATCACAGTACTTCTGAAATAATTTGGAAGTGAATTCTCTGCCATTATCTGATCTTGCACACTTTATTTTCAAATCATTTTCATTTTCAACCAACTCCTTGTAGATCTTAAAGCACTCAAATGCTTTAGATTTTTTCTTTAGGAAACTGACCGCTGTCATCCTGGTATAGTCATCTATCATTAACATGAAATATAATTCTCCATCTAAGCCTTTTTTTCTCGAATGACCACATAGATTAGTATGTATTTATTCCAATGGCTGTGATGCAAAGTGTTCTTTTGTCTGCTTGCCATGCCAACAGGCCTCACATAGTGTGTTGGAAGGTTTTGATATTTTCGGCATTTCTCGTACTACTTCTTTTTTGCTTATCCTGACAAGATTTTCAAAGTTTATGTGGCCCATTTGTTTGTGCCATAACCACCTTTCATATTCTTTAGCTAGTAGACATGCTTTAGTTGCTTCATCCAGAACATATATGTTGTTTGGATATCGACTTGCTGTAGCGACAATTTTACCATACCCGCCTTTCCTAATTTCGCATTTTTTGGAGTTGAATAGCATTGTGTGTTCTTGATCACACATTTGTCCAACACTGAGCAGATTTTGATTCATGTTTTTAACCAATAGAAAATTCTTGGCTATAACATCTTTGCTTCTGAGAGTGACAGTACCTGATCCTATAACATTTGAAGATCCACCATTTCCAAAGGATATAGTTCCATCCTTCTCTTTCAGAGATAAAAATTTCCTTCTATCTCTAGTCATATGGATTGAGCAATCGCTGTCAACATACCACACATATTTTTTTGTTTTGAGCCTTGAGAGCGAGAGCACAATTAGCAATGTTCTTCTTCTTCCATGTTTGTTCATTCTATGGCTTCAAGGATTCTTTTGGAGGATTTTCAAGTCTGCACTCTCTAGCTATGTGTCCAAAGTTCTCACATTTGTAACATTCCACATTATTTCTTAAATGTTCAAATCTATTGATGTTTCTTTGAGCCCTGGGAGGTTCATATTTGAAGGATCTTTTGGAATTGTATTGGTTCCTAGGGTACGTGCAACATTCTACAGCTTTATGACCAAATTTTCCACATGAATAACAATAGCCATGAAAAATATGTTGGTACCTGGATGGAAAAATTCTTCAAGGAATCATCTTCCAAGGATGTTCTTGCGAATCTTGTCCAATGAATTCTACATGCATGTCAGATCTCATAGGTTCATTGTATTTTGTTGTAGAAGGTCTTGCTTCTTCTTCTTTGTAACTGAGGCTAGTTATGTCGTTGTATGATCGTTGATTATTGATGAGTTCTTCCAATGCCCTTAAGGTATTGGCATATTTTTCGATAGTTTTTCCCTTCTTCACTTCCTTACGCAGCGTGACTACTTTGGCTTCTAATGCTTCCCTCTCTTGGTTGCTTTCTTCCAAATTCTTTTGAAGTGACTCTTCAATACATTTTTTTTCTTCAAATTCAATTTTGAGACCTTGAAGTTGTTCTTCAAGATTATTGGAATGGATTTTCTCAGCCTTGAGCTCTTTTATAAGCCTGGTTGCCTCCATAGAAAATTCTTCTATGGTCAACCCTTCTTCTTCATTGTTTGATACCTATTTTTTATTGTGCTTGGCCATAAACAATACTCTCTCATTGGCTTCTTCTTCGCTGTCACTGTCTTCATTAGATGATGAGCTATCTTCTTTAGAGAGAAAGTTCTTTTTGGATCCTTTCATTTTTTCATGCTTGTTTAATTTATTAAAGCTTTTCTTTCCTTTTGAGTTTCCATCACTTATGTTTCAACATTTTGTTGTGAAATGCCCAACCTCACCATAGTCGAAACATATCAATGGAGGTTTACCTTTGAATTTTTCCTTACCAATTTTTAGTTTTCTTGTAAAGTAAGCATATTCTTCATTTGAAAGACCTTCTTCATCATCTCCCTTTTCTTCACACTTGCAGGTGCATGCTTTTTCAATTAAAGGTTGTCTGTCCTTATTAGTTTTCTTAGATGCAATGAACGTTTTTTTTAGATGCGAAGTACCCTCTTCTTCATCAATTCTCATTTCATATGCTATGATAACTCCATGTAATTCCTCTTTGCTGAGTTTATCCAAATTTTCATTGTATTCTAATACTGAAACCTTTGGGTTGAATCTCCCTAGTAACGTTCTAAGAATCTTTTGTATAATAGTCTTATCATGAACTGGCTCTCCCAAACCTTCCAAAGTATTGGTTATTTCATCAACATATTGGAATTATGTATCAATGTTTCAATCTTATTTCATTTTGAGTTGCTCAAATTTTTCTCTATATATTTAAAGCTTTGCTTCTTTGACATGTGAGTCACCTACATATATATTCTCAAGCTTTTCCCATACATTTTTGGCAGTTCTACAACCAAAAACCTTATGATAGGCATATTCAATAAGTCCACTGATAATAATATTCTTTTCTTTTGCATCATTTACCAAATTCTTCTTACCTTATTCATTTGTGGTTCATTTAAATCCATTTTGAATGGTGTCCCATACTTCATAACCTTGTGCCAAGAGATAGACCTCCATTCTTCCTTTCCAGAGTGCATAATTATTTTCATTGAACATAGGTATAACATTATTGGTATGCTCCATGACCTCCTTCCAGCTGTTAAACTTCTATTGAAGGAATCAAGCTTTGATACCAATTATTTAAAATATTGAGGGGGGGGGGGGGGGGAGGGTGAATTAGTATTCCTTTCAATTAGAGAATTAGTTAATCTTCAATTATTATCAGTGTATGTACAATGATAGTAGTAGACAAAAGGAACATAAATGCACACAATTTTTAAGGTGGAAACCCACTCCGAGATTCTTCAGTAGTCAACTGAACGGATGCCCCAACACCCAATGATCTACAACTCAGCCTACCACCACCCTACCACCCTATAGAAGAATAAAGCAAGAATGGACTCCCGTACCAGGGAAAATGGTCCACTTTACAATGATGTAGAATGATGTAGAAGAAGAAGATGGAATATACCAAAACCCCAACTATGACACAACCACCTAATGATGATCCTAGACCTCCCGAAACTGCCTCTACAACTCTTAGCAGATAGACACTTGTACAATTTTAACAATGATGTGTTTACAATGACTTAGTACAATGATACCTTTACAATGACTGTATGCAGTGCTGCCCACTTGAAGACTTCATGTGGTGAACTTCTTGATGTTATTCTGCACCTTTCTTGCTTCTCTTGTCATGCTATGCTCTGTTGCACCTTGCTTTGCTTTGCTTCTCTAGAAATTTTGGTTCTTTATAGCCCTTGACAACACATGATCTAGATTTTTCTTTCCTTCTAGGAGCTCGATATTGAATCTGGTGTATCTCTGTTATTTAACATCCCTAATATGTGATTTGTGGCCCTGTAGTGTTCCTCTAACTCTTCTTTCCAATGCCATAGGTCTGACCCATTTTTTGTTCTTCAAGGGAGATTTATGCCCAATCTCTCACAATGCCCTAATTATAGACTCTTTCGATAGAAGGAACTTGTATGGAATACCACATGTCACTGTTTCTTCATTATGCTCTAAAATTGATACAACAAAAACTAAAACTTGTGCACTATCTGAAATTTTTTACAGAATTCCAATCCAATACGCAGAGAGAAAATTATGACAATTTTCCCATGGTCACTTCTTTGAGATGAATTTTAGGAGCCTGCAAAAACACTGACTTCCACAGATCATATCTCTGAAAATATTACGCACCTTGATCTAAAATTTTTACTGGAGCTTCCTCACGATTTCGGCTTCACCTCATAAAAATTTCAGCTTCTGAACCTTTGTAGAAATTTTTTTTAGAGAGAAAATGCCTCCATGACCTGTTTCAGATAGCAAAATCCCTACATAAGGAGGATATGAGGATCACAATTTATATAAATTCTTACGTTGAGAGGGTCTTCAACAAGTGAAAGTGGGAGGGATTTTAGGAGCTTAAAAATTATTAATTATTTACTTTTCAATGACACATGCCACAACCCCATGGGGGTTTTTTCCCACTAACTGGGATTACAAACTTCAAACATGAATATATCTCAAACTGTGAAGAATAACGTGGCCTACCATGTATCGACGGAAACATCTCGACAAGTAGAAACCATCAAAAGCATTATCAACCCACAATATAGTAATTTGGTAGGTCAAAATTCCCATGCAATATTGGGGTAGCCCCTAGTGCTGCTTGGGTTGAAATCAATGACAACCGCTGATCAACAAGATGAATGCACGTGGTATGGTATTGGTCCCCTAGTGAAGCCCCTATGGGGGAAATCAGGGTTATTAATTGAAAAAAAATCATTAGGAAATATAACTTCACCCTATCATTAAGGGAGTTATGGTTACCAAGGTCATGTTTGGATGCTCTCGAGGCATTTTTCGCCCATTTTTTGGACTCTGGGACACTCATGGACATAGCACCTACTAAATCACCTACCTAATGGTGCAATATGCACTCGGGTTATGATGTCATTTCAAAGCCACTAGATCACTTCATTCTCTCTAAATTTATCGTGACTTCTAACATTGAAATAGCCACTTGGATAGACCCAAGAGGAATTTCAAATCACAACCCGATCCTCCCTAGAATGGAAAAAGTTGATAAAATGGCGCCTCTTCCATTCTTCTTTATCAAATCATGGATTAAATAAGAATATATCATCAATATGGTTGAAGCATCTTGGCTACATTTACAAGATGATCCGCATGTCTCTTACATGGGACAATTCTCCAACAACTTGAAACACATAAAATAAAAAATGAATACCTGAAGTGAAAATTTCATTGAAAAACAAAGGGAAACATTAAAAATTATTGAATATAGGATTGTTGATATATTCCAGAATAATTTTATAGGTATTTTCTCATGGGAGATTTTAAAATATTTAATAACATTAGAAGATGAAAAAGAGAGATATTAGCACACAAAGAAGAAATTTGGAGGAAAAATAGTAGAGCATTATGGATAAAGGAAGGCGACGAGAACATGAAAATTTTTCACATTATCACTATGTTAGGAAGTCTAGGAATACAATGTGGGAGACAGATGATAAAAAGAAATTTGGTCAATTATTCCCAAAGAAAGCGAAAGAGGGGTTTGAATACCTTAAGACTCTGTTCTAAGATCCTCTAGGATATCCGATCATGGAATATTTGGAAGTACTGAACCTATTTCCTTCATTAGTAAGCAAGGAATAAAATAATTTACTAGAGGGAGAGATAACATGGAAAGAGGCCTACATAAAATTGGCATTAATGTAAAAAATAAAATTCCCAAGCCCATTGTTATCTCAAAATCAAACACTGATAGGTTGTTGATCAAGAAAAATTTGAGTAACTATTTCAAACCAATCTTTTCGTTGAGGCTCAGCCTCCTCAGCCTGAGAGGGTTCTGTCAAGGGTTAATGATTTTGTATAAATATAGATGGCTAAATCTATGGTTTTTGGTTTTGTATGTTTTCAGGTTGAAAGATGAAGACAAGATACCATTGGGCTATGGAGTCAGTGATAGGGATAAGATAACAAAATAGCTCTTCTTATAAAAATAAGGCTTGTATATACTTCAATGAAAGGATGACGCATTCAGGAAAGTCTCAATATCTTGAGGTTCGAAGGAAATCAGAGCATGTGTGCATGAATTCTGAGTCATGATACATCAAGGTATTGAAAGGAGAGTATTTAACAGAGATTTATCCCAGCTTAACACTTAAAGGAAGTCATAGCATGAATGACCATGAATTCTGAGTAATAAGCATCAAACATTGAATAAAACCATCCATAGATAGGACCTAAGAACTTAATTCACCATAAATCAACACTTAAAGGAAGTTAGAGCATGTTCCCATGAATTCTGAGTAATAAGCATAGAAATATGGAAGTAAATTACATGATAGAAGATAAAGCTCACCGAAGTACACTTATAATCTCAGCTTCAGAAAAGTTAAACTGATTCTGTATATATCAGCTCCTCCAAAGTATTTACAAAAGTAGCCAGTTCTGATAACATTTTCCAACCTTTTGCAATTTGATTTCTTCCCTCTCATAGAGTGGTCATTACATCCTTGGATTCCTTCCAAACATTTGAGAAGAAATTCGAATTTCACACCTATCAACTTCTAAAAAAACTTCATTTACAAACTGACAGTTGAAATGTCTGTCTTACAGTCCTACTAGGACTAGAACACTATTTATTATATCTTAACAACCTTTAACAACCTTATCTAATCATTAAAAACTATTCTTGACAGCTATTTCTTCTAGACTTCGACCATGATGTTTTTTATATTCTTGCTGTTAGACCCCATCAACCTGCTTCTTATCCATTCCTACAAAATAGGAGCATGTTCCCTGTATAATAGCTGAATGCCTCACTTCTATCCGTTCGAACCAACTGCTGAAGAATTGGTGCTCAAAACATGTGGCAAATGTCTTATAACCTTCATTTGAATTCGACCTTCTAGCTGTGCAAATTCTAAACCTCCAAAATGGTGCAAAAACTGTCAATACTACTACGCTACGAAATTGTTGAGTCTGATGTTTTCATAACACAAAATTTTCCTTTTAAAATTATGCTTCAAACCTCCATTTTTATGTGCCTAACCTCTTGGATATTCATTGATATTATAAATATACCTCCCACGAGCATCAAAGCTAAAAAAGAAACCCTTTACACCTTTGAAAATTGCAAAAATTCTTCAAACTGCATCCTACAGCAGTTTCGTAGCGCGCTACGAAACTTTTGTGTGTCACCTTTAGTAGTTTCCTAGCACGCTACGAAACTGCTGAGTCTTCACTTTTCATAGCTTCCTTCCAAAATTTTATTTTTCAACACTTTAATACTATATCTCCAAGTGTATATCAGCTTTCATAACCTTTAAACGTCAACTTTAAACAACTCCAAAAATGAGATATTACCACATAATCTCAAAAATTTGTTAACGGATGACACTTATTGTTTGCACTTATTTTAGTTGTGGCTAATCTTCAAACTGTGCTAGCTATATTTCCAGGTATTCTACTCTCCTCTTAAGACTTCTATTGTTTTCCCTTAGCTTGGTATTGACCATCCTAATGAATTTTGCTTCCACCAGAATGAATTTCAAACTCACTTGATAGCAAGTTTTGAAAATACTGATATAACCTGAATTTGAATGAGAAGCCTCGCTTGAATTTATTTCAGTTCTGCCTCGCTTGAAATATAGTTTCACAGTCTCACTTGAAAACTTTACAGCCTCGCTTGAATATTTTATAGCCTCGCTTGAATTTGTTTCAGTAAACTCAGGTCTTTTACCACTAATTTCTTCTTCAAAACATAAGCATGCATGCACTATCGTCTTGCATGAGACAAATGAAGTCGAAAACAGCCAAATGTTTTCAAATTTGAAAGGAAAAATTAAAAATGACCCCTAATCGATGAAAAATCACCCCTAATAATTACAATTAATGGTTGCATGCATGAAGGAGAACTCGTGGATGACACCTAATGATGAGGAATTTAACTATATTTGACAGATGTGACAGCTCAAATGCAAAACTGAGAATCCCCGATTTTGTAGTGCATGATTTGAAAATTCGGGTTTTTGCGCTACGAAATCACCAATGTTTTTGTAGCGCAAAATCAAATTTTTACATTGAGTGTGCTACGAAAACGTGGTTTCGTGGCTTATTCATCAAATTTTTGAAAAACAACTTTAAAAATGGGTTTCAAAACATGGCATAATATCTTTGAAGAATGAAACAAGGTTAATGAACATTGTTTGGTGATGGAATGAGACCTTTAACCCATGATCTAGACCTTTAAAAATATAAAAATGACTCTAACCCTATCTAGCACTATGACTTAGGAACAATTGTAAGTAACCAAGTTTTAGAAAATTGTTATAGTGATAACACCCATATTGGTTTACTATTGATTTCTTCATTGGTTTCTATGAATTAGTGAAACAAATTATTTTGAAGTTAATTCAAGAACCATAGAGAAAATGTTGTGTTGGAATGGGGTCTCCTAACAACCTATGAAACTGGTCCATTTTGGTTATTTTTTATTATATTTATTATAGCGCAGGGGTTTTTGGGTGGGTCAAAGTCCCGAATGCATTGTAATGGGTTAAAGGGTAAAATAGGAGTCCAAAAACCATGGGTTGCAGACCATAGGAATGTTAAAGATATATTGTTATAAATAGAGAGGCATTTCAGATTGTAAGAGGTAGGATTTGATGAGCTATTGATGAGATCTATTGTGTAAGCGATTTGTTTGGGTTTTTGGGGAATAGACACCTGCTGGCTGTTTGTGCAGAGATCCTAGTCCAGCTGTGTGCAGACCCTGCTGCTGTGTGCACAGGTTGGGAAGGGAATTGTAAGGAAAGGTTGATGAATGTATGAATATGCAGGATTATTAGATCTGAATCTATGAGTACTATTGAATGACTTGCTGGTAATTACTGTGTTATGCATTTTATGTCTTTGCACTGCGAAGGTCTGTATATTGAATGATTGGATCTGTTCCGCTCTAGTTATATCATGCTGCGAAAGTCTGTGTATTGAATTGGATCTAGATCTATTCTGTTATGGTTATGTAATGATGTGTTGATGTTATGAAAAGCATATAATTGTAGATCTAGTGTACGTGGATGCAATTGGATACATATTTAACCCTGTGTAGAGACAAGTTAATCTGAACAGAACGCAATCCTACTTGCCTTACCCTTCCTTTCTCAGGGTGTGGAAACCTGGTTCCAGCACCCACCCATACTACTTCGAGTGAGACTGTGACCTGTGCAAGCGGGTCACTACCAAAAGGGCCAGTAGTATAGGGGTTTGTCGGCAAACCTTGCACACCAAAATTGGGTCAGGACCCCTCAAGCTAACAAATGGTTCTGTTTCTGGGATCGGAAGGGAGATGAGAAAGGAGTTGGGTATTGACAGACTAGAAATGAACTCCTAAGGAACCATGACGGTGTGCTTGGAACTACCCACCTTCAAGTGGGTAGGAGATGAGGACATGGAATGATTTTGGTTCATCGCAGACTCTATCTAGACTGCGCATAGTGTGGAAAATGACATGATAAAGAGGGCTATTGCATTGAAAATTGTCACCTTGACATTATGCTCTCTGTATGAGCTCTAGCAAGTTACGCTTAGGGAGTCATCAAACTCACATTTTCCCTCACATGGATGAAGACTCAAAATTGTTGGAAAACCTTACTGTTCCATAGCAAGAACTTCCAACTGGTTACCGTAAACTTTCTCCCAACCTACCGTCAACTGACGGAGTGATTTATCTAATTCCAAGTACATTCAATCCCACTCTTCCATTGGAGAGTGAAACTCATATCACTCAGGTTGATGATCCTTTAGTTGATCAAGTGCTCGATTTGATTTCCCATTCAGTCGATCCCATTCTCCCTGTAGAGAGTGAAATTCATACCGCTCAGGTTCTTCTTGTTACATCAGATTCTTCTACGCCAGGGGGCATTTCACTTGTTTCTACAGAACCCCCTCCATGTACTGAGGTCTTTTCCTTTGATTGGAATAGATTGAGAGAAACTCATCTTCCTTCCTCCATCCCTTTCCAAATAATTGTGAAGGTTGTTCGTAAGGACATACACTGCACACATGTAGATGAAGGTGCTTCTGTTAGTATTTTATCTTCAACGGCTTGGAAAGCTTTGGGTTCCCCTCAGCTTGTGCCTATTACGCAGAATCTAAAAGCTTTTAATAGGACCATTAGTGAACCTTTATGGATCCTTCCTAAGTTTTCTATTACTTTGGAAGGTAAAATTGTCTGTATTTATGTTATGGTAGTTCGCAGCCCCTTGGATTTCAATTTACTCCTTGTGCGAGACTATGTCTATGCAATGAAAGTTGTCGTATCAACACTCTTTCGCATGATGTCTTTCCCTCACAATGGAAATATTGTGACTATAGACCAGCTTTCATTCCCTAGTCTTGATTCGACTACCAATAATCTGACATCCCTGAATTTTCCTCATCCGAAAGTGATATCTACCCCACCACGGGTCAATTATATGGCAACCAGTCCCATGTTTTCAGTTACCGATGCAAGCGAGCCTCTCACTATTTTCTCAACTTATTTTGACTTAGATCCGGTAATTGACATGGAAAAATCTATGGGATTAGTTGAAAGTGATGTTCTTATCCATTTTGAGTCCCTTGACATCTATTCCTTCCAGAGAATTTTTCTTCCTTCTGATGAAGACCTCTTGGAAGCCATGATCAAGGTGTGTCCATTGACATGTGTTTCTTCCAATTGGAAGCCATGATTAGGTCTCGTGAGGATAGTTCCTTTTCCTGTGTCAACCTCGTTAAAAAATGAAATAGATTCTTGTGAGGATAGTTCCTTTTCCTGTGTCAACCTCATTAAAAAATGAAACAAGATTCTTGTGAGGATAGTTCCTTTTCCTATGTCAACCTCGTTAAAAAATGAATTAGTGAGTGTGAGGAAAGTTCCTTTTACTGTGTCAACCTCGTTAAAAAATGAATCAGTGTGTGGTGAGGATAGTTCCTGTTACTATGTAAACCTCGTTAAAAAATGAATCAGTTAGTCAAGAGCATAGTTCCTTTTCTTGTGTCAAGCTCGTTAAAAAAAATGAAACAAGCTTCTAAGAGGAAAGTTCTTTTCCTGAGTCAACCTCATTAAAAAATGAATTAGGTAAGAGGAAATTTCCTTTCCTATGTCAACCTGGTTAAAAAATGAAACAATTAGGTGAGCATAGTTCCTTTTCTTGTGTCAATCTCATTAAAAAAATGAAACAAGCTTCCAAGAGGAAAGTTCTTTTCCTGTGTCAACCTCGTTAAAAAATGAATCAGGTATGAGGATAGTTCTTTTCCTGTGTCAACCTCATTAAAAAATGAATCATTAGGTAGATTGTAGAGAGTAGATTAATAGATTAGAAATAAGTAGTTTCTGAGGATGGTTCCTGTTATTGAGTCAACCTCGTAAGAAAATGGATCAGGTATGAGGAAAGTTCCTTTTACTGTGTCAACCTTGTTAAAAATGAATTAGTGTATCAAGAGGAAAGTTCCTTTTACTGTGTCAACCTCATTAAAAAATGAAACATGTTTCCATGAGCATAGTTCTTTTCCTGTGTCAAGCTCGTTAAAAAATGAAACAAATCCTCCCCTAATTGAGTCGATTCTTTGACTAGATCTCGTAAATGTTAGGTCATATATTTAGGTTAGTTATTTTAGTTTTTGCATAATTTTCTTACAGTTTTAGGTCGGGTCTTTCATATGATCTCGTAAATGAACCTTCATTCCATCCAAATTTTAGTAACCAGTAGTCTACTTAGTTGAATGAAATGAAGCTTGGGGGGCATGCGCTCTATCAAGTTACGCTTAGGGGGCATTCAAAACTTATCTCAAGCATAGTTTTCCTATGTTTCAATCTTGTGTAAAAATGAAACCACTCTCAATCATAGTTTTCCTACGTTACAAGCTTGTATAAAGATGAAACCTATCTTGAGTCCATTTTGGTTATTATTTTCAAGACTTGTTAAACTCATGAAAATCCCGAGTTTATTTTTCTATCTTTAATTCTCGTAAAAAACATGAAAATGCTAAGTTATTTCTGTCTTTTCTTGCTTGTTAATTAAATTGAAAGTCGGCCATAGAGTACATTTTTATCACTTTTTTGAACTCGTTAAAATTTGCAGAAAAAAGTGAAACTACTGAGTATACTTTTATCACTTTTTCAAGCTCTTGAAAATTACGAAAAATGGAAACCTTCGAGTTCTCTTTTAAGGCCTTTTCAGAATCTCTAAATATGAAAATATTTCCAAGTACTTGACTATTCGAACTTGTTAAAGGAAATGAACAGTCGTCCCTTCAGTATAAGTTTACCCCTTTTCTGGACCGAAGTGGACTATTTACGAAAAAGGTATACGTTGACTAATCATGGTCAATAGAGTTCTCTCCCAAATTATTTTATCCTTTTTCAGGCCTGAGAGACTAAAATTATGAAAAAGAACACCCATGGATTTTTCTTAAGTTTTTTCTTCTAACTCCCTAAAAATTAAAAACACCGAGTTTCTCCTATACTGGACTCATTAAAATTTAACAGTAAATGACTTGTCAATTACAAATAGGGACGGACCACTCCTTCTTAGGGTTCGATTTTAAGCTAAGTTGGACTCATCCGAAGGATGAGCTTATAAACAAGAAAATTGTATCCTCCTCAAGCTTGTCAAAAATAAAGAGGTACTTGCCAAAAATGGTGGGGGAAAAGAGAGAAAAACAAAACTGTTTGTTACATTTTGATTATTCGAAAAGCCGTTAACCACTCTTGAACACGACACTTTTGTTCACCTAGGTTGGAAAAATCCTTTGCCTAATATTTAATCAAACCATATTGAAAGTCTTCAGCCGATTTCTGGGTATTAGCTTTGGGTCAATTTTCACCGAGACATCTGCAGTGTCATTATGTGTTCAAGAGGACACTTCAAACAAACCATTCATCTGCGGAATATCTGTCATCCATTTTGACAATCCCTGAGTCAGTCCTTGCCAATATATTTCTTCAAAACTTGATCTATGATTTCGTGTTATGGGCTTGCCTACGACGGATCACTTTCTATCGACGACAGCTCATTATCTAGGAATTCGATCTAAAAATCGTCAGTACCTTGAAATATGCATGTCTTAATGGCAGGTTTCTCGCCTTCGATGACAGGTTGCATCATTGGCCTTCAATCGAATGTTTCCATGACATGTTCAACTTTAGCTCATTCATTCACATTTCATGGATTGTACTGAGTACTTTGAGAGCCATTGAAATTACTGGTGGTTTCTCTCACACTTGTTAACAGTTTGCATCATTGAATGGTAATCAAGTGGTTTCTGCCATGTTCGACTTCAACACATTTAATCGCATGGATCGAATCACACTAGTTCAAGAAGTAGAAATCAAGACCCTAGATCTAGTTTCAACCATCTAAGCTACGAGGAGTTTTAATATTATGCAGTAGAATATTAATTACAGATGGTTGTGCCCATGCTGTGTCTACACTATTGATGTAATATTAAAATCATTTCTGTATTAGAACAAGTTTAGTTAGTTTTGATCTGAGTATGGGAATGCCTACCTCAGCGATGATATGTCTACATATGTATATTTTTCATTGAATGTTTTTACAGGTTCCGACTGGGGTGCCCATAGGATGATCCTTGAAATGATAAAGTACTTCACTCTTCATACATGACAGACTCTATCTTCATCTATTACAGACTTCGCACTTTAGGGGGCAATCTCTTGCACTGAAAATTGTCACCTTGACATTTTGCTATCTGTATGTGCTCATTATCACTCATACTTTCCTCCTCTGCAAGTCTTAAAACATCAGTTCCTCATTTCAAGCATTAAAAATAAGAGAAAAACTCTCAAAAGTCTCTAAAACTCAGGTATCTCACTTTCTCTTTGTCTTACCTACGGTCCTACACCTAATGGTCATGTCTTCTGTGTACCTGACTGCACTTTCTCTGTGATAAGGGTGCGAACCCATGTAAAATATTAAAAAGGTGCAAGTAAACTCAAAAATCTCACTTTCAGTCATTTCTAGAAGCTTCTGGAAGGAATCTTGCGGTGGCAAGTCCGCTCTTTTCAGGTTCATGTATCCCATGCCTTAAGGAGCTAACCCCTTGATGTGAGGAGCTTATCCCTTTGAAGGAGGATTCTATCCCTTCATAGGTGGAAATGTAACCTCCTCTTCTGCACTATAAAAAGAGGCATAAGACAACCTCAAGGGGAGTTCAAGCTTTAGTGTGTGATTGAGGTGAAGTGATGTTGATATTTAGACTCCTTTCTGCTAAGCTTTTGTGAGGAAAGATCACATACCTCTATGTTCTCTTGGAGGAAGAGTGCAAGGCTTATCAAAGTAGAGGAAACTCCTACTTCAGACCCCAGGAAGGCCTATTCAACATTAAGGCTAAGGTTGTAAGGTTATTCTTACTATTCAAAGTTAATACAAATAATTTTGTTTTTCTCAATAAGTTGTCAATTGATTGTTTATTTTATGGATTCCTTGATCACCATAATAGATATGATTTACGAATGTATGCTATGCAGGTGCTATTTAATCTTTGTTTTTTTTTTTATTGTAGATCTTCGAAGATAACTCTTTCGGGCGACTAAAGGATGACTACGACAAACAAGCGTTGGATCTAAGGTAGGATCGACACCTTTATAGTGTTTACTTATAAATCGCAATATATCTAGAGAAAGATCAAATTAATTGTCTGTTTGTTGCTAGACTATCCTCGGATACTAGGGAGATTGGTCTTGTCCGCAAGATCAATTTATCCAGCCAACAAGGGCGCAACTATTGTTAGCATTCCAAGATGGAGCTCTGGACTGGTATATGAGATACATTGCCCAACATGGAACCAACCCCATTCAAGATATTAAGGGTGCTCTACAGCAACACTTTCGAAAGCCGAAATCTTATTCTCAGCTAATAATAGACGTAAAAGACTTCAAAAAAGGTATGTCAGAGTTAGTATGGGAGGCGGATCAATGGTTAAAGAAGGCAATTAGGGAAGGAGGGTTCGATTATGATGATAGACAGCATACAGAATGGTTTATTTCCATTTTGTTCCCTCACCTACGTATACCCATGAATCGCCAAACTTTTAGTTCGCAAGACAAGGCCTTGGAGGCCGCTATGAGATTGGAAGCTACACCTCTTGAGGACACTACGCTAGTGGTACAACAGATCCAGGAAAAAGTAGAAGCAATGCACTGGGAAATCTAGTATCTGCAACAGGGAAATGGAAAAGGGACTGGTATGGAACAAGGTCACACAGCAGTACCGAGAGCATATAGCCCGAAACAATGGAGCTCAAAGGGGCCTCTGTGCTGGCGCAAGGGAATTTTCATAGCCAGATCGCAAGGCACCCCCATTTTTGCACCAGAAAAATGCTGGTACCAATACTGTCGATCAGTTGGCCATGAAAAGCAGAGCTGCACCAAAGGAGCGAACAGGAAAGATGACCCTACGTCACCAAGAACCCCCTCAGGTAAGAATGACTTCCCCCATGAAAAGAATGATAAAAGCCAAAGTGAAAGCATAGGTCGAAGTAGAGGCCAACTGGTTTATTATAACTGTGGGAACACAAGACATTTTTCAAGAGACTGCCTGCGACAATCCTGCAGGTATTGTAGATAGTGGAACCATGCACCGGAAGACTTCCCAGCCCTAAAAATCACGATACAGGAGAAGCAGTTTTTTTCTGCATAGAAGAAGCGTAGTACCCAAGGTCAGGAGGAAAAAATCAGTATAATAACATGCAGTGGATTAGCGACTGGGGGAGCTAAGGAAAAGGATGAAATTGACTCACTAATCCACAAGGCAGTTGACAACCAAGAAGGATTAGATTTGGGAAAAATCAAGGAAACATTGATAAAAGCATAAAGGGACCTCTTTGAGGCTAAGTGTTCTCCAGCCACGAACCAAGGAGATATGGAACCGATAGAGGATAATAAAACTTTCTTACAAGTATGCGTAAGGTTGCTGCGCAACCCTCATGCGCTGCGGGCTATGCAGAATTTACTTGAAAACTTGATATTAGGAAGAAAAGGGACACAAGTTAAAAGATATACAGAGCCTACACCAATGAAGGGGGAATATACCTACAAGTTGGCAGTTCAAGGCGAGGGCAGCTTGCCCCAGGATGATGTATTAGGCTACAAGGAAGATACTAAGGATCCCAATCAGGAGCAAGAAGTGTGGAAGAACCGGAAAGGGGAAGCTTCCATACTGCGATGTCTTCATATCATAAAGGAACCCCTCTTTAAGACCCCTAAGGTAAGGACTAAAGAAGGGCTAGGCCTGAACATCTGCAGCATACCTATCATAAGAAAGGGTTCGAATGACCCACGCACAAGACCTGAGTTCCCAACGTCACATACAACTTCCACAGATAATGGTCCTATGCGCTAGAATGCCTCTACAACAGTGGCACGACCAAGGGACAGATAGTTAGCCCTAGCCACAACCCCCCTTAAAGCCTTAATAAGAAAAGTAAAAAAGGTCTTATGGCCTTGGACCAAGAGTCCTTAGGGAGCAAGCCTGTGTTGGGGGAAGGCAGACAACTGTCGCCAAGCAATAACCCTAGTGTAACTAATACGCCTAAGTTCCGGAGGACAAAACAAATAGTCGTTGGAAGTATAACCTCAGGTAAAAAGTAGAAGTTACTGTTCAAAAGAGTGTATCCTAAACCACTAGCCAATCAAGTTATAGGGGGATTTTACCGTTCCTGGGGAAACCCACCCTGCGTCAACTATCCCCCACTATTACCCAACGGACATTCCTTAAAAGGGGGTTGGCCTCACGAAGTTAAGCGACCTACTTTAAGAATCTCGCAGAAGCAACCTAGCTGCGAACTTTGTTGCAATCACAGTAACCCTCTCATGACTGAACAACCCTCTTTGTTAAGAAGTAATCAACCAGAACCTGGATTCATCTTTCATGAAAGGATGCTGACTACTACTGCTGAACCCTCCACTCCAGTAGAACATGAAGTTGAGGAAGTTCTGGAAGATGAGCTTGAGCTAGAAGAAGTTCCCCCCCATCCCCCCCACTGACCACAAGGAAAGGCAAGGAAAAGGATCAAAGTTTGAAGACTAACCCTCAGGTGGCAAAGAGGCCCTGAAATTCCCCAAGATGTCCCTGGCCTCCGCCCTCTGCATAAGATGCCCAGGAGTTGGCGCTGCCAACTAACCCGATTAATTGGTTACCCCCATTTGTCCGCCTGCAGAGACCATCTACAC
This sequence comes from Pinus albicaulis, assembly GCA_034641835.2. Taxonomy (NCBI): domain Eukaryota; kingdom Viridiplantae; phylum Streptophyta; class Pinopsida; order Pinales; family Pinaceae; genus Pinus; species Pinus albicaulis. Next base: position 1,810,009,473 of record CM076575.1, read on the forward strand.
AGATACCAAAAAAATTGTATGGCCTAATCACTTACCTCCAGACTCCTCTAACCCCCGGTGAAGTCCCCATCATCGGTGATCCCTGTGGATGCCTCCGTGAAGTCAAGTTTGATGATCATAATCTGGCAGACCAGGACGCCTTCCCCGAATTAGTCTCTGCGTTATATTTTGAGACAATCCATAAAAGTGATGGAATCACGACAGTCCCTCAACGCTAGGTCTATGGCTTGGTAGGATCTGGACTTTTGAATTTACTCCGAATGCCCTACTTTGGCTGCTACAACATCACGGATCGGCTGTAACACCAACTACTGGCCCTCATTCACAATGAAAGCTTATGGATTCATGGCAGGGTCCCTATTGATGCTGATTTGATCCACAAAATTATGGGCCTTCCGATGTAGGGGCCACACCTGCTCGCAGAAGTTGGAAAGAAGTATGAAGTTGCTACTGCGTCATATGTCTGGAAGACCTCTGCGCTCCAGTGAAATAAATGAGGGTTTGTAATCCAAACCATCAACGTTCCTGCTACAAAAATGGGCACTCGCCTGTTAGCTTGAAAACTCATGCGAAGGTGCCAAGTAGTGACTGTCCCCGCTTATGTAATCCAGCTAGCCGGACAGTGTGCAAAAGGTGTGTTTTTTAATTGGGATCGAGCATGGAACCCCTTTCTTCTATTCATGGCTATTATTCCTCATTGCACTGGTCACCTGGGATAAACCAGAAGAGTCGGTAGTCCTCGATCTCTCTGCTGGGATGTACGAAGGCACTCGGTATGCCCACCTATGGGACTCTAAGGATAAACAACACATTGAGGATAACAAGGTATTTTGGGTCCTCTTCCAGAGCAGTGTCACCACTACCATAAATTCCCAATCTCGATTATCCCCTACAATATACGAAAAATACAAGCATATCGTAGCATTTCAAATCACTATGCATCAAGTCCGGATTTGTAGTCTTGCTAGTCAGGCTTGGACAGAGCTACCGTATATGGTACCGGATGAGGAAATTGATCTACTAATTTCCCTATGGCCCTCCGAGTGGAAAAAAGGTCTCTCCAGTACTCCAGCAGCAATTATAGCTGGGTCCAAGGATAAACCAATACAGTAGTCTAACACAGCCCCAAACCTAGCAGCTACTACCACTTCTGCTCCTTCTCCCAGTACTAAGTGAACAGGGCCATTAGCATCAAGTCCCCTGAAAAGGAAAAAGCAACACGCTTAGTGCGAGCACTATGATGCGACAGTCACATTAGTAGAGGGAGATTTGGAACAAATCACAGATGTGGTCACTTTAGCGACAGAGGATAAGTGGGCACTTATCATGGCTCAGTGGAAGGCTAGGGTTACCTCTCTTCAGGAAGACCTTCGTGCCTTAAAAATCAACATGCAACCACATCTGACCTAGGAAGGCCAAGCACCACCTCTTCCAGTCAATAATAGGTTGACATAGGTCGAGACAATAGGTCAACTCTGGAACATCTCTACCAGTGCCTTAATCGAAACGCAACCCCCGGAAGGCACCAAAATTCAGCTAGCCCTCGACTAGTTGACCCCCATAGCCTTGGAGTCTCTCCTTCACGGTGTCACCCAAGAAATTAGAAATCATGCTCAAGCCACCACCTAACAGCTTGCGGTTTCCCAGCACACCCTTATCCAGAAGACTCAGGCAGTAGCCCAGGCCCAGTCGCAACAGGTGGAGCTGGATACTGTGATCCACAAGATGTGCATGGAAGTCACCAAGGGAATCACAGCTGAGGACATGCCTAGAATTAAAGTGGAAAAACTGGTGGCTGCTTTCAAAGTGTCCCACCTGGAGGTTTTGGAATTACAGTCCAGGCTGCAGCCCAGCACACCTCGAGAAGCCCGTACCCAGTGTACTGTACTTATCACGGAAACCACTACAATGATCAAGGGGCAGACTGATCAAGGTACCCTTCTGATGGAATCAGCCATATAGCTTTGGTCTCAGGTCCAGCGTGACCCCATTCTTCAACAAATCAATCAAGACTCACGCCAGCGCAAGAAGGTTGTTGAAGAAATCAGTGCTATATTGTCTACTTTGGTACTTGCCCAATGCTTAGCACGATTGAAAAATAGCAATGACCTCCAGGACGAGATGGAAAAAATTTGGCAGAAACAACATGCTGTCACATAACATCTAAAGCCCTGGAATACCTCAGCCCTCTAGTTAACGCATGACATTGACGACTCCAATAAGCACCTTGATCATTTATTAGCAAGTTTTACCACGAATAATGATGATCCACCTTCCCAAAATATGGTCACACTCACACAGGAAGCTGCATCCCAAAGCGAGGCGGTCCTCCCTCCACTCACCTGCTCTTTGGATACTCTGTGAACACAGATCAGTGACGCACCAGTAAAGTGACTTGGGATGAATCACAAGATTGTGTTGGGGGACTGTTGGAACGGGGTCTCCTAACAAGTTACGAAAATGGTCCATTTTGGTTATTTTTTATTATATTTAGTATAATTTATGGTTTTTGGGTGGGTCAAAGCCCCGAACGCATTGTAATGGGTTAAAGGGTAAAATAGGAGTCCGAAAACCATGGGTTTCAGACCATAGGAATGTTAAAGCTAGATTGTTATAAATAGAGAGGCATTTCAGATTGTAAGAGGTAGGATTTGATGAGCTATTGATGTGATTTGTTATGTAAGCAATCTGTTTGGGTTTTTGTGGAACAGACTCCTGCTAGCTGTGTGTGTGGAGATCCTAGTCCAGTTGTGTGCATAGGTTGGGAAGGGAATTGTAAGGAAATGTTGATGAATGTATGAATATGCAGGATTATTAGATCTGAATCTGTGAGTACTATTGAATGAATTGCTGGTAATTACTGTGTTATGCATTTTCTGTTTTTGCACTGCAAAGGTCTATATATTAAATGATTGGATCTGTTCCGCTCTGGTTATATCATGCTGCGAAATTCTGTGTATTGAATTGGATCTAGATCTATTCTATTCTGGCTATGTAACATTGTGTTGATGTTATGAAAAGCATATAATTTTATACATATTTAACCCTGCGTAGAGACAAGGTAATTTGAATAGAACGCATCCCTGCTTGCCTTACCCTTCCTTTCTCAGGGTGAAAAAACCTGGTTCCAGCTCCCACCCATACTACTTTGGGTGAGACTGTGACCTACGCAAGCGGGTCACTACCGAAAGGGCCAGTAGTATAGGGGTTTGTTGGCAAACCTTGCACACCAAACCTGGGTCAAGACCCCTCAAGCCAACAGGTTGCATGCATGGGGATATTAACTCCATGCTCCTATGTTTAATTCAAAATAATTAGGATCTCAAGTCTTATGATGATTTTGGTCCCACAACATGTTGCAACATTATTTACAATATCATATCAAAAATCATTGCGATCTGGTTGAAGCCCATTTTGAGTGACATTATCTCTGAAGAAGAACTTGGATTCCTCCATAACCAACAAACACACATCAGTTTCCCTTTCTTAGGAGATACTTCACTAAATAAATACCCAAAATCTCAATACCATGCCTACCAAGATTTATTTATCAAAGGCGTATGATCGCGTAAATTGATCGTTTTAATGTTTATGTTTGCACAAGCTCAGGACAAGGCCTAAATTAATAAACAATGTAATATCATTAATTTTGATGGCTAATTTTTTTGACTTAATCATTGTGACTCAATCAAAGAATATGGAAGATCTGCATGGGTTAAGAAAGAGCTATCCATTACCACCCCCTCGTTTCTTGTTGGTGGCGGAGGCTCTTAGTATATTGATTAAAAAAATAATGGAACAACATATTCTTAATCAAATCAATGTGGTTTATTGGTCGTATATCTCACACTTGTTATTTTCTGATGATACTTTGATATTCATACGAGAAATGATTCTCTTTAATTGAAAAATTAAGTGCTATTCTACATCATTTCAAGAAGGTCATGGTTTTTAAAATAAACAAAGAAAACATTATCACCTCTTCATAGAACATATTCCCAACAATCATAGAATACGTTAAGGTATGCATGGATTCTAGTCACATTAGCTTTCATGATGGATTCAAATATATGGGTTTTTATTTAAATCCCTACACATATAAATCCTCATATTGGTTGTGGATGGTGAAGAAAGTATAATAAAATATTAATATATGGTAAAATAGACTATTATCAAGAGGTGGGAGATCAGTGCTAAATAAATTATTTATACAAAGCATTCTTGTATATTGGGCACCCATAGTGAAGATTTTGAAAGGGATCCTTAATAAAATTAGGTAAATCAGTCTTAAGTTCCTTTGGTAAATATGTAAATTCTCTGAAGGGAAAACATTAATAAGATGGGAAAAAATTACTAAGCCTAAACATATGGGTGGCTAGGAACATAAAAATCTTACCCTCTTCACCAAATCCATGGTGGATAAAATTATACGACATATGTTAAAATCTATATCTCTATGGGGAAAAACCACGAGAATGGAATAATTCAATGGAAAAGCAATCATTGAATGGATCAGGAACCCAAGGAAGTAATTTTTCAATTGTTCCATAGTGTGTAAATAATTATCCTTAGCTTTCATGTTCATTGGTAAATAGATTGTCTAGAAGTTTAGGGACAGTAAGAGAATCAAGATCAGTTGTGACAACCCTATAGCTAATCCCTATTGTAGATATTATTAATAATTGTAATTTATGTAAATAATGTGGAAATGTAACAAATTTCATGGCTAAGAAGTGGAAATGGATTCAAGGGGCTGAAGGAGGAGGAGTTGTTTGTGAAACCCAAGCCTTGTATCTATTTTATCACCTAAAATACTTGTTGATTTAATGGCACTATTGTTCTACAATGTTTTGAAACCAGCTCCAAATACCAAATGTTGTGAAACCAACTCCAAAAATAGAAGAAAAGAGATATCAACGCCTTGGAAATAAGCCACTTCGAGGGGGAAACCTCCAATACATTACATGAGTGAACAATTCTTGGATGATACAAATGAAAAAACCTCTTGTCTATATATAGGAGTCCATGGGGCCACAATGTAATCCTATCCGACCCAAAAATAATAATCTAAGGGCACAATAATAACAATATGGGGTTTAAAGGGGTACAACAATAAAAATAAGGGGGGCTACAGTAACATAATAAGGGACTACACTGTTAATGTAGGGACTTAACATGCCCCTCTCCTTCAAACATGTGTTGTCCTCAGTGCTTGATTATTTCTTGATGCTTCGGTATAAAATTATCATCCTCTCATGTGTGATCTTCTACAGGAAATTTCTTCCACTTGCTGAGATAATCTGAAATTGATCGTACTTGTCGAGTTCTTGTTTCTGTGACTACTTAAGAACTTATTTCAATGTGATGTTGATATTCCTATTGTTTTATTAGACTCTGCACCGAAGTTAGGTTATCCTTTGAGAGTTGGAGAACTTGTTGTTGATGCTCGATGTGATCTTCCACTAATTTATGATCCATATTAGCTATTATTTAATCCTTCAAACCATCCAAATTAGCCTCCATTTCTACTTTTAAACCATCTATGTCATCTTTGGTTGCTCTTTGTAAGATCGAAATTTGTTGCACTTGGTACCATAATTTTGATATCTCATACTGCAATTCTTCCTCTTCATACATAATAGTATAGCTTTTTGAGGGCTTAATGGGTATGGAATTATTTTTTGGAGGAATTATAGAACTCAATACTAATAAAAATTCTAAAATATTCCCTTGGAATAAATTCAAACTAATTTTTTTCAAATGAGACTTATGTAATTCGAAAAAAATACACACCCTTTTCTTTCTTTTGAGGAGCTCGATACTGAAAATGAATTATCTATATGATTTTGGCTTTTCAATATTTAAAATTCGGCCCTATAATATTCCTTTTAAGCTTCTTTCAAATGCCATAGGTCTGACTTGATTTTGATTCTTCAAGACAAATTTATGTCCAATCTCCCACAATGACCTAATTATGGAATGGTTTAGTAGAGTGAACTTGTACAACTTGCCACGTGTCACTGTTTGCTCCTTTGGCTCTAAAATTTATAGACAGAAAACTAAATTTTGTTTAATTATAGTCAATTTTTACATAATTCCAATCCAATGCTCATAGAGAGAGTTATGAGGATTTTCCCACGATCACCTCTTTGAGATGAAATTCAGGATCCTGAAAAATACCTAACTTCCACAAATCATATCTTCGAATATATTGCGAACCAAGCTCTGAAATTTTGTGACATTGTTACTCAAGATTTTGACTTCGTGATCTAAAGATATCTGCTTCCGAACCTTCATATAAAAATTTATATAGCTAAAATTCCGTAGTGACATTTTTGAGTGAAATTTAGGAGCCTGCAAAAATCCCCAACTTCCATAGATCATATCTCTGAAAATATTGTCAACTAAGCTCTGAAATTTTGTGACAATGTTCCTCAGGATTTCGGCTTCGCACTCTAAAAATTTCAGCTTCTAAACCTTCATAGAAAAAAAAATTGTAGTGAAAATTCCACGATGACCTGTTTGGAGCAGCAAAACCCTAGAATCCAAAGCTCTGATACCAAATGTTGTGAAACCAGCTCCAAAAATAGAAGAAAAGAGATATCAATGCCTTATAAATAAGCCACTTCAAGGGGGCAACATCTAATACATTACATGAATGAATAATTCTTGGATGATATAAATGGAAAAACCTCCTTTCTATATATAGGAGTCCATGGGGCCACAATGTAATCCTAGCTGACCTAACAATAAAAATATAAGGGCACAATAATAACAATATGGGGTTTAGAGAGGTACAAAAATAACAATAAGGGGGGCTACACTAACATAATAAGGGACTACACTATTAATATAGGGACTTAAAAAACAATTTACTAAGGAGAATGAGCATCCTAAGAAGAGAATTATTTTGTATAATTTCTTCACATATTATGTTGACAAGGTCAACACGCAAGTGTAGTTGATAAATAGAGGCCCTAAAAAGAATTATTGAGATATATAAATAGAGATAGAGGAATTAATATTCCATGGAAGGGAATTCCTAGATCGACTATGGAATGAGTCAAGGGACAGGGGGAGAAGATTTTAGAAACTATCATGGATATTCCTAGAAGGCTCAATTCCTCTCTAAATTGTCTTTTGTGCTTGTGGGATGGATTACCAATGCTATTGTTTAGGTTTTTTATGTGTATGTGTGATTACTTAATAAGTCCTTTGTGCACGATTTTGTATTTTTTTTCTAGAGAGAGTTCAGTGGAGTTGGGATACTCAAGTGCTTACTAGGATGATAAACCCATGAGGGTTTAATTAATCATAAAACCCATAAGAAGTGGATTTCCACATGGATGATAAACCACTGGGAAAATTATTTGGTTGAGAAACAACTAGATATATTGAGGCAACTCATTACTTATGGGACTGATAAACACCAAGTGTAGACTCGGGGCTAATAGAACTAATGCTACAACACAGGGATAAACTGCTTAGATAGGTGTCATACTGTCCTTACAACAGCTAATCCAGATGATAAACCTTCCATTTTATGTACACATATTTTTCCAAAACTGAAAAGATACTCTTTGTGCTTTGCTTGAACCCTTGTGATTGTCTAGTTGTAGGTTGAGAGTCATTCTGGTGTTACAGTTAGGAAAATATTGGGGAATCACCTAAGAAATGGAATCTACCTTTCATAATTGGTTTACTAGTTGAGAACTCATACACAATTTATCTCCTTAAAATCTAAATCTAGCTCGGTGGTGGTTAACTATAAGAAGGAATAGTGGTGCAGTCCACCTCTAGTTGGATGGAGTGTTGAAGTCCCACTCTCAGTCGCCAATCATTTTATCTACAAGATGAGTTTCTTATTATTATTTTATGCATATGAATATAATGAGAATGAATATTATTGTTGTTAAATAATAGGCTCTCATAGAGAGAGGTGTATATTCTGGCATGTTGAGATGCTCATGAATTTTTTCTGAATTTACATGTTCATGTTTAATTATGTAATAAAATGCTCACAATAATAGTGAATATGACAATAGGATAGATGTATGTATATTTTCCTTTATAATTTTGTATGGATGTTTGTTCAATCTATGCAAAGGCCAAAAGACGTGTGACTAATGTGGGGAAATTGTATTAGTGTTCCCTTGCGATCGATCGAGTGTAAATCATGTTATTAGGAAGCCACAAATTCACAGTCTTTGTGTATGAGAGCTAGTAGGATTCTCTCTTGTTGTTGTAGCCAATGGGAGCAAGAGGTACACTGGGAAGGATTATAACTATTTGCGTTCATACTCGTTACACAACACCTAGATTTGTATATCATGACATGGGCCTTGCAAAGTGTTGTATTTTTGTGAATGGTACAGGGCAAAAGGCCTCCCTATTAGGAGATGGAGATGCTCATGTCATCTTGTAGGTCTTGGTGGGGAGATAAGTGCTTTGGGTGGTGTTGTTAAAGGAGATCATAAGATAGAAAGTTTTATATCTCATATAATTATTATCTTCCCATCGTGCCATGACCCTATAGTGTCGTATGCTTACTATGTTCCGGAGGGAAGCAGGGTGTGATGATGTAGAAGTTCTATAGGATGAGTCCACAGTAGTAAACCAAAAAAATATTATATTGGCGAAGTGAAAAATTACATGTGGGTATGGGCTCAGGTGGGACCCGACAAGACCTATATGAAAATATGACATGCATAGTTCAATATTTAGCACATGGAAAGCATGACATGTGACACCCACGGATGAGACCATGCAACAACATGGAGACAACATGACATTATTGTGAGTTGTAGGCCCCGAAAGGTTTAAGGGTGCATTTTAAAATCCAATCCATGATGGAAGGCATAAGACAATAATGTTTCCCATTTCTTGGAGGATATTTTACCATCGCATCATGGGGATTCCATTCTATGGAAATGGTTATAGTGAAGGAAGTCACTATTAAGTGAATGAGGAACATGAAATCCTTCTAGCAGTCGGTGAAGAAATTTTTTCGTGCCACAATGGAATGGGATATTAAATTCTATTAGATGGGGAGAGGCACAGTGATGTGACATGGGCCATAATAGTGGTCATTGATGAGGTGGCATAGCCACATAGTCTAAGCAAGGGTTCCACATTGTAGCAGTTACTGACGTGGAAAGGGGTCATGAGCCAAACCTTAATTTTCCATAAATTTTTATCTGGCTGTCATATTTATCTAAAATTTATATCACAAAAATATTGTCAATGAGCTAAACACGATGGTGAAATCCAAAGCTAATTCTGGTAACTTTGGGAAAAGACAAAATTTGTAACTATATTTCCACTTATGAGACCATAGAGTTCAAGTTAGGGAATTTAGTAACACCTCCCATTTAGCTTGGAGAGGCCTGGGGTCGAGAGGGGGAATCACAGGATGGTATTGGAGTAGAAGTATCAACATTGGGCCTCTTTAGATAAAAATTTAGTACTATAATGCAACAAGATAATATGCTTGAGTAGGTTGCAAAGGAAGGCTAAGAGCATAGATCAAAATTGGGTTGGATAGGGCCTAAATGATGATTTGGGAACTTTGTTACAAAGTGTAAAAGTTGAATTGATTAATGATGTGTGTTGTTCATAACATGTGATTATGTATTACCTATGGTATATGATTATTATTTTTGTAACTGATGTATTGACTTGAGGTATGACGTTTTAGATGGATATACACCAACAAGATTATTACAGTTGAACCAAGATGACAGTAAATATTTTTTTTATATTTCAATTAGATAAAATTGGTATGTGTATGACACCGCAAGATAAGAACAAACCAAGGAAGAAGGAATGAGTATAAAAATGTTGTAGTGTAGCACTAACAGATCTTAACATGGACATGAAGAAAAGCAGTGGAGAAAATAAGAGAGGAAGGTTCCCTTGACTGGATGGATTTTCTCATAAGTGTAATAGTTGAATTCAGAACCTAAAAGTATGATAATGAGAATATTTTCAGGGCCCAGTAAAGGTAGGAAAAAATGAATGCAGTCATCTCATAAATCTTACCAAACCTGCAAAGATGAAAGTAGCGTGAATTGGGAGCCATCTATAAGTTCAAGTAGATTTCATCTTAACTTGGAAGAGAGGAGTTAAAGGTTGATGGTGCAAAAGGAAGCATATCCAAAATGAGGCATAGACAAGGAAGTGAAGACATGGGAAGGGTTGGAGCTCCTCTAAGTACCGTAGAAAGTATGACAAGAATTCTTGAAGAGTCTCTGTTGAGTGCTAACAGGTGTCTTTAAAAACTCCTAATTGCCTCACATTAAGTATCAACCTAGGTAAGTCCTTTTATCTCAAGCGTGTACACAATATGTGCAAGCTATACATACAAAGAGTAATGCTAAAATCAATCATTTCATATAGATGCAATCATAAATCTTGAAGCTTTAAAGAAAGTGATTCATCTAAGAATTATAACCCAAAACTGTGATTCATTCTTAATTCAACTAATTCAAATGATAATCAACCAAGACCACTGAAGCATTAACCGAGATCTTTCAGCTGGATTTAAAATATTGAATAGAAGGTAAGTATTGGAAATAACTGTCTATTCTTTAAGTAATCAAAACTAGTTCTTTTAACTAGCAACTAATAAGTTGGAAATGCATGTTCAAGGGAATAAATACCAGAAATCCGAATTATCAAAAGTACTTAAACTGCAAAGTAGAAAAGCATAATACACTTGCAATAAATGGAAAATTATAACACAGGGAACATCAGTGAGATCCACCAGAGACCGGGTCCTTAGCCACGAGCAAATACTTCTTAACTACTCCAGAATAGTTGAATGAACAGCAACGCGAATTATATATTAATCATCACAGTCAATTGACATCACAATACGATCTTGTTGTTTAGAACTACGTTTTGTGAATTACAGTTATGAATTATGCAGAAGTGAAAGATACATGACACATGATACTTCAAAACTAGCTCTCCCTATCCCTTTATAGCTAAAAGGAAGGATAAGTGTGATCCCTCAGGATCAGGGGATCATGAGGGATCCATGACAAAATGCTATCCTCGAATAGTTCGTTCGTTCTTTTTCTAATCCTTACTAATTTATCTTCTATTTGATCACATTTAACACGTATTATTTCCCATGATTAAGTCCTACTATTTCTTCTATTATTTTCAGCATAAAAAGCAATGGGAATTAGTTTGGACGACTAAATCATATCAGGATCATTTTTCATTCATTCTTCATCAAAATCCTTTCATTATATTATTATATCATGACACAAGATGGATAAGGAAGAGGAAAAAGGATAGTAATCAAGAGTAAATACATACCTATTTCAAGGCTCAACATACTCCTATGCTTACCTTTTTTCATGTCCCCATGAAAAATAAATAATTCTTATGCAAAGAATTTAAGGAGTAGGCTAGAGAAGGTCTGTCTGTAATAGGCCTGAAACCATGATGTCATGCCAGGTTTACAAAGGTTGCCTCTTCTTGTCCTTTAGGTAACTCATAGTTAGGTTAACACCCTTCAGGACGATACCAAATAATGGGGCTTCTAAAGTGACATCCCACCCAATAGGGTCCTTCTTTTAAGATAAAATTTCTATATGGGACTAACTGTCTCGCAACCACTTTGAAATGTCCATAATTAAATGGTTCTCTTTCCTTAACATTGTTGCTTGTAACCATCCATCTCATTTTGTATGCAACCAGGGATCTTTCTTGAATGGAGAGGAAATATGTTGTTCCTTTCTGCACAATTTCCTTATGTATGGGCCCTAAAATTTCAATCATGCCCTCCTGTGTCATTAGTATTTTATGCTTATTAAACAATTGCGAAGGGTGAGTGGGTTCACTTCTTACCCAAAGATCTAAGATGTGTTCCTATCTTTGGAATGAATTATAAGCCTTCAACCACTTGAGTTGGTTGACTGCAAAAGAGATAAAAGCCTAAAATTGAATATCTCCAATAAAAGGGCTAGGATTCACATCCACTTCTTTATCTAATATGAAATTATGCAAATAAAACTCACAGAGAAGCCTTTGGACCTTTACTCCATGTGTCTTACAACAATTTATAAAATCCTCCATCGTCTTCAGCTCAATTGGCTTGCTAGATCTAATAGCTTTTATTTTTAACAAAAAATATCGTTCCAATAAGAACAAGGCATAGTTCGTAGCAGGATATCAACAGGTCAAGATATCCAAATATAATGAACAAATGGTGTCCAACTGATCCCTGATGCTATTCATATTAGTTTTCATCTTCTTCAGTTTTTCTTCTTCCTATCTAGCCCTATCAAAGGCCTCATTCTCTGCTAGGGCTAATTCCCTCAATTGCTTTTGTAACTTCTGGTATTGTTGCAGGGAGAGTGTCTACTATTGATGTTTCTCTAAATCAAGTTGGTCTTGCGTCAATTCTTCTCGAAGTTTTAAAATAATAGGGTCATTCCTTGACAAGAGGTCCTTGGATTTCCCTTATGTCTGAGTGCCGATGCTGTGAGAGAATACCTCTTCAGTCTGTGCTTCCTTATTGTGGGAGGACCAACCCTCCGTTTGAACAGCCGCATTTACCAAGTTTTCATGCAAATTAACCTGGGTGGCTATTGTTCGAGTGGGAGCGAGTTTGGTTTGAATTTCTATTGATTTATTCTCGCATATTCTTGTTTGTGTAGCTACAGAGGTCACCTCAGGAGTGATGTTCTGAGTTTTACAATTTTTAACTTCTCATCTTAGCCTTCTGACTATCTTCTAGAGCTTCTAGTATTTTTGTCGCAACTTCTTAAGTTTTGCTTCGACTACTTGGCTCTTTTGAGGAGCATCCGCTTCACTAGCAGGTTTATCAATGGTTTCTAAAGCTGCTTGTTGATCATCAGGGCTGTGTTCCAAAAGAACCGTATCACTTGACTGAATGTGACTAATTTCTATGTCTGCAGACTTCTGCTAGTATTCATGGTTGTATTCCAACATAATCATGTCACCAAACCAGTTGTCGAATTCCTGAACAATTTCTATGTCCGCAGCCTCTAGATATGGCAGTGTTTCTATATGCCTAGAATTATTTGGGACTTGTGTTTGAATTATGCTGGGAACAAGTGGTCCTCCAAGTTGCATATATACATTAATATTTTCTAGGACCTCGGCCATCCCTTTCTCAAAAACTTCCAAAGGATCATCTGGTCTTGCTGAATTGGTCTCTTCTTCGGGCCCTGATGTGAAATTTGGTTCCTCTTCTTCTGGTTCTGAATCTCTTATCCTAACTAGACTGGTTGTCTCCGCAGGTTGTTTACTTTCATCCTGAAGATTTACAGACATCCTTTGGGTTAGTTCAATTCTTACAGACCTCCTACATTTATAGGGTTCAACCTTTGAGTGGGCAGTCTTTTCTCTTTTCGGAACAGGGTTCTACTAGCTTGTCTCCGCAATTTCAGGATGTTGGATTACAGGGTTTTGCATGCTCTCTAGGGCCGTCATGAAACCATCCCAAGTTAAGTTGTATTGAACCAGGCTATGACTGATGATTAATATAATCAATCCATGGTGACTTATTACAGTTCCAGGGTGTTTGGCCCGTCTTATTATAATAGCAGTATCATGCAGTAAAGAATTCAAAAGAGATGGCAGATTAATAGTGAGTTTTTGTTTTAAGATAGCTAATAGTTTAAGTTGTCATGGTCTTACCACATCTCGGCATCCATCGTAGGTAACGTATCTTTGGATAATGATTGCTAATTCTTTCCATGGTTTTGCTAGAGAATATGGTTGGATGCCTTTGCCTTTCCTGACTACTTGTTTACCTTCATCATTGAAATTTTCCACCGTGTCTTGCAACAATACATGTTTTTGTGACCATATAGTTCCTTCTGCTAGTAGCCCAGATACTTCATCTATTACAGCTTCTGTGACTATAATTCTTCTACCTTTCACCATGGATTCCCCATTGTGTAGATGTTGTAGAAATTCAATGGAAATTTCCTCATTCGAGGGCTAAAATCTTATGAGATAGGATATCCACCCTACACGGATCATAATTTGACTGGCTCTATCGGAGACCTTTACACCAAAGGTTCATGACACACTATCTTACCACCCATGATGCTTGAATTATTCCTACTATTTCAAAGGATGAGTGTAATGGGAAAATGCAGCAATACTAAAAAACACAGCAACATTAAAAAAACGCAGCAACACTTATAGTGGTTGAACAACAAGTTGTTGTAGTTGATATTAATTGTGTTATTTGAAGGGTTGTTAAATTGCCGCATGCCGCATGATCATGGAATATATTATTAGTTAATGAAATAATGACAAAAAATGCACGAGTTTAATAGAAGTTCTCTCCCCTTTGAAATGAGAGGTCGCCTACAACCGAATAGACGAGAAATAGTTGTTCCGACGATAGGATGAAGGGTACAGGAGTAAATGGAACAGAGTACGTAAATAAATTAAGGGACAGTAAGAGAGATGGATAGAATAAAAGCGTGTTGTATAATCATAGTAAATGACAAAAGACAAGACGCCTTAGTTGATGATAAGTTATGTGATAAGGAAAGAGGACAACAATATGTACAACAGGAGGCTTTGCTGACGATATTCCGATTGTGCATGATATGATTGAGTAAAAAAACATGAATGCATGCATAAAGGTTCAAGGTAGGGAAGTTTTTAGAGGAAATTGTAGGTTTTAACCCTGTACAGAAATTATCTGCAAACGAATCTTAAAGACATAAAATAAACAGTAGCAAGAGCATAAAACATAAAACAGATAAACATAGATATTTTCCGTGGATCCCAAATCGGGAGAACCAGCTTGATTTTTCATTATATTGCTTTCAGTGTTACAACACATATATATACGTTCTAAAGCATACATAAACCCCAATCCATTAACCCTGGATTAGAACATAACCATAGTTCCCTTGATTGGATCTACAAAATACCAGTGGACGAAAACCATCATGCCCCAAAACCATGTGCAAACCCATGCACAAAACCATGGGTGGGTCAGCCTACCGGAAAATAAGGACCAAAAAATTTTTCCAGGGCACTGCCCTAACCCCAACAAGGGGGGCTACCACCCCCCCTATGACCCCCCCAACATTGCACCCAGCATAACGTACAGGGGGGCTATTGCCCCCCCTGTTACCCCCCCCCCCCGCGCTTCATTAGTCTTGGAAAGAATATAAAAAAAACCCAACATTCTCCCAATTGTTGTTTTCTTTCTGCAGTGGGCCACAGGAGAACTAAGTCATTAGCCCAGCTTTGAAACACCCATTTTTTCTCTACACCAAGAGAATTTATAAGTGCTCACGACTTTGTAAATGCATCTGCAACATTCTTCAAAGTGTCCACCTTTACCAGCAACACTCTTTTAGCCTCAACCATATATCTCACAAAGTGATATTGAACATCAATGTGCTTTGTCTTTGAATGATAAGTAGGGTTCTTAGCCAAGAAAATTGCACTTTGGATATCACAGTCTATCCTTATAGCTTTCTACACCAACCCCATACTTGAACACAATCTCTGCAACCAAACTGCTTCCTTGCTTGCATGAGCGGCTGCCATATATTCTGCCTCTGTAGTTGAAAGAGCCACTACAGACTATCTTTTACTCATCCAACTGACTGCACCTCTAAATAGGCTAAACACATACCCACTTGTAGATCTTCTTTGTTCTGGATCTCCAGCCCAGTCTGCATCAACAAAACCATGAATGTACAACACTCTTTCCAATCCTAGTCTTCCCTGGTAGCATAAGCCATAATCACTAGTGCCACGCAAATATTTGAAAACCTGCTTCAGTGTTGTCCAATGCTCCTTCTCAGGGTTTGACATAAACCTGCTCAATACTCCCACTTCATGTGCAATATCTGGTCTAGTACAGACCATTGCATACATCAGGCTACCCACTGCACTTTCATAAGGAACACGGGACATATCCTCCTCTTCTTCTTGTGTCTTGGGACACTGTTCAGCAGACAGATTTGTACCTATAGGAATCGGAACATTCACTGGTTTACTATATTTCATATTGAACCTCTACAATATAGTCTCGACATACTTCCTTTGGTATAACTAGAGCTTCCTCTTTGCCCGATCTCTCTTAATTTCCATGCCCAAAATATAGTTTGTAGCACCAAGATCCTTCATGTCAAATTTGGAGAATAGTTGGGTCTTCAAATCTTGGATAATTTCTTTGTCATTTCCAATAAACAACATATCATCCACATACAAGACCAAATAAATAGCACAGTCACCAATTAATTTAAAATAAACACAATGATCCTCCTTACTTCTGGTGAAGCCAAGTCCCCTTATATAGGTATCAAATTTCTGATACCACGTCCTTGGTGACTGTTTTAACCCATACAAAGAATTCTTTAACCTGCATATCGACTCTTTCTTCCCCTTCACCATAAAGCCTTCAGGTTGTTTCATGTAGATCTCCTCTCCCAGATCCCTGTGAAGAAATGATGTCTTCACATCCATCTGTTCTACCTCAAAATCAAATGCAGCAACAACAGATAAAAGTAATCTAATAGAAGTAAATTTGGCAACAGGAGAAAAAATATCACCAAAATCAATTCCCAGCACCAGGGAATAACCTTTTGCTACCAATTGAGCTTTGTATTTATCCACCTTGCCTTCTACATTCATCTTCTTCTTAAACACTCATTTTCTCCTGATGGGCTTCCTTCCAGCCGACAACTCCACCAGATCCCATGCCTCATTTTTATGCAAGGATGCCATTTCATCAACCATGGCCTCCTTCCAGAGTTTTCCATCCTCTGAATCTACTGCCTCCCTGACATTTCTAGGTTCATAATCAGTTATAGTTAAAGAAAAATTTGAACAGGAATCAGATGGAATATACCTTTTTGGTTGTCTTCTTTCCTGAACTGATCTTCTCACAACTGGAGTTTGTGGCTCTTCCTCTTCTGAGTCTTCTTTTGTTGTAGAGTCTGATTCATCCTCCTTTAGCTCAAACTCTATCTTCTCAGGTTCCTTTGGTAGGACTTCATGTTTAACAATATCTTTCACCTCTCTAAACACCACATCTCAGCTGTACACAACCTTCCTTATTTCTGGGTTCCAAAGCTTGTAACCCTTTAAACCATCCTTATACCCAATAAATATGCACCTTTCATATTTATTATCCATCTTGGTCCTTTTCTCATTTGGAACATGTACATATGCATCACATCAAAATACCTTCAGATGTGAAAGAGAGGGTTTCTTACCAGTCCATACCTCATGTGGAATCTTATCCTCCAACGCTGATGAAGGTGATCTGTTAACCAAGTAACATGCAGTCTCCACTGGCTCTGCCCAGAATTCTTGTCCTAACTCAGTACTACTGAGCATGCTTCTTGCCTTTTCCATTAGCGTTTTGTTCATTCATTTTGCTGAGGGGTGTATCCAGTAGTCTTCTGCCGTGCTATACCACACTTCTTACAAAAGTCTTCAAATTCCTTCTTGCAGAACTCCCCACCATTATCTGTCCTTAGCACCTTTATCTTCTTCCCTATCTGGTTTTCCACCAGAGCCTTAAATTCTTTAAATCTGTCAAAGAATTCAGATTTCTTCCTCAGGAAATATATCCATGTATTCCTTGAGAAGTCATCTATGAATGAAACATAGTACACAGACTTACACAGTGATGGAACTGACACAGGTCCAAACACATCACTGTGCATAAGCTCTAATATCTTATTCGCCCTCTTAGCACCAGAAGGAAAACTCACTCGATTCTACTTCCCATATACACGATGTTCATAGAAATCAAAATCCAGAGAACTATTAGAAATACCTTCTACCATACCTTCCATGCAGTATCTGGAGGCCCTTCTCTCCAATATGTCCAAGCCTTTGATGCCATGGCATGGTATTTTATCCAGAGATTGCTAGGCTTTCTGCTCCACTTTCGGGAACCATAGAACTGTTGCACCCAACAATAACGCTGCTCCCCTGAAGCTTGTACAGAGTTTCAATCTGAAATCCCCACATTAATACCAGTGCTCTCTGAACCATCTTAAAGGTATCTTTCTCGAACACTATTTTTACACCTGCATCATCCATCTTGCTTACAGAAATCAGATTTCTGGCCAATGCAGGAATGTGCAGAACACCAGGAAGTGTTCTAATCCTTCCACCTTGCAGCTTCAACTTGAATTTTCCACGTCCGATGATTCTGGCCTTCCTATCATCCCCTAGGAAGACATCACCACCATCATATTTCTCATACTCGCATAACCACTCCCTATGGGGAGTGAAGTGAAAAGATGCACTCAAGTCAATCAACCATGAAGAAGAAGCCAAATACACATCCCCACCTTCATCCAAGGTGGTTTTTTCCTCTTTAGAAGGAGCATCATCAAATCCCTTTCCTTTCTCAAGAGCCTTAGATCTGCGATCCATTTTGTATTTCCCTTTCTTTCTACATTTCCAGCACACCTTTACAAACTTTCCAGGAGATTTAGATCTCCCTCTAGATTTATATATCCCACTCGAAACCTTATTCTTGTTTCTGTTTTGGGACCTTCCTCATACAGATAAGGAATCTCCATTCTAGCCCTCCATATTTCTCCGTCTCATTTCCTCGGACAACAAGGCTGAGAAAATATCATCAAAATTCAAGGTAGTTGTATTTGTACCTATTGCAATAACCATACTATCTCACGAATCTGGTAGAGAACACAAAAAAATGATGCACTTATCTTCATCTCAGATTTTAATATCAACAGATGATAGCTAACTTACCATAGTACTGAAGGCGTTCAGATGCTCTGTCACTGAGTCTCCATCCTTCATCCTCAGGTTATACAACATTTTCCGTAGGAACAATTTATTCACCAGAGAC
This sequence comes from Pinus albicaulis, assembly GCA_034641835.2. Taxonomy (NCBI): domain Eukaryota; kingdom Viridiplantae; phylum Streptophyta; class Pinopsida; order Pinales; family Pinaceae; genus Pinus; species Pinus albicaulis. Next base: position 1,810,028,335 of record CM076575.1, read on the forward strand.
TTAGATTGGTACAAAGTCCCTAGCTTTTCCCACAAGGTCTTCATCGTAGCTTCCCCAGATATATTCAACAATACTGAATCTAAGACACACAACCATATTGTGCTCTTTGCCTTCTGATCTAGCTTCTTCCAGTCTTCATCTGACATTGTCGTTGGTTTAGTACCTAGATCTACTGTGATCCACTGATCTTTATCCACCAGCAGATCCTCCATCTTGAGCTTCCACAAATCAAAACTCAGACCATTAAATTTCTCGATCTCTATCTTCCCATCGCTCACCATATTTTTTCACCACAAGAATCAATCTCGCAGATATCCCACTGAACAGGGTCTACTTCAGGCCCAAGCAAAAAACCCCTCAGCAATAAAGGTGTCCCCTTGAAGCCGAAACTGCTCTGATACCAAATGTAGGTTTTAACCCTGTACAAAAATTATCTACAAACAAATCTTAAAGATAGAAAATAAACAGTAGCGAGAGCATAAAACATAAAATAGATAAACACAAAGATTTTCCCTGGATCCCGAATCGGGACGACCAACTTGATTTTTCATTATATTGATTTTAGTGCTACAACACATATATATACATGCTGAAGCATACATAAACCCCAATCCATTAACCCTAGATTAGAACATAGCCATAGTTCCCTTGACCGGATCTACAAAATACCAGTGGAAAAAAACCATCATGCCCCAAAACCATGTGCAAACCCATGCACAAAACCATGGGCGAGTCCACCCACTGGAAAATAAGGACCAAAAGAATTTTCCGGGGCACTGCCCCAGACCCAAACAAGGGGGGCGACTGCCCCCCCAATATTGCACCCAACACAACATACAGGGGGGGATATCGCCCCCCTTGTTACCCCCCCATGCTTGATTAGTCATGGAAAGAATATAACAAAAACCCAACAGAAATAATCTCTCAGATAAAAAGATAAATGGGAAGAGGGTATTATAAGAATTATTGATTGAGGAAATAGAACTTCAATACCATACGCAGAGCTTTTGCTGACAGCAGGTGTCCATAGCCTCCACAGAGTTGCTTTTTAACCCATGTGAGCCAGTATCCTCAATTTATAATTGAAAATTTTCATTGATATTTCTAAAGAAGAGACCAGTGTGTTGGCATGGTAACCAGATAACCATACTGCCATTCACTGGGAAGTAGCAAAAGTGAGCATGTCTGCTCGTGATTAGACCTCCTGTTCCAAGGATGTTTTAGCCATCCAATGGATCATAACCTTGGTGTGGTTTCCATAGTGGAAATTTCACATTGCTACATCCTTATGAACATGGTAGGCTGGCTCTTAATGAGACCCCCTATCCTCTATCCATAGATAAAATTTAGTTGTCATTTCATATTTTTATGATAAATAGAGGGAGGCTCAATACTTCTTAAGAGTAGGGATGGTGTAAGAAGTTGAAGCATGTCAATAATAAGAAAATTTATAACCATAATCCCATTGATAATAGATAGAGAGAATTATAACCAGGAAGAGTAGAACCAGCATGGTAAATATGGTCAGTCAGTACCATATACAGTAGAAATTAGTACAATAAAGTAAAATATAAATAACTGTGTCCCTTTCAATTGTTTTAAGTCTATCATCAATAATTTGTCTTTGTCAAAGATCATAATGTTAAAAATATTAACCTACTTTAAAAAAATCCATAATTCTTATCTGCAAGGAGGTACTATACTTCAGGCCATAAAAGAAATAAAAGAAATAAGGCTGAAATGAGCTAGGAATAAGTCCATGCGAGGAAAGAGGTGTTTTTGAAATATATAAAAAAAGGTGATGTTCAAAACACACAAAAATTGTACAAGAAACAAAAATCTTGTTCCAAAATTGGAATAAAAAAAACAAAAGAGAGTGTTGTTCCAAAGATGGAACAGCAAAATCAAAAAGTGTTGTTACGAAGATGGAACAGAAAAACCAAAAAGTGTTGTTACGAAGATGGATCTTGTGGCCTACAGATTGCAGCCCTCCATCAGTGATTACTTCTTTGGGTAACCCATATCGTACAAAAATTTCGGAAAGACAATTTATCACAGTTTCTTCTTTGGCTCTTAGTAATGCTACTGCTTCTACCCACTTAGTTACGTATTATGTTGCAACCAATATATATGATTTCTGGTTAGATGATGGGTTGATTGGCCCAAGAAAATTTAATGCACAACGCTCAAAAGGTTCTATGACTAGCTGTGAATGTAGGGGCATCTCATCAGATTGGCCAGGGCAGCCCATCCTTTGACAACTATCCTAGGCCTGAACAAATTTCTTAGCATCGTTAAAAATCGTGGGCCAATAGTAGCCCATTTGTAAAATTTTATGTCTAGTTCTATGGTCTGCAAAATTTCCACCGTGTTAGTGTCAGTTTTTTGATACTGCCATCAGTGATCAAATTTTCTCTTCTGCATTTTCATAGTATGAGTCCCATACCATAAATTTTCATCATTCCATTAGGTCATGGATTCATTGATGGTAGTGGTCTTTCATCAGTTTTCCCTCATGTGAAACTTGTTGATTCCCCTCTCTGTGGTCTTCAGTCATGATTTACTTTCACTCTGTAATTCATGTTGTTAGGTCATAGGGTTGGTCTCATTAGGTTCTAGGATCTCATCAAGGTCAAATTAATGAGTCAAGTGTCAATGAATATCAGCAAGGTCATGAGAAGGTCAAATAAACTCAAAGGCACAATATCTGGAAAAATCAAAGAATTGCTCTATCAAGCTTGATGTAATTTTCACCTCAAAACATGTTTTGAGGTAAAAAACATGGTACTTTACTTTTATTATCATTTTGTATGTAATTTTATGTCTTCATATGTAATAAGTTGAGTTTCAGAAGCTGTTATCTCCACAAAGCCACCACCCTACTTTTCAAAGGTGTTTTCCACAATATTTTTAGTATAAAATCATGTTCTAAGTATGTCCATCAGAAAGAGCCTAGAAAGAGCTTTTCAACGATATATTATACTCTCAAAACCAGCTCCTAGATTGGAGAATATGCCTAAGTGAATAAAAGTCTCCAAAAGCCTAACCTTACCCCTTTCACCCCCTTTCTTTCGATCTGATCGCAACTCCCTTTCCCTTGATTTGATCGCACCATCGCATCGCATTGTCCCAATCGACTCACCTTCGATTGAAAACTTCTGATGCGATTGCATCTGGACCGTTGATTTTATTAACGATCTGACGACCCACATTCAGTCGCAATCGCTTGATTGCATCGCAAACTTCGCAACGTTCCAAAATTTCCCCCCCCGCTCCCATGACTTCTTTCGATGCAATTGACTCCCACCGATGCACTCCCCTGATTGCATCTCCACCGTCGATCTGCCCTTCTGATTGGACGGCTAACAAAGTCATCGCACCATCGCAACTAAAATTTCCCAAGGCACTTGCTCCCGCTCCACTCCTTTGATTTTCAATTGTGATTTCCCCATAAAACCCATTTCCCCTATACACCATCGCATCGCAAGTTTTCCCTGCATCACTTCATTATATGATACACCCTCCCCCTTCTGATTTCAATTTGCGATCGCATTTTGGGCCCACCATCCTTCACTTTCGCTCTTTTTCATTCAAAAAGGGAATTTTCCTCATTAAATGGAAAATTTGATTTTCATTGGTTTCAGAGGCATTTTTCTTCGACAATTGGTTTTTCTTCAAAGAGTAAAGACAGAGATAATGGTAAAAGGTCGTGAAATAATTATGAACACATAAACATCTACAATAGTGATGAAAAAGGGATCTGTTCTTCAGACTTCCTCTTTTCATTCACTAGGTATGACACCAAATTTATCCATGCATTCGAATGTATTGCTCCTTATTTTCAGGGGCATATTGTTGGTCTTTTCCTATATTTAGATTTTAGTTCTGGGCTGTTGAAACAACTCCTCCTTCCATGGATCTACTCCCCTCAAATTCTATCTATTTAATGTAATTTCTGAGTCATTTGTAAGGGGAATAACATGTGGAATAAGTTGGAAATTACTGAGGACTATGCTCCATTTGTAACAGTTTGGCAGGGAATTAATAAAGAAATGCAACTCCGATTTCTGGGATCCCTGTGGTATGGATTTTATCACTGTTCTTTTCTTTGTGTTCATCTGTTAATTGTTATGTTTTCCATTCATTCATTCATATCTCTGGTTGAATGCTTTCAAGATAGATAGGTAGAATCCATTGTATAATTCTTTGCCCTGGGAAATCATTCAATACTCTATGTTTTCTACTGTTTGAAAATGATCCATCTCCTACGTCCCTTTCAACTTCTCAACAGTCTTAAACATTCCATCATTATTTAAACTAAGTTGTTAAAATCCCTGCCTACCTTTCCGTATGAAATAACCTGTATCTCTGATTTAATTCCCCAGTTTCAAACTGCCTAACTCCATTTGATCCATACAACCCTAAAAATTTATAAAAACATTTCAAAATTATTATACCTAGCCTAAAATCAATTTTCAGTTACACTTCATTGAATATTTTTCACAGAGAGAGCCCTCTCCTGACCTTGTAGGGATAGCTATAAGGCTAAGCGTGGTTTGAGGTTACCTTGATTTTCCTTCTTTCAGCCTAAGGTTCAAATTAGGTGCTAACACACCGCAAGGTCCATTGTGGAAGGCCTTTAAGATATCATAGATTTCGTCTTCCCTGTTACACCTACGGATGTGCATATCGGCCCCTGTGTGAAAAAGGTATCATCCAATCCAGGAGAACTGAGTGCTACGATGTACTATTGCTTTCCTTTATCTCGGTGTCAGATGTTTAGGTAGTTTTACCACTCTAAATAATTCACCACATCTGTGTACCATGGCGTTTTCACAGTTACAACAAATTGGTGTTCATCCGGAAACTGATCTTCTATTGCTATTGTGTCATCTGTTCTTGGCACTCGAGAGAGGAAATCTACCACAAGGTTTTCCTTCCCTGGTCAATCCTTATAGTTATATCAAATTCCTGCAAAATTAGCAACCAACGTGTCACTCTTCCATTCGTAATGGGTTTATTAGCTAATTATTTGATAGCAAAGTGATCTGTATACAAAATTACAGGGTGTCCAGTTATATAGTGTCTAAATTTGTTAATAGCATAAATAATAGCTAAAAAATCCTTCTTTGTTACTGTGTAATTCAGTTCAGCAGGGGTTAAGTTTTTGCTAATGTATTATATAGCGTAGGGTTTCTTGTATTCTTCTTGGACATGAACTGCTCCAATGGCTGTGTCTGATGCATCTGATGAAATCTAGAATGGCATATTCCAGTTCGGGCCTCATAATACTGGTGTTGTTGATACTAGCCATTTTAAATATGTAAAGACAATGTCACATTTGTTAGTCCATATGAAATCACTATTTCTTGTTAAGGCATATAATGGTGCAGCAATCTGTGAAAAATTCTTGATAAATCTATGATAATATCCAACAAACCCCAGAAAACTACGTACCTCTTTTTGAGTGCAGGGAGTAGCTAGTAAGAGAATTACCTGTATTTTTTCCGAATCTACCTGAATTCCAGCTGCCGAAATGTAATGACCCAAGATCAGGCCTTTTGTCATCATCATATGACACTTTTCATGACTTAAACATAGGCTGGTAGCAATACACCATTCCAGAACTTTTTCCAATGTTTGTAATGCTTTCTCAAAGTCATCCCCATAGGGTGTGAAATCATCCATGTATACTTCCAATCCTTCATTTATCAAGTCTGCAAAAATACTGAGTACGACTCTTTTGAATGTGGTAGGTGTGTTACACAATCCAAAAGGTAATACGTTGTAAGCGAATGTTCCCCACGGGTAGGTAAAGGTAGTTTTATCTTGGTCTTCAGGGGCAATCTAAATTTGGTTGTAGCCACTGAAGCCATCCAGGAAAGAAAAAAAATTCTTCCTTACCATTGTATCTAGGACATGATCAATAAATGGAAGGGGAAAATGGTATTTTTGCATTTCCTTGTTGAGTTCTCTGTAGTCAACGCATATTCGCCATTTCCCATTCTTTTTGCGAAGCACAACCAATGGAGAAACCTGTTTACTGTCAGATATAGGATAGATAAAGTTCACATCTAACAATTTTTGAAGTTCTTATTTAACACTATCTTTCAGGTGAGGATTTAATCTATGCTAAGGTTGTCGAATGGTTCTTGCATCCTTTTCAGTGTAGATGTGATACATGCATATCTGAGGGTCAATCCTTTTCATATCTGAGTAATCCCAAGCGAAAGCCCCTTTATTTTTCCTAAGGAATTGAATAAGTTTCTATTGCTGGTCATCACTTAGATTACTGTTAATGTTCAGGATCTTCCCTGGCTCAATTTCGATAGGTTTGCTATTATAAAAAGTGGTTGTTGGTATTGTTTGGTCATTGATATTTCTTAGGGGGTCTTCTTTGATTTCGTTGTCAAGGATTGCTTTAATCATGTGGCATTTCGAACATGATATTGTGGGAGGATGATTGATAAAATTATTAATGACATCGTCTTTAGTTTGGTTTTCGAATTCAAGGGAATCTACCATAGTCAATGGTGACCGAATATTTTCTGTTAAGTATGTTGCAGGTTGCTTCCTGGTTTTCATAATAGTCAAGCTTGGCTAATTAGGAGGGTATAAAGTTAAATTTTTCACATCATTCCCCCTGGTTATAGTCAGACTACCTATCCGGTAGCTGATATAAGCATCAACAGTCGCTAGCCAAGGCCTTCCTAATAGTAATGGATGTCCATCTAGTTGGTTCCTAGGGTTAGTAATCAAACAATCCACTGGGTATTCCCAAGTGTCTACAGAGACCATCGCATCCTGTAATGTTCCTTCTGGTATAATGACTGAGCGATCAGCTAGTTCCAGTAATGCAGTTGTTGGTTCCAAGGCTATGATGCCAAGAATGTTGCAAGTTGTATTTGTGAGAATATTAATGGCTGCCCCTAAGTCAACTAAAGCATTGGGAAAAGAATGGCCATTTATCTGGACTGTGACAATGAGGTTTCTGGGATCCTCATATTTTACAGGAGTCTCTTTTCCTAGTAATAAATCCGACAAAGTCCCAACAACATGGACAGTAGGGGTTATTTTTGTTTTCCTCACAAAATTCTTTATACACAATTCTTTAATAGTTTTAGCATATATTGGAATATCTTGGATAGCTTGGAGGAGGGGAATTTTTATACCAATATTCTTAAGTTCACCTAGAAGATCAAAGTCGGGATATTCAATCGGGCATGGTATCAGCAATCTTTCTGGGAATGGGAGGAAAGTGGTTATGATTTGTTCAAGATTTTTTTTTTGAATGTATATTCCCCTTGTTTTATTTGTTGATAATCTATAGTCAGAGGTTTATTTGTGTGCGGTTCTTCAAGTTTCAAATATTTATCCTTATCTAGAGTGATTATGCATCCAGATCTCAACTTAAGTTCCTTACATTCTTTCAACTCATCTTCAGGGTCTAGACCCTCAATGATTTCTATTGAATGAACTAGTCTATTGTTAGTATTTGGTTTGGGTTGAGGTGGAAGTTGCGGTCGTATATTAGATTGAGGATTCTACTGCAATGTGAAGGTGCTGGTAAAGTTGGTTGAGGTAGAGGAACTGTCAACATAGGCTGATTCATAGATATTTGCCAATTTGATTGCCAGTTCTGGTTTTTTGAGGTGGAAGGGGACCATTGGGAGGAATAAGGGTTGTTCTGCCATAATGGTGGTGGGTAAGGGGAATTTGGCCAATTATTATTATTTTTATTTGACTGATTGGGCCATGGTGGCATAAAAAATGTTTGAGGTGGCAAAAAAGGTGGCTGATTCTGCCAGGTTGCCCCTGAATATTGCTGAGAATTATATTAAGAGGGAGAAAAGAACGAAGATGGACTGGTAGGCATACCTGTCTAGCGTGCTTTCCATTGATGACATTGTTTCAACATATATACTAGTTCCACTTCTTCTTCCACTTCCTTGAAGACTACTTTTAATCCTGGGAGTGATGGGAAACTTTCTGTGGCATGGTCTTTAGTGCATATGGCACATGTTCGTATCGCATCTAGGGGGAATTCTTTATGACTATGCTTCTGTCTGCAACGGGGGTATAAAATAGCCAAGTTCTATTCTGCTATAGCCTACTTTTGCTTAGCTTGTATGACATCCAATTGTGTCGCCAGAGTCCCCAGGATATCAGTCTTGAAATCCTCCAACGGATTGCGGATTTTGCTTCGTGTAATGCTTCCTCCTAAGGCTTTTTTGTCTGTGGGGCTTGCATCACGTCCAACTGGTTTCAGCCTTGTACTACCCCTTGAACACTTGATCCACAAATCTATAATATTGTTATAGTTTTCATGATAAATGTCACCCTTACCCATTATATTTAGTGTCTCTACCCATTGGTCTTTCATATCTCTGATCATCATGGTTTTTAGAACATTATCAGATAGATTTGTGTAAGGAGATCTTTGCAGATTATATTGGAAACACTCTACATATTCTTCTAGAGTCTCGCTAGGCTTAGCTATCATTTGAAAATTTTCATCTTTTAATTCTCTAGTTCGGCAATAATCTTGGTATTTCTTAAGGAAAGATGTTTTTATTTTGTCCCAATCATTGATGGTGCCTCCACTAAGTCCCATGAACCAAAAAAAAGCTACTCCCTTCAGAGTAGAGGGGAATAGCTTCATGTTATGGGGGTCGGTAGTGTATTCATAACCCCTACATAAGGCATCAAAATCGAAAATGAATGCATTGGGATCTTCCGAAGTTAGCCCATGAAAGGTAGGAATGTTCTGTAATGGGATAGCCTTCATTGGGGCATTGAAAGTTGTGTCAACAATAGGATATTGCAATGTAGAGGTTTGAGGTTACTGGTTATTAGCCATTTGGTCAAAAATATGCCAATATTCTTCAGTGATCTCTGGAGCTGGAGAGTTATTCCTAGGATGTCCACAAGAGGCTTGAATGGCTCTAGTAGCACTACCTTGATTTGGAATACTGGGTGTCCTCTGCTCAGTCACTACTTCAGGAGATCTAGGTTCTAATAATTTAATTTCAAGATTGCATGTTTCTCCTTCTCTTTCATAGAGGTTGCAAGAATTTCCTTCTTGTGAAGGGTGAGTTTGTGAATTCTTAGTATCTTGAAAACTCTGCTCAATCCCTTCATTTTCACTTTGAATCTCAGGATTAGCTACAGATGGTGATCCTGTGGCTTGAAGGAAGTCAGGAGGATGTCTGGAAGCAACAATTTGGGGTCCTACTGATGACTGAGACTCAGCTTTTCTTAATATTTCATCGATAAAATTTGATTGTCCAAGGGTCACCAGTCCCTTAGTTTTTTCAGGTTTAGAAGGAGGAATTTTGTATTTTTCAGGTCTTTCCCTCTTAGCCATTCATGCAAAAATACAAACATTCATTCCTACCTTAAACTCTTACACAATTCTGCTAAAAAGCAGGTGGATGAGCGAGCATTTTACTCATTCTCTACATAGGTTCTTACCTTCCGTTGTTAATACCCAATTCTCTCTCAGTAGAAAAAACATCAATCATACATTACTCTTTACAAAGTGGCAACACGCTCCCCAACAATGGTGCCAAAATGTTGGGTGATAACAGGTGTCTTTAAAAACTCCTAATTGCCTCACATTAATTATCAACCTGGGTAAGTCCTTTTATCTCAAGCATGTACACAATATGTGCAAGATATACATACATAGAGTAATGTTAAAATCAATCTTTGCATATAGATGCAATCATAAATCTTGAAGCTTTAAAGAAAGTGATTCATCTAAGAATTATAACCCAAAACTATGATTCATTCTTAATTCAACTAATTCAAATGATAATCAACCGAGAGCACTAAAGCATTAACTGAGCTCTTTCAGCTTGATTTAAACTATTGAGCAAAAGGTAAGTATTGGAAATAATTGTCTATGCTTTAAGTAATCAAAACCAGTTCTTTTAACTAGAAACTAATAAATTGGAAATGTGTGTTCAATGGAATAAATACTAGAGATTTGAATTATCAAAAGTACTTCAACTGAAAATTGGAAAATCAGAATACACTTGCAATAAATGGAAAAGTATAACACATGGAACAACAATGAAATCCACCAGAGACTGGGCCCTTAGCCACCAATGAATACTGCTTAACTACTCCATAATAGTTGAATGAATAGCAATGTAAATTATATATTAATCATCACAGTCAACTGACATCACAATACAATATTGTTGTTTAGAACTACGTTCTATGAATTACAATTACGAATTATGCAGAAGTGAAAGATACACGATACACAATACTTGAGAACTAGATCTCCCTCTCCCTTTATAGCTAAAAGGAAAGATAAGTGTGATCCCTCAGGATCCAGGGATCCTGAGGGATCCATGAAAAAATTCTATCCTTGGACAGTTCGTTCATTCTTGCGCTAATCCTTACTAATTTTCTTTGATTTGACCACATTTAACACGTCTTCTTTTCCATGATTAAGTCTTGTTGTCCCTTCTGTTATTTTTAGCATAAAAAGCAATGGGAATTAGTTTGGACAGATAAATCATATCAGTATCATTTTTCATTCATTATTCATCAAAATTCTTTCATTATATTATTATATCATGGCACAAGATGGATAAGGAAAAGGAAAAAAGACAGTAATCAAGAGTAAATACATACCTATTGCAAGGCTCAATAGTCTCCTAGTACTACAACAAAAATGCATCCATAGTAAAGAATGAAGGGAAAGGAATTTTTGCCAAAATAATTCAAAAAGGGAAAATCCTCCTAAATTTTATGGAGAAGTGAAGAAGGCTGAGGAATGAGAGGCATGGCTACTTGGAAAGAAAATAATTTTGGGTTCACAATTACTCTGAAAATATGAAGGCAAGAGTAGCCACCTTTAGTGTAAGAGGTATGCTTAGCATCTAGTGGGAAGATTTGAAGAATGTCAATGAATTTCAAGACGGAGAAATGTATTGGAGAATATTTGAAATATATTTTCAGGAGAAGTACCTATCTAAGAGGTACTATTATAGAAAGGATAAGGATTTTTATGAACTCTAGATGGGAGAATAGCCAACATTGAACAATAGATAGGTTGATGAGGAAACCTTAGTGATTGAAATGGAAGGTATGGTTAATGACTATATTGTTTCAATTTTAATTTACCTCAAATTTTATTTACATTAGTCCTACAATTGCAAAGAAGTGTGCACTACTGAAAGAAGCACATAATGAATCATGATTAGACTAGATGGACACGAGATGAAGAGACAGGTTGAGAGCCGGGTGAAATCATCCCACTCACGATGAGTAGCTTGCTCACCACCATGGATTTTAATTTATTGCCTTTTGGTGCATATGAAATCCTCATTGGGATATATTGGCTCACAATACAATATGGGGCTAAGATCAATTGATACAACAAGTTGATAAAATGCTTCAATAACAGTTGGGAAAATATAATGTTGTAAAGGAAAGTGAACCAATTTCAGTCAGGTTTAAAATAGTGATGCAACTAAAACAATGTAGTTGAAAAGTGAGTAGAATATTTATTGTAAAAACAAGTAACGAGTCTAAAGTTAATGAAAATAGTTTGAAGAAACATTTGATTCTCAAACAATTCCAAGATGCATTCGTTAAGGAGATTCCAAGATTGCCACCACAAAGGGAATTTGATTTTTCCATAGAATTGTTGCCTGGAATAGCATTGGAATGTAAGGAACCCTACCGAACAAGCACATTGGAGTTGATAAGATGAAGTTACAGTTAAAGGAAACCTTAGACAATGCTCACATTAGGTTGAGTGTGTCACCTTGGGGAGCACCAATTTTGTTTGTAATAAAGAAGAATTACATATTTAGGTTGCACAAATAATACATATAGCTCAATAAATCCATCACTAAGAATAGATACTCGTTGCCATATATTGATGATCTATTCAATCAATTAATGGAAGAAACAATATTTTTGAAAATTGACCTAAGATTTGGCTACCATCAAGTATGCATAAAACAATGAATATATTCATGAAAAAACATTTAGAACCATATATGGGTAATGTGAGTTTGTGTTTGTTCCCTTTGGGCTTACAAATGCTCCTGCTACTTTCATGTGATTAATGACGAATTTTCTCAGTTCATGTTTGGACAAATTTGTATTAGTTATTGTTGATGATATATTTGAAAACCAAAGAGGAGCACAAAAATAACCTATAAATAGTGCTACAATTGTTGAGGAAGCATAATATTTATGCAACCATTAGCAAGTGTGAGTTCTTTTAGTCCCAAATTTAGTATCTGGAACATATAATCTCAAAGGAGAGAGTGGAAATTGACCCAGAAAACGTTATGTAAATTATGGAATTGTCAACTCTCAAAATGTAGTAGAAGTCAGATCATTTCTGGGATTGATATGCTACTATAAGATATTCATTAGGAATTTCTCTAGGATTTCCCACTCAATCACAACACTAAAAAAAATTTGAGTTTATTTTCTATAGATAGTTGATTGTGCTACAAGCTTTGAGCAGCTAAAACACTTACTAACATATCCACCAGTTTTAAAGGTAACATACCTAGAGAAATACTGTGTGGTGTGCACATATGCTTACAAGGAATGGATTAGTGGAGTCCTCATGCAAGAGGGACAAGTAGTCTATTATGAGTCAGGGAACTTGAATGGGAATGAACAAAACTATGTCACTCACGATCTAAAATTGGAAACAATATTTCATGCACTTAAAATGTGGAGACATTACCTTCTTTAGAAAACATTTACATTGATGACTTATCATTCAGGGCTGAAGTACTTGTTTGACTACCCCAAATTGAATTCCATGTAGGTAAAGTGGTTGGAATTGATTAGTGATTTTGATTTAAAAATAAAATACATGAAAGAAAAGGAAAATAAATTATTTGATGCAATCAACAGAAGGATACAAGCGGCTCATGTAGCAGCGACGAACTCTTGTGAATTTAATATTAAAAGAAATATTAAATAGGTTGAGTAGCAAGATGAAAATTATTGGTATATAAAATAATGCTTGCAACAATAGATTGAGGGGAAATTGAGCAAGAATAATCTTTTACAGATGATGGAATACTAAAGTTCAAGGAAAACTGGTATGTACCTTGTGGGGATGACTTGAAGAAGCTCATTATGGATTAGCATCGTAAGAGATCATATTTTGGTCAACTTGATTATAAAAAAAAATGATAACAACCAAGGAAGTTGTAAGAGTATCTACCTTTTGTAGATTTTTCTTAAAAAAATGGGTACCAAGAGTCATTAAAGATGAGTCTATTTGAGGAAATTTATGGTAGGAATTTCAGTACTCATATCAACTAGAGTGACCCAGTGAGAAGGGTGCATATCGAGCCAGATATGCTGAAGGAGATGGAGTAGGAAACAATTTTCATCAGGAAGAAACTAAATATAGCTCAAGACGATAAGAGTAGATATGAAAACCAACATGAAGTGAAAAAATAATTTAAAGTGGAAGATCATGTGTATCTATATATTATACCAAAGAAAATCTCATTGAGAATTGGATCTTGTGCCATGTTGCCCCCACAATTTTTTGTACCATTTCAAGTTTTAGAGAGAAGAGGAACAATGGAATATATATTGGCCTTGACACCTACAGTGAAGGTTCAAAATTTTTTCCTTATTTATTGATATTCACTTAAAATATATGTATAACATCCCAATAATGTGATTGATTGGTATGTGATACAATATAACTAGAAGGAGAATTGCAATCAAAACATCTGTTCATTCTTGTAATCTTCCTAAATTAGCTAAGCTAATTGGAACATTAGAATTTTGTTTTATTTTTCATGTTTATGAATAATAGACTAATGGAGGACATGGAACACTCCTTAGATCTAAAATAAATACATGCTCAATGTGAACAGGATTGAATATGAGCTGGTTGCATAAAAACCACTTGTGTATGAACATGGCTAAGCTATTTGACTGGGTGAACAGGACCAAATCACAAGACAGTCTAGCTGCATTGAACCTCCTAGGTGATCAACGCATTTCTAGAAGGAGGAATTCAGTGTGAAAGGGGCTAATGCATTTGAAGTGGTTTAGGGTTTTTCACATCCTCATTTTATAAAAAGGAGAGAGAGGACTCAAGAAAGGGTTGTTGAAGATATTTCAAATTTGAGGTTTCTTGGGCAACTCGAGTTCTCTTGGCTGTTTAGCCAAAGGGAAGAGGGTTTCCTGTTTAGGAACCCTCTCTCCTTCCATGGAGTAGCTCTTTGGAGGAGGATGTTCAACTTTTTCCACTATACGGCATTTGGCCAAGCTTCTACATCCAACTGTAATGTAGATCCTATTGAGGGTTTGATTTCTTTTGTAAGCTGTAGCAAGTGGAGAATAGATCTTTCCAGATCTAGGGAGTTCTAGCACCGCTTGTCACTGGGAAACTCATTTATCCCATTCATAAGTTCGTTTTAGAATCATTGGGCTTCTGATCCATATCTTGGCATCAGGCCAAAGTGTATTTTCAGTGGACTGCAGAGTTTATCTCCCCTGAGCTGCGTAATTCTTGAGGAGCAGTGTTGCAGGTGTTTGGAGTTGTCCTGGAGGAGAGATCTCTAGTGGAAAGGATCCCTCCTTTCACTGTGGTGATCCATGGATTGGCCAACCAATCCATGTACCCTTCAGATATTATTTATTTTCTAATGTATTTACTATAGAATTTCTGAATACTGCTGCAGAACTGTGTCTTACATCTCAGATCTATTCACTATGGTTTATCATTTACTGAGATCCTCAAGGGGAGTGTAATAAAGAGCCTCTTTGGATTCCAGATCTGTAAGAGATATTTGTTTTCATGAAAGGATATTTTGTAGATATGATTTATAATAGAATGATTCTTTAGCCTCCTGAAATTTATGCTGAATATTTTCTTGGGTAATTTCTTGTGTTGCAGCACCTCAATCTTGAGGGTTATTTCATGTAAATCTATGTATTTCATAATTATTTTTCATAATATGTGAGCCCAAAATGATTTTATACTTTTTATATCATATTAAAACTAATAGCTTCAGAAAATCATGCTGCCCGAGCTTCAGTAAATTCTGCATATTCAAAGTCATAGGGATTGGGTGTTTTTCTTGACTAGTCGGGAAGGAGGAACTGTTTAAAATAGAAAATCTTATTTTTTTTTTCTGAAATTAGACATGGGAGTCCTTCATAACCCTATATATCAGATCCAACCACTTTCCCAATTTATTTTTACGCAGATCTCTGATTATACTCGTTTTAGGGCCTAAATCCTCACTTTTCCCCATCCCTTGGTTCATAAAATGTTGTATAGATTATTTTTGTAGTTAAAAAAATGTATTTATGTCTATTTAATCTGTTTTAAATCTTATTTTTTAGTTTAATACCGTTATACAGATTCCAGATTGTTGCAGTCCCTCATTTGGGCAGTTTTTAAGGCAAGCTAGGTGTGGAAGAACTGTTTAACCCACCTATTCAGATTTTTTTCTTATATCATATTATAATTTGGTTTAATATTATCATATCTAACGGATCCAAGAGTTTATATTAGTTTTTGAAGCACCCATCTTTGAAAAATGTGTTTTCTAGGCTTGGCTTGTTGAGCATCCCTTCTTGGAAATATTAGCTCTTCACATAGTTCTATAGAAAAAGTATGCTAGTGGGCCAGATATCATCTGGGTATCATCCTTTATTGTAAAGGTGACATACCCGGTAAATGCCCCTACAGTCAATCTCTAGAATAGTTCAGTTGTTGATTGTTAATGTTTTTGAAAAAAGGGAATATGATTTGCCGGATTCATGAGAAGTTCCCAATTTGGAACATTAAAATTCTAGACTAGAGGTAGGTTTCACTCTGAAATTGATTAATCTATTAGGTCAAGGTGTAGTGAAGAAAATTTGGACTAAAGGAAGCCACATGGGAGATGGCTAAGAAAATGAAGGTGTCATACCCATTTTTGTTATTTGGTTAAGAAAATGTGCATATGACTAGAAGTAAATGTAAAGAGTTGTATGTATAAATCTTAGAGTGAATTTTATGCTTTGTATAAAGCATGTTTATATTTTTGTTCGAGTATAAAACACCAAGGATGGTGTTCCTCTAAGGGGGTGGGGTATGTGACAATGTTGTAGATAATCCCTCTTATGAATATTATTATGAATCATAATTCATGTAAAAAATGTGGAAATGTAACACATTAACTGACTCACAAGTGGACATAGATTTAGAGAAATGAAGGAGGAGGAATTACTTGTAAAACCTAAGCCTTTCATTTATTTTGCAACCTAAAATCCTTGTTGGTTTAATGGCATTATTGTGCAACCATTTACTGAGGAGAATGACCCTCTTGAGAAGAGGACGAGTCGACATACTTTCATTTTACAATGTGTTGATAGGGTCAACACATAAATGGGAGTGAGGTAAAAAGGGCCTTGGCAATGAGTCTTGAGATAAGAAGAGAGAGATAGAGGGATGCATATTCCAGGGAGGGGAATTCCTAGACAGAGTGTGGATTGAGTAGAGGAATATGGAGAGAATATTTTTGCATCTAGTTCAGATCTTCTAGGAATACCCTATTTCTCTCTAAACAATGTTATATGATTGTGGGATGGATTCCTTGTGTTATTGTTGAGGTTTATTTTGTACATGTTATTATTTACTAAGGCCTATAAATGTGCCTGTGTGTTTTTTTTTATAGAGAGTTCATTGTATTTGGGATACTTATGTGCTTTCTGGGCTAATAAACCAAATAGGGCTTACTCACTAATAAACCACCTAAGTAGTGGATTGCCTTGGGGTTGATAAACCACTGGGAAATTTATTGGGTTGAGAAACTACTAGATAGGTTGAGGAACCTCAATACTTGCGGGACTAATAAACAACAAGAGTAGCCATAGGAATGATAGCACTCGTTCTACCACCCATTGAAAAGTTAAATGGATAGGTGTGCTCTTGTCCCTATAATAGCTAATATAGTTGATAAACCTTCTATTGTGCATACACATCCTTCTCCAAAATTGAGTTGGGACTCTTTGGGCCCTACTTGAACCCTTGTATTTGTCTAGTTGTTGGTCGAGAGTCATTTTGGTGTTACAATTGAGATGTTATAGGGGAATAACCTAAGAAATGGACTTTCCCTTTGATAATTGGTTGACAGGTTAGGAACTCTTGAGAAATTTATCTCCTTATACTCTGAATCCAACTCGAGGGTGATTGACTGTAAGAAAGAATAGCGGTGCAATCAGCCTATGCTTATATCACGACAAAATGGGAGATCCCATTTATGCTCTATTAATACCAAGTGAACACGATTATGTCACGACAAAATGGGAGCTTAACCTATATTAGTTGGAGAGAGGCATGGTGATGTGGAAAGGGCCATAGTGGTGGCTTCTAGTGAGGTGTCATAGAAACGTAGGTTAATCACGGGTTCCACGTGGCAATACTTATGGACATGGAAAGGGGTTATAGGCCAAACCTTAATTGGCAATAACTTTTGATATGACTATGGGATTTCGATAAAGTTAATATCATCAAAAATATCTCAACATGCCGGTTGAAATGGCCCAATCCAAGGTTGATTATCCTAACTTGGGGAAAAGAGAACTTTTGTAACCCCATTCCCATAATGAGAGAATGGAGGTCCCTTAGGGAAAAGTAACACCTCCCATTTAGATTGGAGAACCTAAGGGGTTGGGCTAGAGTTTTACAATAAACAATATCCTTGGACCAAAGTAGGTGGCAGATACAAATTATTAGACAACTTAATAAGATCTTAACACTTACTTGACATATTCCACTTGGTAGACGCTCGCTCACAGCTAGTCTTCATTTGGGGAAGTTAAGGACGATGATCAATGTAAACCCTTGTACTACCAGGTGTTGAGTATAATGCATGGAAATATATTATTAATATTTTAGTTAATACCATTATTAATGACTAGGTTTTCCAAGCAGAATGAATACCATTTTTCTTGTACAAAAAGCATCAACTCTAGTACTTTCAATGAAAAGATAGGATATATGGCACAAATATAATAGGAACGCATCGACAATCCAATTTGGTGGTGGAACTTTGTCTGGAAACAACATATCCTACCAAATTGAAAGGTAAAACTATGGTTAGCTCCACAAAACTATTTATTAACCTAGGATAATGGATTGAGACTAGGTTGATAGGGCCCAAGTTGATGCTCTTTGTGTTGCAAAAATGCAAAATCATTTTTTTATTTATTTGTTGAATTCCCCGACTCACAAAAGGTATTTTCTCTTGCAAAAGTCTCTTTTTATCCAAGACATAATATTTGGGATAAAACCACATTGGAGGATTGTGTTCTAGAGTTTGTATTGGATCCATCAGTTGATGCATTAATTGTCTTCCCTGCTTGTTTTTACCACACCATCTAGTGGGTGAGAAATATTTCTTTTTTCCAATAAAAACACATTCGTAAGAGATTGTGAAGGGTGTCATTGATTCAAAATGAAAATATTTCAAATGTGAGACAAATTGGAAGAAAATAAGAGTAATGATCATGCCTATTATAGAGGTCGAGATCCCCATGCGATTTTCTAATAGAGCAAGCCAATGAAAACCTTCCATCTGCGTTGTTGATGTGGTTTTATTTTTTAGTAAGATCTATTACATGCACATCCATATTCTTTAAGAATGGGATTGAACTCGAGGTTTCATTTTTTTAGCCATATGGGCACTCGTTTATACAAAAAACTACAAAAACATAAAGAAATTTAAATCTTGGGTGACTCAAGGATGGTGTTCTATTGGATTGGTCAAAAAATAGGCATCATTACACCTGACCTATACCATCTCCTTAGATATTTTAAAAGGGAGAGCCAAAATTTGGAATGGTACACATATAGAAATTATCCAACGGGATTCAAATTGATCTTGTAATGTACTAAAACAAGATATTGAGTCCTTCAACAATTTGTGGAAACAAAACATGATCACACAATCACATATAAGAAAGAGAAACAAACAATCAATCGCAAAACACAATATGTATCTGGGGAAAGCAAATGCTAAAAACCCGTCTATCTCTATATTTATTATGGTTAAGATCATGAAAAAATACAATTATTTCTCACACTAGAGAAACTTCTTGCACTTTGTTGTCCATCTCACTGCGATCCTGCTTGAAACTAGCTTTCAATCTAAGAAAAATAGGCCAAGTATTTAACCTTTTTCTTTCATTTTCTGGCTTGCCTTGCTTACGAATTCTTGGGCTAATTGAACCCTATTAATTAGGAAAATCACCAATAATGATTGCACAATCGTTCAAGGCCTTCCTGATGACCTCATGCATAACCTGTACAATTTTCTAATAATTCATAGTTATCTTCCCTTTTCTTGTCCTCTAAGATAATTGGGGTCAATAATTATGCCAGAGCATCTACAATGTTTTGTTTTGTTTTAAGTTTGGAATTTTTGGATGACCAATTCATAAAACAACTTACAACAACTATATCTAAACCTTTAGATAGTATTAATTAATAGGACAAAGGTTTGTTTTTTTATTCCACACAGTAATTTAGATTTTGTAGGTGATTAGTAAGAATATGTAAGAAGGTATGATTATTTAGTTATCCAAATAGAATATTTCAAATAATCATAAGTGTGAAAACTTTCGAACAATGTCTAAAAGTTGAACAAAAATATTTAACATTATGAAGATACTGATAATTTATTGATGAGAGGGACTTACATAAACAAATAGCTCAGTAAATCATTCTCTGATATAGATAATAACCTCAAGAGGAATTTAATACAACTGAAATTCAGTTAATATTACCTAGTTATCCTCATAACAATTAAATACATGTAGAAAACAATATGAAATAACAAACAGGAAAAACTCACAAGGGAAAAGGGATGTATGAAACAAATCTAGAATCCTTCTTTTATTATATTTATACTAGTTCTAAGAATAACAAAATATCTAAAAGCTGATTACAAAAAATAGTATCAAATAATAGGAAGAAGGAAATTGATGAATGATGTGTCTCTACTTTGAAAGAGGTTGTTGATGACTTGGCCCTTGAAATAATGTTGTGTTATCATATTGTTAGGATCAAAAAATTACACAATAATATCACACAACCATTACAAGGAAAACAACATCTAGCAGAGGTTATAAAGGAGGTTTTTAGTGTTATAAAATTGGCCAAAATTTTCAAAAACCATTTGCTACAACATTCGTTTTTGGTAACAGAGTTTTTGGCGGAACTTTTAATGGAATTTCAACAGAACTAAAAAACCAGGGCGGACAGAGGTTATTACGGATGTTTTTTTTGTCAGTGTGATACTAAGGTGTCAATGCATCGGTGTGTGTCATATAGACGGTCACCCCGGGGTGGTCGAAGGTGCATGCACTGGGCCATAAAGGTATAGAACCACACCGAGCGCATTGTAGGTGATATAATGCATGGGGTCGTTCTAATTGGTATTGGGATTTGTGCAGTACCCATATGTCATATCAACGCACCGATACGTAGTCTTATAGAAGCGCACCAGTGTGCAGTATTAGACAAACACACTGATTTTTCTAATTCGTATTGGTATTTCGGTGATGCCCATAGGTCGTTGAAATGAATCGGTGCACAGTCTCACATATAAGCACCGGTGCATAGTATCACATAAACACACCGAGATTTATAATCATTATTGGTATTTGTGCGGTGCCCATAGGTCATAGAAATGCACCCATGCGATGTATCATACAAATGCACCAGTGTATAGTAACTAATGCGCACTGATGTTCATTTTGTAGTTTTTAGAAACATCGACCTGTGATAGTGCAATTATTGTGATTTTTTAAAATTCATTATTCATAGAAAATCGACACATGTTATAACAATATTCATATTAATTATTTTTTTATAAATACATTTGAATGTGATTTTTGGATTAATTTTTTATATCATATCATCATAATTTTTTAAAATTCCTTATTCATGAAAAGATGACACATATATTATAACAGTACTCATATCAATTAAATTTTTATTAGTGCATCTGAATGTGATGTTTGGATTAATGTGTTATGTCATACCACCATATTTCACATCTCTTCATTATAATATTTAATCATCCATAAATTTAATCAATGGTGTTACATTTCACAACGACAATGGAGAATTCAATAGAATAAATTAAAAAATATTTTATTATATATATGTAAATGAATAAGAGAGTCTTTTTCATGCAAAATGGGACAATTATTGGTATCCCTTTGTCTTTCAATTGGGACACTATGTCCATTACATTAAACAAAATTTTGTTTTCACAGAAAAATATTTCAAAAAATACAATGCCTTGCTTTGATATCCAAACATAATGATTATCATTCTTCGCTTGAAATGTTGTCACTGCCCGAGCTACTTCCATGACTTTGGTTATTTTTAGGATTGTTTTGTTCATGGTGTTAATTGTTTTCTTCTTCTTCACCTTCCATATACAGACATAAAAATAAATTGTAATGAGTGTATATACATTGGTGAGAATAATGTAAATTGCAATATTAATTAATATACATCAATGTAAATAAAAAAGAAATGACGTACCATAGAGACAATTGACTCATGAACTATACACATTCTTTCAAAACCATGTGGTATGCCATTTTTCAAGATTTCATCTATTGGCATAGTTCCATACTTTGTTTCCTACAAGTTTTATACCCCATAACAAATCATATATTTAATATAAAATATTTTTTTGTTCTATTAATTATAGACATAGCTAAGTAAAACAAGATCGATAGATGCTTACAAATTCCACAATTAATTTATGATATGCCAACATATAATCATAACCCATATTTAACCCAATGTTAATCAATTCGTTTGATGATTCTTCCTTGTATGTTAGCACCTGTTTGAAGACATTCAATGATGATTTTTGTAAGACAACTTAAAATATATAAAAATGAAATCTAGTTAATTTTTTATAAGGAAGTAATAATTACTCACAAATTTAGATATCAACCCTTTTCTTCCTTGTCGTCCTATATTATGTTTTGAATGGGTTCCATTTTCTTTTCTTTTATGTATGAAAATACTTGAAAATTAATATTTAATGCTAAATTGTTTATTTATTGTACCTAATGATCGAAAATTTCAATTATTACATATTATTTGAAACACGTTGTTATTGAGATGGCTCCTCCTACGACGCAATTTTGTCCATTTCTTTGACCATCTCCTTGTACACCTTTTTGGAAATTCCTACTAGCATATTTCTGATATCAACTCGTTCATCTTTTGATATTTTCATAACCTTCCTCAAAATGTAACGTGAAAATAAACTATTCAATTTGTATATTGATATATGAAAAGTAGATATAACAAAAGTGATATTTATAAATAATTCTAGAAAAACATTTAAAGTAATATTACCTTTTCATTCCTTCTTTTTTGTTGTTGTATGTTTTTTCTATTAAAAGTATGACATGTTGCATTGACCAATTCTCTGGAAACTCTTCTTGTAGTTTAGATAAAATTTGGTTTTTGGAATCATTGGATTGATTTTTGTATTGTAAGTGGAAAGAACATCTATACATTCGTTCCACTAGATCCCTCAAACTTTTGTAAAAAAATTTCCCCCTTTCGTCAACCTCCAGCACCACTCTAGATGAGCTAAGGAGAAATTCATTTTCATTTGCATGTTCTATTTTTTTTCTTTTATTAGAAAAACATTCCTTTTATGAGTTTTTGGTCCATATAGAACATTAAACATATGTGAATTAATATATTTTTCGAAACATGTTATCTAATAATTTTAAGTATATTATTAATGAAAATTAAAAAAATAAACTCTTATTGGATCGATAGTATTTTTTCATTCACTTGATTCCTCCTTTTGCAATTTTTCCATCAAGCTTTTATGCTCTTCTAGTCCTAGATCAGAAATAATCTTATTGAGCTTTGTCATTTTGTGGCTCTGCATGATACACAATAAACAATAAATATTAGTTAAACTTACATATAGTTCGAAAATAATATTTTTTGTAAAGAATTTACAAATAACTTGCCTTTTTTTATTTTCTTGATGTGTTATCAGTATTTTTGTTACTTGATATTTTGTTAGCCATTTCTTTATCAATATGAAACATGTACCATATTATTGATTAATATATTTATAAATAAATTGTCAACTTTTCAGGTAAAAAAAAAATCAAGAAACCAGTGCGCTTTCATGGTGTACGCACCGATGTCAGCGCATAGGGGTCTTATAAATGCACTACCCAAATAGTATAAAACACCATACAGTGCTCTATGTCAAAAATAAGTAGCAGTGTGTTACATCTTAACCACCGCATCGATTAACACAGACAAAATAATAAAATTTGTCTAGTGTTATTTTGTGTAGCATATGGTGTCATGGAGGGGGCGGTGCGACCTATTATTATGAACGCCCTGCGCAAAAAAGGGACCATTGTACAATGCTCCTTGTTAACTAGGAGACCGAGTGTGTATATGTTACATGGTGCAACAATTAACAAAAAATAAAAAAATGTGTTCTTTCCAAAAACTACATGAGCGATGTGCTATAATGAAATAGCGCACTAGTGCCCTATTTTACATATGGCGCACAGATTAAAAAAAAAAAAAAAATTTATTTTTTATCAAATGTTACATGCACGGTCCACTGGGATAAGACAACACACCAGTGCGCTAGGTTACGCATGGCACACCGATTAAAAAAAACATGTTTTTTCTAAATTCACGCAAGGGCTGAAATGGATTAGGATCCGACTATCCAAGTCGTCTAGTGGGTTGGATGTCATAGGCCTATATATATAGCAATACAAAAACTATGAATCTAAAATGAAAATCCCTAATTCCGAAATCACATAAACAAGAAGAAGCAAGGGCATAAACAAAAGGAATGAAGGGTTTAGGGTAAAAATGGATTTTTTTTTTGTTTCTGAAAATGAACAAAAAATTGAAATTTTTTACTTACTGCGTAAAAATACTGCATAAAATATAAAAAAAACAATAAAATATAATCATGATATCGTTTTAAATTCTATGCTACAGGGTTTGAATCACAAGAGGTTTGGAATTCTGATTGCCTGAATACTTTTGTTCGAAAGTTTTTCGCTGCTCAATAGTGATCTCGTGCTCTCTTGATCTAGGTATGTCTCCTGCAAATCTATGCCTGAAATTTTTTGCAAAAATATTGGAATAATGAAGAGTGTTTAGTATTTAAAGAATTGTTTTATGAAATTATATTTTCGAAAATATTTTACCGCCCATTTTTCAATTTACCGTTTTTTTTCACCTTAAAAAAATAAAGTTTCATTTTTTTTATTTGTGTATTTTCGTCACTGGTGCATCAATTAATAACACCACATCGGTGTGTCAATTAATAACACCACACCAGCGTGGAGTAACTAAAACCGCACCAGTGTGGTTATCTGTACATAAGAACTGATAACAATAAGTCCATTTTGAAGGCACCGAAATTACTTTTAGGTGTGTGTGCTAAAATTTATTGTTGATTTTTCTCAAATGTAGGGAGAAAATATCATAATTATATCCAATGGAAAATTCTTCAAAATCTAGTTTGTTCCATAATATTTCTCAAAGTCCATCACGTATTTCTCCCTATCCATCTTCAGACGTAATATTTACTTCATATTTTATTGATATTCTCATTATCTAATTGAATTTATGTTTTCTATCCATGTCAATCAGCTTAATAAAATTTATAATGTATACAAATTTGCAGGCTCATGCAGATTCAGAATCGACTTCAGATGCACAAAATAATCAAATAGCTCTAAAATGCCAGAAGCTCTTATCAGGAGCAGCATACCGTAAGGCGCATTTGGTAGATGAAAATGGACAGCTATTTCACCTTGCCAATTGTAACAATATTGCATCTTTTAGCCACAATCATGGGATAATGATGGTAATAGTAATTGTTTGGTATATTAATGTAATTATTAATTTTAACATCAAAAAAATTAATCATGCATTGTCAACCTTATTACTAATTGATATCATAGATTTTGTACTAATCATGTTCAAATATATTTTTTGAAATTATTAGGATTCTAGTGATGATAAGCGACCTACCTACCATTTTCCGTTGCACCCCACGACAATGTCAAATTGAGATAAGGCTGAATTAAGAGAAAATATTAAAGAGGAACGATACAAAGAATGGTTTAATCAACCACTGATTCAATTCCAGCTATATCCAAATTCACCAATTAGGAATGACTATAACAATAGTAGTTCTTCACAAGCTAGAAATGGAGACAATCAAATAGAGGTTGGTATGGATGATTACTTAAGACATGATTTCCATGGAGACAATTTTTTTATATGCATTCCAAAACGATGATCAGCTAGGGGATGATGCTCATATCATTGACACCATTTTCGAAAGCCTTAAATCTCCTTCCACCACCCCTCTCTTTGGACCTTGCAGTCAGTCAAATTCTACCCAGTTGGGGACAACGATGTTACTGTACAGCTTGAAATAAAATTTTGGCTTATTGAATGCATGTTTCTTAGAAATTTTGTGGTAAGCTACCATAAAGTTCTCCCTTATATAAATTTGAGAAATATAATCACACAATGAACATTACAAATGTTCAATTTTATGAGCATTAGTAATTATATCAGCATTGCTGTACATTTAATATTTTCCATGATAATCACCAACTATAGGTTATTCAAAGATAAGTTTCTTCTGAGTGATAATGTCTTGCCCGATAGCTACGAAGAGGCAAAGAAATTGTTGAAAATGTTCGGTGTTGAGTACACATCATATCATGCATGTCAAAATGATTGTATTCTATATAGAGGAGAATATGAAAACAAATTTTGAATATGAAAACAAATCATACATGTCATAATTTCGAATTGACTTATGATAGTCTTGTAAATATGTACTTACCTTGATT
This sequence comes from Pinus albicaulis, assembly GCA_034641835.2. Classification (NCBI taxonomy): domain Eukaryota; kingdom Viridiplantae; phylum Streptophyta; class Pinopsida; order Pinales; family Pinaceae; genus Pinus; species Pinus albicaulis. The sequence goes on from CM076575.1 coordinate 1,810,054,267, forward strand.
TCTACAAGTTGTTTTCCCATATTTTGTAAAAAATAAAAAAAATAAAAAATAAAAAAGAGGGTAAAGTCCTAAAATAAAAATCAAAGGACTTAGAAGAAATAATATACCCCAAAGAAAAAGAAATAAAACATGAAAGTGTGCAAGTCCAAATGCTACTACTTTTTACTTTGTTACTGATGATTATGACAGAGTGATAATAAATGCCATAATCCATGATGAGTTGAATTGTGTAATCTTGACTTGTCATGTTTCAATTTTATTGTCGTAGAATAGTAAATAAAGATTATTCAGACAGTTTAATCCTGATTAATCAGTAGATAGGTAGAGAATAAATAGGAGCTCATCAATTTAATCTCAGCCCTTGGATGATATAAGGTAGATTTAGATATTTTGTATTTCTTTCAAAAGAATAAAATGTTCAAGGTTGCTAGCTCAAATTCACCTGCAAAATGGAAGAAAAAATGTTATATTAAAATTTGGGTAGGTAGAAAGAAGAGAGAGAATCATGTAAATACTTTTCACCATGGAAAAATCACTAATTTCCCCTCCCCTATAGTTATTCTCCATTCTAGACTTTTAGTCAAAGAGGCTCAGAGAATTTCTCTAAATTTTGTTGGGACCGGAGCCTAAGCTCAATGACTGTTAAGTTAAAAGTGTTGAATTCCTTTGTTAATCCCTAATTGTCATCATTTACCCTACATTCATCCATTTTCACTTCAAGTTCATAAGTAAAGACCTTTTTACTTAATGAAAAAGAAAATCCCCTTTGATTAATTTCCTTCATTCATAAAAACATAAAAACCCTCCAAAAATATTATGTTCTAGGTGAAAGTGGTCAAGTTATAAATGATAAATCTTTGCTTTTTACATTATCACTTCACTTAGTCAGATCAATATATTTTGGTGTTTTTCATTGCCCTATGTCATATTAACTTCTAACTTATTTATTAATTCCTTATAAAATACCTTATCCTATTAATATAACTCCTTGTATTTAATTATCCCCAAAACCCACTAATATAAGTTTTTTTGCCAAAGTTAATTACCCACATGTTCTAAATAAAAAACCCCAATTACACCCCCTTTGGCATAAAACTAACCTTATGTAAATATCCCACCCTCTATAGCGATAAAAATTTCCATAGTCTATAACTATATAATAAAAATAAAAATACAAAAGGACTTTAGGCATGTTTTATATATGTCTAAGTGAAAAATATTTCCCCAATGTATGAAACCTCATGATTTATATATAGTTTAAACCCTTGGTTAAAGCAGATCCCGCCTCATGCACATTTTCTCCTTGTATATAAACTCTCGATATATATATATATATATATATATATATATATATATATATATATATATATATATATATATATATATATATATATATATATAACCGCTCATTTCAAACCCTTTGTAAACTATATACACCACTTATAATCGTTACCATTTGATATAAAGCTTTGGATATAAATACATATGTTACAAAGGTTTTATTACATTTACCCCACGCATATAAAGCCACCTGGCTCCACATCCTTTAGACCACAACTTTTAGGCTCATCTCGACCGTTCGCTTCGAATTTTCAAATCCGATGGTGGACGATTCATTTCACGCTCCCAAACTAAATGATCACCAAATGCCCAAACGAGCGTGAAATGGGCGGTTTTTTCGTTACTTCCCCCTATGACATGTCGTATTCTGATACGATCACATTCATTTTGAGCAATACCGTTTACCACCAAAACCCAACACGAAAACCACTGATGATTTTCCGTGTTCATAAAATAAAAACCACTCTTGCCTGAGATTTGAATTGCATTTATGACAGTTTTAAAAGATTTATAATAAAGATTAAAAACCCTTGTTATACATTTTATGTGCATTCTGTCGCACCCAATTCATTATACATATTCCCGTTGTTATCGGAGCTCCTACTGTGTGTTGAAGCCTTTAATTCCCATTATAAACCCAATTTCAATCATTGTTGCCCTGTTTGAAGACCATTCGAAGCCATTTCTCTGCACCAGCGTTGCAGAAACCATCAAAGTTGCAGAAACCCTTCACACAGCATCAAGATACCTACAAATCAGGAATTTTCCCCAAAATTTCACCTACAATTTCACAGTTTGAAACACCAATTGAACCAGTTAAGATTTAAAGATTGAAATTTTGCATCCATTTTGTTCTAAACGTTGGAAAAAAAGGGCAAACCCTCATAAATTTTTCCCAGAAATATCCATTTGCAGAAAACCTCATTTTGAAGCTAAAATTCTTAGTCCAGACCCTTTAAAGGAAAATTGCATGGCTAAGAAAGGTTTCTAAACCCACAGAAAACCTTAAAACCCCTTTTACAGTCCTAATCATTTGGAAAACTTGTGTTTTCTATCTCAAAATTGTTCCTTGTGTCCTAAAAATCCTAATTAAGAATTAAATTTCCCACTGCTATCATCCTTGCCCACAAAATTGCTCAATTACCCCCTGTTGAAGAAAAATAAACTATATCAAATCGTATAATCTTGATGTAGTTAACTTAAGATGAAAAAAAAAAACAAATCACACCCAAGGCTGGAGGATCCAAGCCTGTTAAGCCTGGAGGATCCAAACCTCCCAAGTCTAAAGCAGTAAAGCCCCAACGTCTACTCCTGCTATCATTGTTGAGACCATTGTGACTATTAATACTCTTCAATATCCATTGTCCAATGAATAATTTATCCCTTTGGTTGATGTAGATTACAAAATTGTAGACCCTCTAGTAGAATTCAATCTGTTAGAAGTTCACAACTGGTGTCATGAAAAGTTCCTTGAAAAAGAAGAAATGCCTCTCTAGGATACAAATCTTCCCAAGTATGTAATCCCATTAACACACCCTATTCAGGACTTGATAAGACTGTGCCAGAAGTATTATTTCGCAGATCAAAGATCAATTGTGAATAATGACAACGAAATCCTTTTTTCTATCACTGCGGAATCAATCAATGAAATGTTGCAGTTACAGTTTGACCCTACGACAGTCCCATTATCCATCGAAGCATTGACACAATTATATTTAGGGTTAGATCTCCCCAAAAGATTCATGATTTTTCAGAACTTCATGCCTAGTCATGTAGATATTCTAAAATTGAATCCTCCTTATTACACTTCCAAGTTTCCAGAGGGTTCTAGGCATGTTATTTCAATGTTATCCTTCAACTTAGGATACTTCACTGATGAGTTTACTGATGATTCTATCCTTGGATTTTTATCTACCTTGTCTCTTGTTCAGCCTCCTACTGTGATTTTTTATTTTTCCAGGTTTATTGTTGATTCCATACACCATCAATTTACAAAGTTACCCACTGAAGGGGTATTTAGGTATTCTTCCTATTTATTTCCTCTGTTCTTATTCTCACAAGGAGATCACTTCCCAATAACATTGCAGAAAATAAGTGTAGAGGGCCAGCCTCTATCAGTTGTCTTTTGGACATCATTGTTGAGAAAGGAAGGAAGTGAATACAGTTACACAGATTTCACAGATTTTTTTATCAGGCTAGCTATGATTTTTCTACAAAAATCATAACAACCTAGAGTAAATGAAGAAATGAAAAGAATATTACAACTATCATAAGAATGCAAAATGGGATATTGGTACTTGCATGAGAAGCACACTAAATTAAGAATCTTTGGAACCAATCTACTTCCATATAAGTTACCTAATTTTTGACTATCAGAGTCTTTGCTCTAGAGTACTTGAGATAGGTGTTGAATGTTGATGCTATCAATTTCATAGCATCCAAAAAGAAGACCCAGTTCAAACTTAAAAATAAAATTATTCCATTCATAGTAAATAATAGGGATGCTAAGAAAGAGATAGAAAAGATATTATCAGAGCTTAAATTTCAAGTGATTTTCCATTGGAATTATGACCCCCAAGGTCTTTTGAATAGTATAAGGGTTAAAAATAAGTTTCCTCCTTTTATACATGAGCCAAAACCTGATATTGAAAAGTTTTCCAATCAGACAGAATGGGCAGAAAATACATTGGTAGATTTAACTTCAAATACATAGCCAACAGGAAAAAAGGATACCACACTTGTTGTGGTAACTCCTAAACAACCAGAGACTTCAAACAAAAGGAGCAGAGATGAGGACAGATATAAGCAGATTAAACAAATAAATGAGGAAATTAAAAGTGAGATTTATTCTCAATTTCTCAAGCAGAAGCCAGGAAATCAGGATAGATTGCTTACAACGTTTGATTATTCTTAAAATAAAATGATCATGTCCTATTTACAACCTACTAATTCAACTCCAAAAACAGTGGCTGACTACAAAAAGATGAAATTTAAAATAGTTACTAAAAAGGTACATGAGCTAGATCAGATAAAATTCCACCAACATAGCTCTGAGATGATATATTCCACTGTGGCGACAAAGGCCATGAGTGTAACAAATTTGCAAAATACTATTATCAACCTGCAAGATCAGATGAAACTTGATAAAGGCTCCTTATATGCAAAAGATCTAAGGATCAAGGCCTTAGAATATTTTATTCTACAACAGAGTCGACTCCATCAAATATACAGCCGTTGAAGTATTAATCAAAATATAAAAATGATGATATTGCTACTTTAAGGAAACAATTAAAACTTCCTCAAAGTGAGCACCCATAGAGTAAGGAGATACTTCAAGAACAGAAGGAAAAAGAGGATATGATCCAGTTGATCATAAAGCTAACTGCCCAAATCAAAGATATGGAAAGTCAATTAGATATATTGATGAAATAAAAAGAAATTGTGAAGGAAAATGATACCCCAAACATTCCTATAGTCATACATATTAGTACATCTACTATTCCTTCTACACTGGGAGAAAAGTTAGCACCAAAAGAGCCACTTGCAACTGCAGTGTTAGTGCAATCAGCTACTACCTCCAATACAGAATCCTCAACATCACAAGTGCAACAGACTAATGATGCAGGGTAGATTTTCAAAGAAATGGAAGAAATGACATTGAAAACTAATGAAATTAATAGTTTGAAGAAAAAGGTTCAGAATATGGAGGTATCTAACAAAGCAGAATTGATTAATGCCAATAATTATGAAGAAAAAGCCAAAAGACTTGAAGAGAAAGTCAAAAGCCTTCAAAAGGATTTGATTTTCACTACACAGATTTCTTATATAAAAAATTACTTATGGACCAATATAATAAAGGCTATACATCTTCAGTGGTCATCAATCTAGATAATATATCAAGAGAGAGACCTCCTTCTAGCAGCTGAAGTTGAAATACAAAAGACAACAGAAGAACTAGAAGACAAAAAAACACAGGCTTTGAAGCTAATTACTTTCTTAAACAGTAAGAACAAGACATAAACTATATTGCAAATCAAGAAAGTATTGACAAATAAAACTTTAATGAACAACTTGAAAGAGAAATGTGATGCCATGAATTTTTCCATTACCAAGTTTTAGCAAAGTAAACTATGCTAAGACAAGTTGGTATTCCAGACATTCATGTATTCAATGATAAGTTGATGGACCAGAAATAATATGACAAATAGATAAGGGACCATGCCAAAGAACAGGTTAATAAGCCTCTGCCACAAGGCTCTCCAACAGGGAAAGTGGTTCTCTAATATATTGAAGATGTATTCTTCCTTCAACATGAAATAAAACATATGTTTGTTATTAAACCAGATTTTTCCAAGTATACTGATGTAGATGAGAACTTCAAAATATTCAAAAGTATAAAAATACCAGATGCTGAACAATGGTAGACTTTTACATATTTGGTGTAGCAGCAAAGAAGAAAAACAATGAAAGAAGAGTGCAGATGAAGCAGTCGCTATGAGAAGGAAACAAATAAAATAATTATTTGATTTTTATTTTTTACTGCTGAGGAGTATCTTTTTATAGCAGTTAAAGGTTGAAATATTATTTTATACAGTATCAGAGTAAAGGGACAGAGTCAAAGTGTATCAGAGAGAAAAAATAGCCAGCTGATTTTGACTTCTATAATTTCCCTTTTTATCACAGTAAAATAATAAATAAACAGTGTGAAAGAGTATCAGGGATGAAGTACAATGTCAAAGAGTATAAGTGGAAAAATTATCAGTGAAGCTATCTTCCAAAATATATTTTTCAAAATGCCAGCAAGCATGGAAAACTATTGAACAAACAGTTTTGTTAGATAAGATAGTTCTATATTTTCTAGATAAGAGGACATATTGCTAAATTTGTTAAGCAGCTGTCCCTCTTAATGTGTAAAGATATTTTATATTTCCTAGAAATATTCCTAGATCTCTCTAAGATATTTGTAATAAAAATTTGTATAAATACTTTAGTTTGTGAAGTGTTTAGTGTGGAATAAAATTGTTAAGAACATTATAGACATTTTGCTGGTACATTGGAGGCTCACATGTGTTGATTTCAAAGCAGTAGTATGGAAAATGGCCAATTGGACTTCATAATTCAGGATTCATGCGATAATTTGAAGAGTAAAGTGCATATATCTTGTCATTGTTTCCATTTTGGGTTACAGACAATTTCATATATTTTGTTCAATCTTAATGATTAATTAGGAGTATTACTTCAGGATTAGTGTAAAAAATCCCTATCTTAACTACTTAATCATTTAAATGTTTTCTACTAATTTCTAGATTTAAGAATTCTTAATTTCTCCTAGTCCCATTTGAACTCTGCCTCTTTCCTATTTTTCTCGATAAAAGGATCCTTCATTTCCCTTTATCCCGAAGCAAGTCATTTCAACAAAACAATCTATCCAAGTCTCTAAGGGTTATCTACCTTGCCCTGAATACATTAGCATCCTTTTGGCCTTGCCTTCTAGTTTTTCTTGCTAGACTTTGACTCCATAGCCCAATGGCCTAGTAGATCCCTCTT